>JACSVZ010000015.1:281735-346888 GCA_014706295.1 Lycocorax pyrrhopterus obiensis
AGCCGGGGGATGCGGAGGCGGCGGGAGGTGATAACGGGGATGCAGAGAGATAAACGCGGCAGCGGGAGAGGGGGGGAGGGTTGACCGTCCCTTTCCTGACCCGGTTTCATCGGTCCCGATCTCGACTCCACCGGCCACATCCCCGGCTCTATCCCGGTTCCCCCGGTTCTCCCGGCTCTATCCCAGTTCCCCCGTCTCCCTCCGGCTCCATCCCGGTTCCCCCGGCCCCACTCCCGGCTCCATCCCACTTCCCCCGGCCCCACTCCCGGCTCCATCCCACTTCCCCCGGCCCCACTCCCGGCTCTATCCCGGTTCCCCCGGCCCCACTCCCGGCTCTGTCCCGGTTCCCCCGTCTCCCTCCGGCTCTATCCCAGTACTCCCGGCCCCACTCCCGTCCCTGTCCCGGTTCCCCCGGCCCCATCCCGGTTCCCCCGTCTCCCTCCGGCTCTATCCCGGTTCCCCCGGCCCCACTCCCGGCTCTATCCCGGTTCCCCCGGCCCCACTCCCGGCTCTATCCCGGTTCCCCCGGCCCCACTCCCGGCTCTGTCCCGGTTCCCCCGTCTCTGTCCCGGTTCCCCCAGCCCCACTCCCGTCCCTGTCCCGGTTCCCCCGGCCCCACTCCCGGCTCTATCCCGGTTCCCCCGTCTCCCTCCAGCTCTATCCCGGTTCCCCCGGCCCCACTCCCGGCTCTATCCCGGTTCCCTTGGCTCTCCCATTTCCTCCGGCTCTATCCCGGTTCCCCCATCTCCCTCCGGCTCTATTCAGGTTCCCCCGGCCCTATGCCGGTTCTCCCGGCCCCACTCCCGGCTCTGTCCTGGTTCCCCCGGCCCCACTCCCGGCTCTATCCCGGTTCCCCCGGCCCCACTCCCGGCTCCATCCCGGTTCCTTTGGCTCTCCCATTTCCTCCGGCTCTATCCCGGTTCCCCCGGCCCCACTCCCGGCTCTATCCCGGTTCCCCCGGCCCCACTCGCGGCTCTGTCCCGGTTCCCCCGTCTCCCTCCGGCTCCATCCCGGTTCTGCCGGTCCCACTCCCGTCTCTCTCCCGGTTCTGCCGGCCCCACTCCCGGCCCCATCCCGGTTCCCCCGGCCCCACTCCCAGCTCCATCTCAGCTCCCCCGGCCCCACTCCCGGCTCTATCCCGGTTCCCTCGGCTCTCCCATTTCCTCTGGCTCTATCCCGGTTCCCCCGTCTCCCTCCGGCTCCATCCCAATTCTCCCGGTCCCACTCCCGGCTCCATCCCGGTTCTCCCCGTCCCACTGCCGGCTCTATCCCGGTTCTCCCGGCCACACTCCCGTCCCTGTCCCGGTTCTCCCAGCCCCACTCCCGGCTCTATCCCGGTTCCCCCGGTTCTCCCGGCTCTGTCCCGGCTCCCCCAGCCCCACTCCCGGCTCTGTCCCAGTTCCCCCAGCCCCACTGCCAGCTCTGTTCCAGCTCCCCCAGCTCTACCCCGGCCCCACTCCCGGCTCTGTCCCGGTTCCCCCGGCCCCACTCCCGGCTCTAGCCCGGCTCTGTCCCGGCTCCAGCCCGGCTCTGTCCCGGCTCCCCCAGCTCTACCCCGGCCCCATCCCGGTTCTCCCAGCCCCACTCCCGGCTCTGTCCCGGTTCCCTTGGCTCTCCCATTTTCTCCGGCTCTATCCAGGTTCCCCCGGCCCCACTCCCGGCTCTATCCCAGTACCCCCAGCCCCACTGCCAGCTCTGTCCCGGTTCCCTCAGCTCTACCCCGGTCCCACTCCCGTCTCTATCCCGGTTCCCCCGTCTCCCTCCGGCTCTATCCCGGTTCTCCCAGCCCCACTCCCGGCTCTATCCCGGTTCCCTCGGCTCTCCCATTTCCTCCGGCTCTATCCCGGTTCCCCCGTCTCCCTCCGGCTCTATCCCGGTTCCCTCAGCCCCACTCCCAGCTCTATCTCAGCTCCCCCAGTCCCACTCCCGACTCTATTCCACTTCTCCCGGCCCCACTCCCGGCTCTGTCCCGGTTCCCCCAGCCCCACTCCCGGCTCTGTCCCGGTTCCCCGGCCCCGCCGCGGCTGCCCCCGGGGCGGTACCGGGGATCTGCACGTAGAGGGAGCCGAAGGCGGCGATGTAGACCGCGGCCAGCCCGGCCAGGAACAGCGCCCGCGGCCGCGCCGGCTCCCCCATGGCGGCCATGGCGGCCCCGGGCCCGGCGGCGCGCGGCGGTGACGTCAGCGGCGCCGTGACGTCAGCGGCGCGCGGGGCGCGTCACGGAGCGCGGGAAGGACGAAAATGGCGGCGGCGATCGCGGGATGAGGAGGGGCCGGTGAGGGGCGGGGAGCGGGAGCGGGGTCGGGGTCGAGGTCGAGGTCGAGATTGGGGTCGGGAGCGGGGTCGGGAGCGGGGTCGGGATCGGGAGCGGGAGCGGGGTCGGGGTCGGGATCGGGATCGGGGTCGGGATCAGGGTCGGAGTCGGGATCGGGATCACGGTCGGGATAGGGGTCGGGATTGGGATTGGGGTTGGGGTCGAGGTCGAGATCGGGATCACGGTCGGGGTCGGGATCGGGATGGGGGTCAGGATTGGAGTCGGGATCGGGGTCGAGGTCGGGATCACGGTCGGGATCGGGGTCGGGATCGGGATCACGGTCGGGGTCGGGATTGGGATTGGGGTCGGGGTCGAGGTCGGGATCACAGTCGGGACTGAGGTTGGGATCGGGACCGGGGTCGGGATCGGAATCGGGATCGGGACCTGGATAGAGTTAGGGGTGGGAATTGGGGTCGGGATCAGGTGAGGGGTCGGGACAGGGGATGGGATCAGGATAAGAATCAGGGTTGGGACCGGGATCTCGGGGTCGGGGTCGGGACTGGAATCGGGACCGGGATCGGGGTTGGGATCGGGCTCCAGAATGAGATCGGAATCGGGATCACGGTCGGGACTGAGGTTGGGATCGGGACCGGGGTCGGGATTGGAATCGGGATTGGGACCGGGATAGAGTTAGGGGTGGGAGTTGGGGTCGGGTTCGGAGTAAGAACCAGGGTCGGGATCGGATCGAGGTCAGGACTGGGGTCGGGGCTGGGATCGGAGCTGGGGTTGGGGTCACGATCAGGCTCAGAATGAGGACCAGGGTTGGGGTCTGGGTGTCGGGATTGGGATTGGTGTTGGGATGGGGTCGGGATTTTCCAACCCCAACAGTTCCCTGTTGCCTGAGCTGTGCTCCCGTTTCATCGCAGCCGAGCCGGGATTCCCGCAGAGATTCCTGCCGGGATGTCCCCTGCCCCGCGCTCCCGGTGACCCGCACCCGGGATATTCCCTGTGGGATCCCTCCTCCGGAGCTGGGGGGGTTTGGGGCCGTTTTTGGTGCCCGGGGGGGGGTCTCTCCAGCCGGGATTCCAGCATGGACGAGGTGGATTCCCGCTTCCTGCACCTGCTCCAGCCCATCCGGGACCTCACCAAGAACTGGGAGGTGGATGTGGCCGCCCAGCTCGCCGAGTACCTGGGGGAGGTAACGGGGCCATCCCCTCTCACCCCTGGCCCCGTGGGGCCCCAAATCCCGCCGGGACTCAGCCTCCCTCCCTCCCTGCCTCTCCCAGCTGGATCAGATCAGCGTTTCCTTCGACAACGGGAAAACCACCATGAATTTCCTGGAGGCGGCGATGCTGATCCAGGGCTCCGCCTGCATCTACAGCAAGAAGGTGAGGACGCAGCTGATCCCTGCCCCGTCCCCATCCACTGCCGGGCCCGTTCCGTGATCCCTGAGCCGCCACGAGTCCGTGGGATCGCCCCGGAATCCCCCCTTGGGGTCTGAGTCCTTGATGGGAGCGAAAGGATTTCGGTTCGTCGCCCCTAAATTTGATTTGTAGGTGTTGGCAGCCCCGGGGCAGAGCAGGAATTCTGCTGTTCTCCAGTTTTCCTCCAGAGGGTGGGATATAAAATCTTGTTTTGCCACAAAATCGTGGGATATTGCATCTTTTTGGCCACAAAATCCCGGAATGGGTTGGGTGGGAAGGGACCTCGAAGCCCATCCAGTGCCACCCTGGGCAGGGACACCTCCCACTGTCCCAGGGTGCCCCAAATCCCAGGAATTTCCCCAAATCTGGTCTCGGAATGGCTGGAAAAAAGGGAAGAGAGCAACGAGACCCCATGGACTGAACTCCAGCAGCCCCGGGATAACGGGAGGGGGGGAGTCCCTCAGGTGGAGGGGCTTTCCCAGGAGCTGCTCCCCGCCTTTCCCAGCTCCAGGTGCTGTTTTCCAGGTGGAGCACCTCTACATGCTGGTCCACCAGGCGCTGGACAGCATCTTCAAGAAAAAGTGAGTGGGATTTGCCCTTCCCAGGGGGATTTCCCCTTCCCAGGGGGATCTGCCCTTCCCAGGGGGAGGCTTGCCCTGCGGAATCCCGGCTGCGGGTCTGTCCTGCTGCTGCCCCGATCCCGGGCCGTTCCCGCTCCCGTTCCTGCCCTGGGAGGTGCAGATAACAAGTGAAATCAGGGAGGGTTTTTCTCCTGGTTAACGGTGGTTTGGGAGTCCAGAGGAGCCCGAGGGAGACTTTTCCAAAAGGAAAACCCCTTTGGAATGTGCCGCCAGCTCCTTCGGACTTCCACGCTGACATGAACAGGAGGGAAAACCCCATTCTGCCCTGGGATTCTCCCACCTGGCGGGGCCACAGCAGGGCTGAGGGGACCCTCTCCCACCGCTCCCACGGATCCTGAGCCCGTTTTTCCCTAGGAAGGAGAAGCTTCCCAATTCCCTGCGCCTCGACAGCCGGGATTCCCGCACCACCCTCACGGGCAAGGCAAAGGAGGTGAGGGGGGTCCTGTGCTCCGTGTCCTGCTCCAGGGGCTCCCTCGGTGTCCCTCGGAGCTGGGCTGACACTGGTGGGGTTCTCCCGGCAGTTCCTGTCCCTGGATGACATCCTAGAAACCAGCCAGGCCAGCGGGAGCACCAGGAGGAATCGGCAGCGTGCGGTAAGAGGAACCAGTTGCCTTTTATCCCTCCTCTCATCCTTCCTTTTTCTCCTTTTATGCCTCCTTTTATCCCTCCTTTTATCCTTCCTTTTTCTTCTTTTATCTCTCTTTTTATCCTTTTTTCTTCTTTTATTTTTTATTTTACTTCTTCTTTTATTTTTCCTTTTTCTGCTTTTATCTCTCCTTTTATTCTTCTTTTTTCTCATTTTATCTTTTCTTTTATTCTTTCTTTTACTCTTCCTTTTTCTCTTTTTTCTTTTATCTTTCCTTTTAGCCTTCGTTTTTTTTCTTTAATCTTGCCTTTTATCCGTCCTTTTTTTTCTCATTTTCCTCTTTCTATTTTTTCTTTTCCTCCTCTCTTTACCACTCATTTTCCTCCTTTTATTCCTCCTTTTATTCCTGTTTATTCCTCCTTTTTCTTCTCCTTTTTTGTCCTTTTTTTTCTTTTTTTTCTCCTCCTTTTTCCTCTTTTTCTTTCTCCTTTTCTTCCTTTTTATCCCTCCCTTTACCCCTCCCTTCCCCCCTCCTTTCCTCCCCCCACGGCAGCATTTTCCCGGGTGAATCCCGGGGCCGTCCAGCAGGGGCGGTGGCCTTGGGGACAATGCCACCTTGTCCCAGGCTCTGTCCCCGCTGCCCGTCCCTGTGAGCGTCGTTCGTCTGACCCCGCTGTCCGTGGTGCCCCTGGACGAGGCGGAGAAGAAGAAAGATCCCCTCCTGAGGTGCCACTCCTGGCAGTGTCCCCTGTCCCCTTTGCAGCTCCCGTCGGGATCTCTGCATGGCAGTGTCCCTTGTCCCCTCCCCTGTTCTGGCTGGGGTCTCTTGGGAGTGTCCCTTGTCCCTTCCCCTGATCCAGTTGGGATTCCTGGGTGGGACTGTCCTGTGTCCACTCCTCTGCTCCAATTGGAATCTCTTGGGAGTGTCCCTTGTCCCCTCCCCTGCTCCAGTCCCTGGCTGGGATTGTCCCCTGTCCCCTCCCCTGCTCCAGCCGGGATCCCTGGCTGGGATTGTCCCCTGTCCCTTTCCCTGCTCCAGTCCCTGGGTGGGATTGTCCCCTGTCCCCTCCCCTGCTCCAGTCCCTGGCTGGGATTGTCCCCTGTCCCCTCCCCTGCTCCAGTTGGGATTCCTGGCTGGGACTGTCCCCTGTCCCTTTCCCTGCTCCAGCCGGGATCCCTCAGGCTAAATGCACAATTCCTGCGAGGAGCAGGAACGTCCCGGGATGTGCAGGGACATCCAGGCACTCCCGTGCTGCTGGGAGGGCTGGGGTGACCCTGGGCTGGCCCAGGGGACTTTGGGGACGCCCCCAGGGTCGTGGTGGGGGATCCCTGACGGGATTTCCCGCAGCGGGAGCGGGGAGGTCCTGGGGAGCCGTTGGGATTTCCAGATGAACACCTGCACCTCCCACGCCTCCGGCGCCTTCCTGCTGGACACAGCCAAGTTCTCCCCCACCGACCTGCAGCTGGAGCAGCCCCTGGGGACGGCCACAGGTACCGGGGGGGCTCTGGGGTGTCACTGTCACTGCCAGGAGCTCACTGAGCTCACTGTCACTGTCCCCTGGCAGCAGCTCCAGGATCCGGCCCCGTGGAGCACCCGAGCGCTGGCTCCGGCACGGCCCCGGTGCCAGCCCTGAGCGTCCCTGAGGAGGCAGGTGAGGGGTGGCAGCTGCTCAGGGACATCCAGGTGTCCCTGTGTCCCTCCAGGATGCTGGAGAGGAGGGTGAGGGGTGAATTCATCCCTCCACAACTCCCTGACAGGAGGGGGCAGCCGGGGGGGGTCGGGCTCTGCTCGCAGGGAACAGGGACAGGAGGAGAGGGAACGGCCTCAGGCTGGGCCAAGGGAGGCTCAGGGTGGATGTTGGGGAATTCCCTCCTGGAAAAGGCTCTCCAGCCCTGGCACAGGGGGCAGTCCCCATCCCTGGAGGGGTTTCACGTCCCTGTGGATGTGGCACCTGGGGACATGGGCAGTGGTGGCCTTGGCAGTGCTGGGAACGGTTGGATTTGGGCTCTGAGGGAACTTTCCAACCCAACCAACTCCACGATTCCCTGCTCCTGCCCTCTGCTGCCCCTTGGCCCCGGCAAGAGAAGCTCCTGGGGGGACTCCTTGGCAGACAGCGTGGGAATGGGGGGGGGGGTCCTGGAAGCTCCTCTGGCCTCTGCCCATTCCCACCCCTCCAGGTGCTGCAGGACCGGACGATGACGACACTCCCGAGGCCCTGGGGGATGACATGGAAGTGACTCTGGTCCCTAACGAACACATCGAGGCTCAGAGGGTCTGTGGGGGCAGGGGCTTGGGGGGGGCTGCCTGTGCTCCTTCCTTGGATCCCTGGAGCTCCTTCCCTGGATCCCTGGAGCCTCACGTTCCTTTCCCAGATCCCTGGAGCCCCTCACTCCTTTCCCAGACCCGTGGGATCCCCCTATTCCTTCCCCAGACCCCAGATCTCCCTGCTCCTTCCCCAAATCCCCTCACTCTTTCCCTGCCACCCCTCGCTCCTTCCCTGGAGCCCCCAGCTCCTTCCCCAGACCCCAGAGCCCCCCACCCCTTCCCTGGACCCCTGGATCCCTTTGCCCCTTTCCTCAGAGCCTCCTCACTCCTTCCCTGGATCCCTGGAGCCCCTTGTTCCTTCCCTGGACCCCCACAGCTCCCCACTCCTTCCCTGGAGCCCCCCACTCCTTCCCTGGATCCCTGGAGCCCCCAGCTCCTTCCCCAGACCCCAGAGCCCCCCACCCCTTCCCTGGATCCCTTTGCCCCTTTCCTTAGTGCCCCCCACCCCTTCCCTGGACCCCTGGATCCCTTTGCCCCTTTCCTAGAGCCCCTCGCTCCTTCCCTGGATCCCTGGAGCCCCTTTTTCCTTCCTTGGATCCCTTTGCCCCTTTCCTCAGTGCCCCCCACCCCTTCCCTGGATCCCCCCATCCCTCACTGTCCCTCTCCGTGTCCCCCAGAGCACGCCCCATTCCCGGGGGTACGTCCTGCGGGAGAGACCCCCCAGCCAGGACCCCAAAGCCCACAGCAAGGTAAGGGGGGGGCCTGGAGCCGGGGAGATCCCAAATCCAGGCGGGGTGGGACCCCCTGGGGTAGCCCGGTGCCCCTGCCCACCATCACCCCTGTGCCAGGAGGAGCCGGATCCGTGGCAGAGCCTCGACCCCTTCGGAGACTCCGAGGAGAAGCCCTTTAGGAAAGGTATTTTCGGGGGGAGTTGGGGCGTTCTGGGGGTGCAGGGACAGCACGGCCCGTGGTGGGTCATTCCCAGTCCCATGGGAGAGTCATTCCCGGCCCCACAGGGGTCATTCCCAGCCCCATATCCCTCAGCATTCCCAGCTCCATGGGAGGGTCATTCCCAGTCCCATGAGAGAGTCATTCCTGGCCCCATAGGGGTCATTCCCAGCCCATGGAGGGTCATTCCTGACCCCATATCCCTCAGTATTCCCAGCTCCATGGTGGGTCATTCCCAGCCCATGGAGGGTCATTCCTGGCCATGTGTCCCTCAGTGTCCCCAGCCCCACAGCCGGTCATTCCTGGTCCCACAGCTGGTCATTCCCAGCCCATGGAGGGTCATTCCTGACCCCATATCCCTCAGTATTCCCAGCTCCATGGGGGGTCATTCCTGACCCCATATCCCTCAGTATTCCCAGCTCCATGGTGGGTCATTCCCAGCCCCCTGGGAGAGTCATTCCTGGCCCTACAGGGGTCATTCCCAGCCCACAGAGGGTCATTCCTGGCCACGTGTCCCTCAGTGTCCCCAGCCCCACAGGGGTCATTCCCAGCCACACTGGACATCCTTCAGTGTCCCTGTCCCCACCTTGGGTCACTCCCGGCCCCACTTTGGGTCACTCCCATCCTTTGGGTCACTCCCGGCCCCACTTTGGGTCATTCCCAGCCCCACTTTGGGTCACTCCCGACCCCACTTTGGGTCACTCCCAACCCCACTTTGGGTCACTCCCAGCCCCACTTTGGGTCACTCCCATCCCCACCTTGGATCACTCCCATCCCCACCTTGGATCACTCCCAGCCCCACTTTGGATCACTCCCATCCCCACCTTGGGTCACTCCCAGCCCCACCTTGGGTCACTCCCATCCTTACTTTGGGTCACTCCCAGCCCCACCTTGGGTCATTCCCGTCCCCACCTTGGGTCACTCCCAGCCCCACCTTGGGTCACTCCCGTCCCCACCTTGGGTCACTCCCGGCCCTACTTTGGGTCACTCCCGGCCCCACTTTGGGTCACTCCCATCCTTTGGGTCACTCCCATCCTTACTTTGGGTCACTCCCGACCCCCACCTTGGGTCACTCCCATCCCCACCTTGGGTCACTCCCATCCTTTGGGTCACTCCCATCCCCACCTTGGGTCATTCCCAGCCCCACCTTGGGTCACTCCTGACCCCACCTTGGGTCACTCCCATCCCCACCTTGGGTCATTCCCAGCCCCACCTTGGGTCATTCCCATCCCCACAACATCCAGTGGGGCCCCTTCCCCATCCCAACCGCTCGGGGTGGCCGCACACCCAGTGTCACCTGTGTCACCTGTGTCACCTGCAGGGACGCCCTTCCTGGTGCCGCAGGGCCTGGAGCCCGTGGCTGGAGGCAAGAGGAAGAGGAGGGGCCCCAGGAAGCTCCAGGATTTCATGGGATGGTTCTCTGCAGCCTGTGAGTGATTCCCGCGGGATCCTGCGAGGTCGGGATCCAAAAGGATTTAAAAACCCCGAACAGAGGGATTTAACAGCCCTGTGGCCGTGGCACTTGGGGACACGGGCAGGGGTGGCCTTGGCAGTGCTGGGGGGGGTCCCAGTGGGCTCAGGGGGATTTTCCAGCTTTGATAAATCCGTGGAATTCCCATCCAACGATCCCTGATCTGCTCCCCCGCCTCAGACAACAACGTCACAGAGGGCCGGAAAAGGAGGAAGGGCCCCACGTTTGCAGGTGAGGGGGACACTGGGACATTCCCAGTCCTGGGGGACACCGGGAACTGGATCCTGCACTGGGGAGGGCATGGAGGGGAAGGGCACCCCAAAACTGACCCTGTCCTGCAGCAGGGACAGGATGGAGGGGAAGGGCACCCCAAAACTGACCCTGTCCTGCAGCAGGGACAGGATGGACGGGAAGGGCACCCCAAAACTCTATGAGGGGCACACAAAGGACGGGCTCCTGCAGTGAGGGGAGGATAAAAGGGAAGGGCACCCCAAAACCATGGGAGGGAGGACACAAGGGACAGGCTCCTGCAGAGGGGAGGAGACAGAGGGAAAGGCACCCCAAAATTGGTGGGGGGAAACAAGGGCCCTGCTCCTGGAATGGGAGAAGGATGGAAAGGGCACCCCAAAACTGGGGGGGGATGGACACCAATTCCTGCTGTGGGAAGAGGATGAAGGGGAAGGACACCCCAAAGCCGGGCGAGGGGAGCCTGGGAAGGGCCTGGGGGGAGGGGGGGGTTTCTGCTTTTGGGGGGCGCAGAGGGGCCGCCCCAAATCCCCGTTCCCAATCCCACAGACCTGGAGCTGCTGTACTGGCGGCACTTCAAGGAGCGGCTGGCGGCGCACAGGAAGCTCCAGAGACGGGGGGTGAGTGGGGTGGGGCTACGCTTGGGGCCAGGGGGGCTCCAGCACCCCCTTCCCACGCTCTGGGGGTCCTGGGGGGGGCTCAGGGCTGTTCCTCCCCCCCAGGAGCTGCCGTGGGAGCCGGAGCTGGAGCAGCAGGAGCACGGGGCCGACTGCGAGGAAGGGGCAGGTGCTGGAACCCCAAATCCCAAATCCCTCCTGCCTGGGGAGCTGGGGGGGGTCCCAGAGGGTTGGGGGGGGTCCTGGGGGCACTGAGGGGGTCCCAAGGGGGCACTGAGGGGGTCCCCATCCCGGCAGACGATGATTTTGTGGAGCATGAGGACGAGGAGCCCGAGGCGTTGGAGGAGCTGGGGGAAGGATCTCTGGGTGAGCTGCTGACCCTTCCCCCCCCCTCAAAATTCCCCACCCTGTCTGTCCCTGGGGGTCCCCTGTTCCCCCCCCTCTGGTGACCCCCTGTTCCCACAGAGCCCCCTGAACCCTCGTACGAGGAGCTGGTGCGCGGACACGTGGTAGGTGCTGGTGTGGGGACGGGCCGGTGACCCCAGAGGATCACGGTGTCCCCAAGAGGGTTGGGGGTGCCCCCCAGAGGGTCACGGTGTCCCCAAGAGGGTCAGGGGTCCCCCCCCCCCCAAGAGGCTGGAGGTCTGCCCAGAGGATCAGGGTGCCCCCAAAGGTTTGGGATGCCCTCGGGAGGGTTGGGGTGTCCCAACGAAGGTCAAGGTGTCCCCAAGAGGCTTGGGGACGTCCCCAGAGGGTTGGGGGTGTCCCCAGAGTTCCGGGGTGTCCCCAGAGGTGCCGGGATGTCCCCAGAGGGTTGGGGGTGTCCCCAGGAGTGCTAGGGTGTCCCCAGAGTGCTGGGATGTCCCCAGAGGGTTGGGGGTGTCCCCAGGAGTGCCAGGGTGTCCCCAGAGGGTTGGGGGTGTCCCCAGAGTGCCGGGGTGTCCCTAGGGGTGCCAGGGTGTCCCCAGAGTTCCGGGGTGTCCCCAGGGGGTTGGGGGTGTCCCCATCCCCGTCCCCGTGTCCCCAGGAGCTGTTCGTGGCCAGCTCCCGGAAGTTCATGCAGGAGACGGAGCTGTCCCGACACGTCCGGCTCTGGGAGGAGCGCATGGAGCCGCTGCTGCGGGAGCAGGCACGGACCCCCGGCATGGGCTGGGACCCCCGGGGTGGGACAGGGACCCTGGGATGGGCTGGGACCCCCGGGGAGGGCTGGGACCCCCAGGGATGGGCTGGGACCCCCAGGGTGGGACAGGGGGACACGGAGAAGGGGCTGGGGTGGGAAGGGACCCCTGGGGTGGGACAGGGACCCCCTGGGGTGGGCAGGGGGCTGGCAGAGCCCTGGTCACCCCTGAGCCCCCTCTGCACCTCTCTGCTCACACCTGAGCGAGCCCCCTGCCCACCCCTGAGCCCCCTGTACCTACCCCAGGCCCCCTGCTCACCCCTGAGGCCCCTCTACCCCTCCCTGTCCCCCCAAGTCCCCCCATACCTGCAGGAGACCCCGTTCCATGTCCGTGCCCATGGGCTGGCACTGACCGGTGGCACTCTCTGACCCTCCCTGTCCCCCAGGAGACCCGTGCCCTGTTCGATGTCCGTGCCCACGGGCTGGCACTGACCGGTGGCACTCCCTGACCCTCCCTGTCCCCCAGGAGACCCATGCCCCATTCCATGTCCGTGCCCACGGGCTGGCACTGACCGGTGGCACTCTCTGACCCTCCCTGTCCCCTCCCTGTCCCGCAGGAGACCCGTGCCCCGTTCAATGTCCGTGCCCACGGGCTGGCACTGACCGGTGGCACTCTCTGACCCTCCCTGTCCCCTCCCTGTCCCGCAGGAGACCCGTGCCCCGTTCAATGTCCGTGCCCACGGCCTGGCACTGACCGGTGGCACTCCCTGTCCCGCAGGAGACCCGTGCCCCGTTCAGTGTCCGTGCCTACGGGCTGGCGCTGACCGAGGGCTGCGCGGGGCCGGGCCGGTGGCACTCCCTGGCCAGCCTGGTGGCCGGGCAGCCCCCGTTCGAGGTGTGCCGCTACCTGCTGGCCTCGCTGCAGCTGGTAAGGCTTTGGGGGGGTCCCGGGGGGGGTCTCTGGGCGCGCCAGGACCCGCGGCCACCCCCCTGTCCCCTCCGCAGGCCAACGACGGGGTGGTGGAGCTGGCGCAGGACGCGGGGCTGGAGGCGGCGCTGGACACGGCGCGGCTGCGGCCGCTCTCGGCCCGCCCGGCCCACGACAGATTCCAGAGCTTCCAGCTGCCCTCCCAGAGGGACCCCCGCCCCAAATAAACCCCCGCGCTTTGCTAAGGGAGAGCCTCTTCCGTGGGGGATGGGATGGGGGGGGTGGGGGTGGGGTTAATGGGACTGCAGAGGGGTCGTGGGGAGGGGTCTGGGGGGCTGCAGGGGGTGGGGGTCACTTCGGTCACCTGCACAGGGACCCCCACCCACGGGGAGGGGTCTGGGGGGCTACAGGGGGTGGGGGTCACTTCGGTCACCTGCACAGGGACCCCCCACCCATGGGGAGAGGTCTGAGGGGCTACAGGGGATGGGGGGGGTCTCTTCACTCACCTGGACAGGGACCCCCACCCATGGGGGCAGTCCTGGGGGGCTACAGGGGGTGGGGGGGTCACTTCAGTCACTGCACAGGGACCCCCACCCATGGGGAGAGGTCTGGGGGGCTACAGGGGATGGGGGGGGTCACTTCACTCACCTGCACAGGGACCCCCATGCACGGGGAGGGGTCTGGGGGGCTACAGGGGGTGGGGGTCACTTCGGTCACCTGCACAGGGACCCCCACCCATGGGGAGAGGTCTGGGGGGCTACAGGGGGTGGGGGTCACTTCGGTCACCTGCACAGGGACCCCCACCCACGGGGAGGGGTCTGGGGGGCTACAGGGGGTGGGGTTGGTGGGGAGGGTCCCTGCAGTCACCTACACAGAGCCCCCTGGCCCATGGGACACTCCTGGGGGGCTGCAGGGGTCCCTCCCCGCCATGTGACACTGCTTGGGGGGCAGTGGGGTCTGGTGGGGGTTCCTCCACCCACTCACCCACATTTCCCCCCTCACGGGACACACCTAGGGGTCCATGGGGGTCCCTCCAGCTGCTCACCCAAAACCTTTCCTCCTGACCATTCCTGGGGGGCTCTGGGGTCTCTTCGGGGTCTCTCCCTCCCCCCAGACCATCCCTGGGGGGCTCTGGCGTCTGTCAGGTGTCCCCTCCCCACCATGTGACACCCCTGGAGGGCGCAGCCTCCACCAGAGCTCCGTCCCTCCCCACGGGACACACCTGGGGGGCACCGGGGGCTGTCAGATGTTCCCCCCTCCCCCCACTGTCACCTCCCCGCACCCCAAATCACGCCAGGCCCCATTCCGGGGGGCCGTCCCCCGCCCCGTTTATTCCCCCCCGGCGGGGGGCAGCGGCTCGTAGGTGTCCATGTGCCCCCTGACGCTGCGCGCCAGCTCCTCGGCCGTGCGGGAGCGGCCGTAGCAGTCGCGGCAGAGCCCGTCGGGATCCACCAGGAACGTGAGCACCGAGTGGTCCACCACGTAGTCGCCGTCGGCGTCGCGGGGCCCGGCGCTCACGTACACGCGGAAGGCGGCGGCCGCCGCCCGCACCTGCTCGGGGCTGCCGGTGAGCCCCACGAGGCGCGGGTGGAAGTCGCGCAGGTACCGCGCCAGCGCCGCCGCGTCGTCGCGCTCGGGGTCCACGGTGACGAAGAGCGGCTGCACGGCGGGCAGCGCCGGGTCGCGCTCCAGCAGCTCCACGGCGCGGCCGATCTTCTCCAGCTCCTCGGGGCACACGTCCGGGCAGTGCGTGAAGCCGAAGTAGAGCAGCACCCAGCGGCCCAGGAAATCCGCCTTGCTCCGCGCCGCGCCCGCCGTGTCGCGCAGCTCGAAGTCGCCCTGGCCCAGCGCCAGCGCCCGGAGGTGGCGGAGGCGGCGGGAGCGCCGCTGCCGCTCCTTCTGCTGCCGCAGGTACAGCCAGCCCGCCGCCGCCGCCGCCGCCGCGGCCCCCGCCACCGCCAGGCGCTGCCGCAGCGGCAGCCCGGGGGCCCCGGGGGGCACGGACAGGCGGCGGCGGGGCGGGCGCGGCGCCGGGCACAGGCGCGGGCACAGCTGCTGCGCGGGGCGCAGGGCCCGCAGCATGGCCGGGGCTGTGCGGGGGGGGCACGGCGCTCAGCGGGGCGTGGGCTGCCCCTGACACCCCCTCCCCAGGTGCGCTTTGACCCCTGTCCTGTCCCCCGAGTGCCCTCTGAGCCCTCGTGACGCCCCTACTGATGCCCTTGGACCCCCACTCTGTTCCCCAAATGCCCCCTGACCCCTCATCCCACCCCTCCTGACACCCTTGGACCCCAGCCCTGCCCCCCAAATGCCCCCTGACCCCCACCCTGTGTCCTGCTGCTCTGGGACCCCTCAGCCCTGCCCCCCAAATGCCCCCTGACCCCCCTCCTGCTGCTCTGGGCCCCTCAGCCCTGGCCCCCCAAATGCCCCCTGACCCCCCTCCTGCTGCTCTGGGACCCCCAGCCCTGCCCCCCAACCGCCCCCTGACCCCCACCCTGTGTCCTGCTGCTCTGGGACCCCCAGCCCTGCCCCCCAAATACCCCCTGCCCCCCTCCTGCTGCTCTGGGACCCCCAGCCCTGCCCCCCAAATGCCCCCTGCCCCTCTCCTGCTGCTCTGGGACCCCCAGCCCTGCCCCCCAAATGCCCCCTGCCCCCCACCCTGTGTCCTGCTGCTCTGGGACCCCCAGCCCTGCCCCCCAAATGCCCCCTGCCCCCCACCCTGTGTCCTGCTGCTCTGGGACCCCCAGCCCTGACCCCCAAACGCCCCCTGCCCCCCACCCTGTGTCCTGCTGCTCTGGACCCCCAGCCCTGACCCCCAAACGCCCCCTGCCCCCCACCCTGTGTCCTGCTGCTCTGGACCCCCAGCCCTGACCCCCAAACGCCCCCTGACCCCCACCCTGTGTCCTGCTGCTCTGGGACCCTCAGCCCTGCCCCCCAAATACCCCCTGCCCCCCTCCTGCTGCTCTGGGACCCTCAGCCCTGTCCCCAAATGCCCCCTGACCCCCCTCCTGCTGCTCTGGGACCCCCAGCCCTGACCCCCAAATGCCCCCTGACCCCCACCCTGTGTCCTGCTGCTCTGGGACCCCCAGCCCTGCCCCCCAAATGCCCCCTGACCCCCCTCCTGCTGCTCTGAGACCCCTCAGCCCTGCCCCCCAAATGCCCCCTGCCCCCCTCCTGCTGCTCTGGGACCCCCAGCCCTGCCCCCCAACCGCCCCCTGACCCCCACCCTGTGTCCTGCTGCTCTGGGACCCCCAGCCCTGCCCCCCAAATACCCCCTGCCCCCCTCCTGCTGCTCTGGGACCCCCAGCCCTGCCCCCCAAATGCCCCCTGCCCCTCTCCTGCTGCTCTGGGACCCCCAGCCCTGCCCCCCAAATGCCCCCTGCCCCCCACCCTGTGTCCTGCTGCTCTGGGACCCCCAGCCCTGCCCCCAAACGCCCCCTGCCCCGTACCTGCTATCCTTGGACCCCCCCACCCTGCCCCCAAATGCCCCCTGCCCCCCCGCCCCCAAGTGGCCCCTGAGCCCTCCTCTCCCCCCTGCCCCGCAGTGTCCGGTCCCCGCTGACCTTTGACCCTCGCCCTGTGACCCCGCGCCCCGTCCGCCGCCGCTCCCGCCCGGAGCGCCCGCTCCGCCGCCGGCGGAACCGGAAATACCGGGAGGGAGCGGGGTCAGGGCGGGAAGGGGCGGGGCCAGGGGAAGGGCGTGGTCGGCAAATTGCGCGGCCGAGGCGGGAGGGGGCGTGGCCGAGGGGAGGGGGGCGTGGTCATTGTGGAGGCGCGGCCGTGGCCCCGCGCACTCCCCGCTTCCACCACTAGGTGGCGCCACCGCCCCGCGCCGCGCCCGCTCGTGAGGGGAGGGCCGGGGGCGGGAATCGCGACACGGCCGCGGTGTCGGGGTCATTGCGGTTTATTGGGAGCCCCGGCGTGGCCCGCGGCGAGTTCCGAAGGCACGATGGTCTCGGCCACCAGCGGCGGCGGGTCCCGGGGCGGCTCCGCGCCGAGGCACAGCGCGTCCTGCAGCTCCCGCCGCCCCTCCGCGCCGAGGGTCCCCTCGTGGTACACCCGCAGCCAGGGCTCGCCTGAGGGAGGGGGACACGGGTGGGTCATGGAGGGCTCTGATCCCCCAAAATATCCCCCCACAACCGGGGTGCACCCCCAGCCGGGGCTCGCTTCGGGTGAGAGGGACACGGGTGGGTCCTGGTGGCCTCTGATTCCCCAAAATATCCCCCCACAACCGGGGTGCACCCCCAGCCGGGGCTCGCCTGAGGGAGGGGGACACGGGTGGGTCCTGGTGGCCTCTGATTCCCCAAAATATCCCCCCACAACCGGGGTGCACCCCCAGCCGGGGCTCGCTTCGGGTGAGAGGGACACGGGTGGGTCCTGGGGGGCTCTGATCCCCCAAAATATCCCCCACAACCGGGGTGCACCCGCAGTGGGGCTCGCTTGGGGTGAGGGGGACACGGGTGGGTCATGGGTGGCTCTGATCCCCCAAAATATCCCCCCACAACCGGGGTGCACCCCCAGCCGGGGCTCGCTTCGGCTGAGAGGGACACGGGTGGGTCCTGGGGGGCTCTGATCCCCCAAAATATCCCCCCACAACCGGGGTGCACCGGTAGCCGGGCTCGCCTGAGGGAGTGGGACACGGGTGGGTCCTGGGGGGCTCTGATCCCCCAAAATATCCCCCACAACCGGGGTGCACCCGCAGTGGGGCTCGCTTGGGGTGAGGGGGACACGGGTGGGTCATGGGTGGCTCTGATCCCCCAAAATATCCCCCACAACCGGGGTGCACCCGCAGCGGGGCTCGCCTGAGGGAGGGGGACACGGGTGGGTCCTGGGGGGCTCTGATCCCCCAAAATATCCCCCCACAACCGGGGTACACCCCCAGCCGCGTCTCGCTTGGGGTGAGAGGGACACGGGTGGGTCATGGAGGGTTCTGATCCCCCAAAATATCTCCCCACAACCGGGGTGCACCCGCAGCCAGGGCTCGCCTGAGGGAGGGGGCCACGGGGGCGATCGTGGGGGGCACGGGGGCGATCGGGCGGTTCGGGGGTCCCCGAGCCCCCCTTACCTGCCCGCAGGTGCTGCCCGGTGCCCACCAGCAGCTCGGCGCCCACGCGGGGGTTCACGGGGTCCCCGGCCCGCGCCCGCCCCGCGCCCAGGCCGTGCAGGACCCGCGCCAGGGGCAGCGCCCGCACCCGCTGCACCCAGCCTGGGGGGACAGCGGGTCAGGGGGACAGCGGGGGGGGACAGCGGGTCAGGGGGACAGGGACATGGAGGGGAGACAGGGACATGGAGGGGGGACAGGGACATCGAGGGGTTCGGGGACATGGCGGGTAACCGCAGCCTGGGGAGGAAAGGGGGTCAGGGATATGGACGGGGACAGGGATATGGGGGGACAGGGACACGGGGGGGACAGGGACATGGAGGGTAACCGCAGCCTGGGGGACAGCGGGTCAGGGGGTCAGGGACATGGAGGGGGACAGGGACATGGAGGGTAACCCCAGCCTGGAGAGGAAAGGGGGATCAGGGGGGATCAGGGGCATCGGGGTGTCAGGGACATGGAGGGACCCCAGCCTGGGGGAAAAGGGGGGTCGGGAGGGGCAGGGACATGGGGAGACAGGGCAGGGATAGCTCGGGGATTTGGGGCAGGGGGAACAGGTGAGGACCCCCAGAACAGGGGATTGGGAACCAGGGACCCCCGAGGCGCAGGGTGTGGGGCAGGGGGGTTTGGGGACCCCCAGGAACAGAGGATGGGGGGCAGAGGTGTGCGGGTGAAGAACCCCGGGGTGGGGGGAATAATCCAGGGGAGTCCTGAGCATCCCGGGGAGGGGCAGGGGGTGGGAAGGGGCAGGAGGGGACGGATGGTGACACTGAGAATGGGGGAACCCTCAGCCCCCCGGAGGGGTACGGAGTGGAGGGAGGATGGGGGATTTGGGGTGGGGGGTTTGGGATGGGGGTCCCCCTCACCTTCCTGCGGCGCGGGCAGCTCCTCGCAGACCTTGGCCTCTCCCAGGAGCTGGCGGCGCTGGGCAGGGGTCCCGGCACAGAGACCCCGGGCAGTGTCGGGGGGCACCCCCTGCGCCCCCAGCATGGCCTCGAACGTGCGCAGGGCCGAGCCATCGTCCAGAGCCCGGGCCAGGCGCTCACGGCCCTGCTCGGCCTCCGCGGCCATCCCGCACTGCCACAGCAGCACCCCGCCTGCACCCCGAAACCGGACACGGGCTGGGACCACCCAGAGACCCCCCTACTCTGCCCCGCAGCCCCCCTGCTCCATCCCGCACTGCCACAGCAGCACCCCGAAACCGGACACGGGCTGGGACCACCCAGGGACCCCCCAACCCTGCCCCACAGCCCCCCTTCTCCATCCCGCACTGCCACAGCAGCACCCCGAAACCGGACACGGGCTGGGACCCACCCAGAGACCCCCCAACCCTGCCCCACAGCCCCCCTGCTCCATCCCGCACTGCCACAGCAGCACCCCGAAACCGGACACGGGCTGGGACCCACCCAGGGACCCCCCAACCCTGCCCCGCAGCCCCCCTGCGCACCCCCCCATCCCTGCTCGGCTCTGCTGGACAGGGAGGCGGGGGAGGAGGAAGGGGAGGGGGGCAGGGACCCCAGGAGGGGGTTAGGAGGGGACAGGGAGTGTGGGGGGGACCCCGGGGTTAGGGGGTGCAGGGAGACCCCGGAGTTGGGGTTCAGGACTGGACACAAGACCCGTGTCTGCGGACCCCCGTGTCCCCCCCGTGTCCCTCCCGTGTCCGCCGCTGACCCAGGGCCGTGACCAGGTGTCGCAGGTCGGGGGCTGTCCCCATTCCTTGTCCCCCCCGTGTCCCCCCGTGTCCCTCCCGTGTCCCCCGCTGACCCAGGGCCGTGACCAGGTGTCGCAGGTCGGGGGGGCCGCCGCCCCCCAGGCACTCCAGCGCCTCCAGCACCTCCAGCGCGTTGCCCACGGCGCGGCCCAGCGGCTGCTCCATGCGGGTCAGCAGGGCGGCCGTGCGGATGCCCAGCTGTGCGCCCACCTCCACCTGCGCGGGGACACGCACGGCGTGGCAGGGACAGCGGCGGCGGGGACAGCGAGCGGGGAGGGTGGGCGGGACAGCAGGCAAGGACAGGGACAGCGGGCGGGGATGGGGATGGACCGGGACAACAAGCGGGGAGAGCGGGCAGGGACAGGGACAGCAGACAGGGATGGGGATGGACCGGGACAACAGGCGGGGAGAGTGGGCAGGGACAGAGACAGAGGGCAGGGATGGGGATGGACCGGGACAACAGGCGGGGAGAGCAGGCAGGGAGAGAGACAGAGGGCAGGGATGGGGCCAGCTGGGGATAGGGGCGGGGCAGGGACAGGGGACAAGCAGGGACAGGGAGAGCGGGCAGAGACAGAGGGAGGGGACAGCGAGCAGGTCGGGCAGGTCTGGCAGGGGTCCCGGGGGGTCCCGGGGGTCTCACCAGGCTCTGCGCCAGCTCCCGCGCGCTCTCCTGGGTGGGGTACAGCGCTGCCCCCCCGAACTTCACATCGAGCACCAGCGCCGAGAGCCGCTCCGCCGCCTTCTTGCTGAGGATGGAGGCTGGGCCGGGCGGGGGGAGGGTGGGGGTCACCGCCTGCGCCCCCTCCCGCGCCCCGCGTGTCCCCCGTGCCCGTACCGGTGATGAGGGGCAGGCTGTCCACGGTGGCCGTGACGTCGCGCAGCCCGTAGAGCACCCGGTCGGCGGGCGCCAGCTCCGCGCTCTGCCCCACGATGCAGCAGCCCACTCGCTCCAGGATGTGCCGCATCTGCGGGCACCCGTGCCCCGGTGGCACCCCGGTGACGCGCCATCGCCACCCCACTGACACCCCATGGGCATCCACACCCCACTGACACCCCATATCCACCCCATTGACACCCCATTGGTACCCACACCCCACTGACACCTTATTGGCATCCACACCCCACTGACACCCCATCGCCGCCCCACTGACACCCCATGGGCATCCACACCCTACTGACACCCCGTCACCACCCCACTGACACCCCACGGGCATCCACACCCCACTGACACCCCGTCACCACCCCACTGACACCCCTTGGGCATCCACACCCCGTCACCACCCCATTGACACCCCACGGGCACCCCACCTTCTCCTGCACCCTATTGGGACCCCATGGGCACCCACAACCCATTGGCACCTGTACCCCATCAATACCCCACCTCCTCTTTGGACCCCATGGGCACCCCATTGTCACCCCACACCCCTTGGACACCCCAGTAAGACCCCATTTGCACCCCATTTGCACCTCTGGAGCCCCGGTGCCCCCAAGCCCGGTGCCCTGCAAGGTGTCGGGGCGCCCGCGGTGTCCCCGTCCCTCACCCCTCACCCCTCACCCCTCACCCCCGCTCCGTCACCTCCTCGGGGCTCTGGGAGACGCGGAAGCCGGGAATGGCCTCCAGCTTGTCCAGGGTGCCCCCGGTGTGGCCCAGCCCGCGCCCGCTGATCATGGGCACCTGGGGGGGGCACAGGTGGGCACAGGGACTCGGGGACACCCCCCCCGTCCCCGCCCCACCCCGGGTCCCCCTCACCTTGCAGCCACAGGCGGCCAGCGCGGGGGCCAGGGCCAGGCTGACCTTGTCCCCAACGCCACCGGTCGAGTGCTTGTCCACCACCAGCCCGTGCCAGGCGGGCGGCCAGGCCAGCGTCCGGCCCGAGCTGGCCATGGCCTGGGTCAGAGCCAGCGTCTCACCCGCGTCCATGCCCCGCAGCCGGATGGCCATCAGCATGGCACCTGAGGTGACAGCGTGCGGCCACATGTCACCTCCCTGGTGCCGTCCTGTGGAGCCCTGACCCGCCCCGTGCCCCGCAGCCAGTGGCCATCAGCCTGGCACCCGGGGACACTCCGGGGTCACCTCAGGGGGAGCCCCGCTCTGCCCCGTGCCCCGCAGCCAGCGGCCATCAGCCTGGCACCTGGGGACACGCCGGGGTCACCTCAGTGTCCTCCCCAGAACCCCTCCCCGCCACATCCCCTGGCCGGGACCCTCTGCCACTTTCTGGGGTCTCTCTCTTGTCCTCCCAGGGTGGTTCCCAGCCGTGTCCCCTGCCCAGGACCCCCCGTCACATCCCGGGGTTTCCTTTGCTGTCCCCCCGCTGCTGGAACCCCCCTGCCCCGATGTCCCCCTGTGCCCGTGTCACTCCCCCGGCCGTGTCCCCCCGGCTCTGCCCGCGCTCCCCACCGCGTCCCTGTCCCGTTGCCGCCTCCCCGGCCGTGTCCCCGCTCCACCGAGTCCCCGGGCTGTCCCCGCCCCTCCCCCCCGCACCGATCTGTCCCTGCTGCGCGGTGCCCTCGGTGACGCCGCGCACGAAGCTCCGGATCTCGGCGTCCTCCAGGCGCTCCCCGTCCCGCTTCTTGCGGATCAGGCTCGGGAGGGGGGTCGGGGGGTCCATCCCGGTCCCGGACAGCTGGCACCTCGGTTTGGGACAGCTGGCACCGCGGTGTGGCAGCGGGGACACCCCGAGGTGGCACCGATGACACCCGAGCCCGCACGGCCGCGCCCGGTTCCTGCACGGCCGCGCCTTGCCCGGCTCTGCCGGGACCTGCCCGTGCCCGGCCTGGCCCTGTGCCCGCTGCCCCCTGCCCGCGGGCGGCGAGGCGGCTCCGGCCGTGGACTCTGAGCCCGGGGCAACGAACGGGGCACGGGAGAGGCCGCGGCGCGGGGGTGACACGAGGGGGTGACAGGAGGGGTGGCCCCCCGGGTCCCTCATTCGCCGTGATGCCCGGGGGCTCTGCCCTGCCAGGGACCCCCCATCCCACAGATCCCACAGAACGCGGGGAGTCCCCAAGGCGCGGTGCCGACGCGTGTCCCCTCCCTGTTCGGTGTCCCCAGAGCGCCCCAAGCCCCGAGGTCCTGGGTGGGATGGGATGGGATGGGATGGGATGGGATGGGATGGGACTGGAGCAGGGAGAGGGTCGGTAGCACATCCCTCACCCCTGGCACGTCCCATCCCACCATGGGTTCCCCCCTCCGTGGCCTCGCCAGGGCCTCCCTCGGGATGGGGGAAGGGCGGCTTTAGGGGGCCCGGCGCCCCCCGCGCCCCCCGTGCGACGCAGCGGGACACAAGGAGAGCGAGCGAGTGTTGCTGCAGTTCGTGTTTGTCACAGGCGAGCGGTGTCCCCGCGTCCCCGCTCCCCTACAGGTGCGGGTCCATCACGGGGATCACCATTTCCGAGTGGCGCACGCCGAAGCTCTGTCCTTGTCTCTGGCCCTGCGGGGGGACAGAGGCCGTGTGACGGTGGGCGGCCCTGGGTCGCTGTCCCCCAGCCGTGTCGCTGTCGCCGTCCCCGCTCACCTGCTGCGGGGTGTAGTCGCTGGGGCCGGGGGTGATGGAGGCCTGGCCGGGCCGGGGCCGCCCCGCCATGGTGCAGCGGGGGGCCCGGGCCATGTACACGTCGGTGTCCACGGTGCTGTAGTTGAGGGGTCCTGGGGTCTGCGGGGAGATGGGGGGGTGACGCGACCCCCTGAACCCCGGTACCCCACACCCTCAGTACCCCGGACCCCCAGCCCGCCACACCCTTGCACCCCAAGCCCCCGGACCCCAGCACCGCACACCCTTGGCACACCGACCCCCAGCACCCCACACCCTTGGCATCCCAGCCCGCAGACCCTGACCCCCCACACCCTTGGCACCCCGCACCCCCAGCACCCCACACCCTTGGCATCCCACCCCCCCAGACCCCAGCCCCCCCCACACCCTTGGTACCCCGGACCTCCAGCACCCCACACCCTTGGCACCCCAACCCCCCAGACCCCTGGCACCCCACACCCTTGGCACCTCAACCTCTCAGACCCCCAGCACCCCACACCCTTGGTACCCCACACCTCCAGCCTGCCACACCCCTGGCACCCCACACCCAGCCTCTTGGGATCCTGATACCCCAGCTCCCACTCCCCCAGCACCCCAGTCCCTCGGCACCCCGATGCCGCAGCCCCCCGCCCCCGTGCCCCTCCAGCCCCCCGCCCCCGTGCCCCCCGGCCCCCCCGGCCCCCCACCGTAGTCTTGTAGTCGAAGATGCTGGGCCCGCGGCCCGTGATGCTGTACTGGGGGGCCGATCTCTTGTTGGCCAGGCCGGAGCCCATCACGGGCGGCAGCTGGTAGCTGGCGGGGCCTGGGGGGGGACACGGCTCAGGGGGGCACGGGGGGCTCCCCCTCCCAGGGGTGCGGAGGGAAGGCTCAGCCCCGGGGTGCTGAGGGGGCTCAGCCCAGCCGGGGGATGTTGGGGGGTCCAGCCCAAGGAGGAGATGGGGGCCCGGCCTGGCCCAGGGGGGTGATGGGGGTCCCGGCCCAGGGGGGTGATGGGGATTCCAGCCCAGCCCAGGAGGAGTTCAGGGGGTCCCAGCCCAGGTGGGATCATGGGGGGCCCCAGCCCAGTCCAACAGAGAAGGAATGAGGGGCTCCCAGCCCGGGCAGGGTTAGGGCGAGGGATAATGGGGGTCCCAGCCCAGGCAGGGTGAGGGTGAGGGATAATGGGGGTCCCAGCCCAGGAGGGGTTAGGGTGAGGGATAATGGGGGTCCCAGCCTGGGCAGGGTGAGGGTGAGGGATAATGGGGGTCCCAGCCTGGGCAGGGTGAGGGTTAGGGTGAGGGATAATGGGGGTCCCAGCCCAGCCCCAGGGACATGATGGGCTCCCAGCCCAGGGAGGGTCCCATGGCCGCCCCCTCTCCCACCTGGCGTCTCCCGGGGTGTGTCCGGGCGGCCGCGGAAGCTCAGGGAGCAGGCGGGAGCCGAGGGCAGGGTCACCCTGTCCGCCCGCTCCGGGGAGTAGTAGGCTGCGGGCCGGGGCCGGGGCGGGGGTCAGAGAGGGCGCGGCGCGGGGTCCCGTCCCGGGGCCGCCGGAACTCGATCACTGACTCACTGACTCACTCCTCACTCACTGCTCACTCACTCACTCCCTCCCTCACTCCTCACTCACTCACTCCTCACTCACTCACTCCCTCACGCACTCCCTCCCTCACTCACTCCCTCCTCACTGCCTCACTCACTCCTTCCCTCACTCCTCACTCACTCACTCCTCACTCACTCCTCACTCACTCACTCCCTCCTCACTCACTCACTCATTCCCTCACTCACTCACTCACTCACTCCTCACTCACTCCTTCACTCACTCACTCCCTCACTCACTCACTCACTCACTCACTCCTCACTCACTCACTCCCTCCCTCACTCACTCCTCGCTCACTCCTTCACTCACTCCCTCCCTCACTCACTCCTCACTCACTCCTCACTCACTCACTCATTCCCTCACTCACTCACTCCTCACTCACTCATTCACTCACTCACTCATTCCCTCACTCACTCACTCCTCACTCACTCACTCCTCACTCACTCACTCCCTCACTCACTCACTCCTCACTCACTCACTCCCTCCCTCACTCCCTCCTCACTCACTCCCTCATTCCCTCACTCACTCACTCACTCCTCACTCACTCACTCCCTCACGCACTCCCTCCCTCACTCACTCCCTCCTCACTGCCTCACTCACTCCTTCCCTCACTCCTCACTCACTCACTCCTCACTCACTCCTCACTCACTCACTCCCTCCTCACTCACTCACTCATTCCCTCACTCACTCACTCACTCACTCCTCACTCACTCCTCACTCACTCACTCCCTCAATCCCTCACTCACTCACTCACTCACTCCTCACTCACTCACTCCCTCCCTCACTCACTCCTCGCTCACTCCTCACTCACTCCCTCCCTCACTCACTCCTCACTCACTCCTCACTCACTCCCTCACTCACTCACTCCTCACTCACTCATTCACTCACTCACTCATTCCCTCACTCACTCACTCCTCACTCACTCACTCCTCACTCACTCACTCCCTCACTCACTCACTCCTTCACTCACTCACTCCCTCCCTCACTCACTCCTCACTCACTCCTCACTCACTCACTCACTCCTCACTCACTCCTTCACTCACTCCTCCCTCACTCACTCCCTCACTCACTCACTCCTCACTCACTCACTCCTTCACTCACTCACTCCTTCACTCACTCACTCCCTCCCTCATTCACTCCTCACTCACTCACTCACTCACTCCTCCCTCACTCACTCCCTCACTCACTCCTCACTCACTCCCTCACTCACTCACTCACTCACTCCCTCACTCACTCACTCCTCACTCACTCACTCCTCACTCACTCCTTCACTCACTCACTCCCTCACTCACTCCCTCCCTCACTCACTCCTCACTCACTCCTTCACTCACTCACTCCTCACTCACTCACTCCCTCCCTCCCTCACTCCTTCCTCACTCACTCCTTCACTCACTCACTCACTCACTCACTCCTTGACTCACTCCCTCACTCACCCCTCACTCACTCACTCACTCCTCACTCACTCACTCACTCCTCACTCACTCCCTCCTCACTCACTCCCTCACTCCCTCACTCACTCCCTCACTCACTCCTCACTCACTCACTCCCTCACTCACTCCTCACTCACTCACTCCTTCACTCACCCCTCACTCACTCACTCACTCCTCACTCACTCACTCCCTCACTCATTCCCTCACTCACTCACTCCTTCACTCACTCACTCCTCACTCACTCACTCCTCACTCACTCACTCCCTCACTCACTCACTCCTTCACTCACTCACTCCTTCACTAACTCACTCACTCCTTGACTCACACCCTCACTCACTCCCTCACTCACTCACTCCTCACTCACTCACTCCTCACTCACTCCCTCACTCACTCACTCCTCACTCAATCCCTCACTCACTCACTCACTCCTCACTCACTCCTCACTCACTCCCTCACTCCCTCACTCACTCCCTCCCTCCCTCACTCACTCTCTCCTCACTCACTCCTCACTCACTCACTCACTCACTCCCTCCCTCATTCACTCACTCCTCACTCACTCCCTCACTCACTCCCTCACTCACTCACTCCTCACTCACTCACTCACTCACTCCCTCCCTCACTCACTCACTCCTCACTCACTCCCTCACTCACTCCCTCACTCACTCCTCACTCCTCACTCCCTCACTCACTCACCCCTCACTCACTCACCACTCCCTCACTCACCTCTCACTCACTCACCACTCACTCACTCCTTCACTCACTCACTCCCTCACTCACTCCCTCACTCCCTCACTCACTCCTCACTCACTCCCTCACTCCCTCACTCACTCCTCACTCACTCACTCCTCACTCACTCACTCACTCACTCCCTCACTCACCCCTCACTCCCTCACTCACTCACTCCTTCACTCACTCCTTCACTCACTCACTCCCTCACTCACTCACTCCCTCCCTCCCTCACTCACTCACTCCTCACTCACTCACTCCTCACTCACTCCTCACTCACTCCCTCACTCACTCCCTCACTCACTCACTCCTCACTCACTTCTTCACTCACTCACTCCTTCACTCACTCACTCCCTCCCTCACTCACTCCTTCACTCACTCACTCCTCACTCACTCACTCACTCATTCCCTCACTCACTCACCCCTCACTCACTCACTCACTCACTCACTCCTCACTCACTCACTCACTCATTCCCTCACTCACTCACTCCTCACTCACTCCTTCACTCACTCACTCACTCACTCACTCCTCACTCACTCACTCACTCCTCACTCACTCACTCCTCACTCACTCACTCACTCACTCCCTCACTCACTCCCTCACTCACTCACTCCTTCACTCACTCACTCATTCCCTCACTCACTCCTCACTCACTCATTCCCTCACTCACTCACTCACTCACTCCTTCACTCACTCCCTCCCTCACTCACTCACTCCTCACTCACTCCCTCACTCACTCACTCACTCACTCCCTCACTCACTCCTCACTCACTCACTCACTCCTCACTCACTCACTCCTCACTCACTCCTTCACTCACTCACTCACTCACTCACTCCCTCACTCACTCACTCACTCCTCACTCACTCCTCACTCACTCACTCACTCACTCCTCACTCACTCACTCACTCACTCCTCACTCACTCTCTCACTCAATCCCTCACTCACTCACTCACTCAGTCACTCACTCACTCCATCACTCACTCCTCACTCACTCCTTCACTCACTCAGTCCCTCACTCACTCACTCACTCACTCACTCCTCACTCACTCACTCACTCCTCCACTCACTCACTCCTCCACTCACTCACTCCTTCACTCACTCACTCCTCACTCACTCAGTCACTCCTCCTCTCACTCACTCCCTCACTCACCCACTCACTCCCTCTCTCACTCACTCCCTCACTCACTCCCTCACTCACTCACTCCCTCCCTCCCTCACTCACTCACTCTCTCACTCTCTCCCTCCCTCCCTCCCTCCCTCACTCCTTCCCTCCCTCCCTTCCTCACTCCCTCCCTCACTCACTCACTCACTCACTCACTCTCTCACTCACTCCCTCACTCCCTCCCTCCGTCCCTCACTCCTCACTCGCTCACTCACCTGGCCCAGGTGTGCTGCTCGCCGGCCGGGCGAGGTGGCGGCCGCCGATGCTGAAGGCGGGGCCTCGTTGCTCGCCGCGGGCGGTGAAGCCGGCGGGCACCAGGTACTGGGGGCCGGGGGAGCGCGGCTCCCTTGGGCCCCCCGCCCGGTGCCCGAAGGTGTAGGCGGGGCCGCGGCGGCTGCCGGAGTCCTGCGGGTCGCAGCCTGGGGACGGGCGGGGGCTCGGTGGGACGCGGCCCCCCCGGCCCCGCTCCTCCGCGGGCCCCGCGGCCCCGCACTCACCGATGCCGCTGGGCAGCTCGTACTTGGGCCCGGGGCTGCGGAACCGGGCTGAGACCGCCGTCCGGGGCCGGTGCGGTCTCCAGGGGCCCACCCAGCCGTCGTTGGCCATGGGGGGTTCTGCCGGTGGTGCCCCCGCCCCGGTGCCCTCGGGGGGAGACGCGAGTGGCCCCAGCGCGGCCGCCCAGGGTGGACGGGGTGGCAGCGGCGGCGGTGGTGGCAGCGGCGGTGGCGGTGGTGGCGGTGGCAGCGGCGCCGCGGTGACAAGTGACACGGCGGGGCCGCCGGGGCCGGCAGCGGCAGCGCGGGGGCCGTGGTGTCACAATGGCCGCGGGGTGCCAGGGCTGTGTCACCCGCCGCGCTCCGCAGCCCGCGGTGACAACGGCGACAGCGCCGCGGAAGGAACGCCGGGAGCCCCGTGGATACAGCCCATGGATACAGCCCCGGCACCCCATGGATACAGCCCTGGCACCCCATGGATACATCCCAGCACCCCATGGATACACCCCAATGGATACGTCCCAAAAAGACACCACATGGATACACCCCATGGATACAGCCCCAGCACCCCATGGATACACCCCAATGGATACGTCCCAAAAAGACACCACATGGATACATCCCAAAAATACACCTCGTGGATACACCTCAAAAATACACCCCATGGACACATCCAAGCACCACATGAATACATCCCAGCACCCCATGGATGCGTCCCAAAAATTCACCCCATGGACACATCCCAGCACCCCATGGATACATCCCAGCACCCCATGGATTCACCCCATGGATACATCTCAGGACCTCATGGATTCACCCTCCGTACCCCATATATGAACCCCCCAGAACCCCATATATGACCCCCCAGCACTCCATGGATACATCCCAAAAATGCACCCTGTGGATACATCCCAAAAATGCACCCCATGGATGCATCCCAAAAATGCACCCTGTGGATACATCCCAGCACCCCATGGATATATCCCAGCACCCCATGGATTCACCCCATGGATACACCCCAGCACCGCATGGATGCACCCCATGGTTACATCCCAGCACCCCATGGATACATCCCAGCACCCCATGGATTCACCCCATGGATACACCCCCAGCACCCCATGGATACATCCCAGCACCCCATGGATATATCCCAGCACCCTATGGATGCACCCCCAGCACCCCATGGATACGTCCCAAAAATGCACCCCATGGATGCACCTCATGGATACATCCCAGCACCCCATGGATGCACCCCATGGATACATCCCGGCACCCCATGGATACATCCCAGCACCCCATGGATCCACCCCGGCACCCCATGGATACATCCCGGCACCCCATGGATACATCCCAGCACCCCATGGATTCACTCCATGGATACATCCCGGCACCCCATGGATGCACCTCATGGATACATCCCAGCACTCCATGGATACATCCCAGCACCCCATGGATTCACCCCATGGATACATCCCAGCACCCCATGGATACATCCCAGCACCCCATGGATTCACCCCATGGATACATCCCAGCACCCCAGGGACGCACCCCCCGTACCCCACACACAAACCCCCCAAACCCCACACATGACCCCCCGGCACCCCATGGATACCTCCCAGCACCCCACACATCCCCGTATGTGACCCCCCACCACCCCCCGGCCCCCCGGGAGTGCCCGGCCCGGGGGCGATCCCGGGGGGCTGCACCCCCTCATCCCCTCCCTCCTTCCCCCCCATCCTCGGGCCAGCTCCGGCCGCTCCCGGAGTGGACATGGGGGGGACACGGGGACAGGAGGGGACGTGGAGGGGACGGGAGGGACACTCGGACACAGGAACACAGGGATGGAGGGACCGGGGGGGACATGGGGGACATAGGGAGGGGGATATGGGGACAGGGGGGACGGGCGGGACACGGGGGGACAGAGAAGAGGGGGGGATACGGGGACAGGGGGGACAGGAGGGGACATGGGGGACACGGGGACAGTGGGGGACAGGGGAACGTGGAGACTTGGGGGATGCGAGCGACGTATGCGGGACATGGGGGACGTATGGGGGACATGGGGACACGGGGACAGGGGGACACAGGGATATGGGGACAGGGGGACACAGGGACAGGGGGACACAGGGATACGGGGACACAGGGATATGGGGACATGGGGACACAGGGATATGGGGACACAAGGATATGGGGACAGGGGGACACAGGGAGAGTGACGGGGCTGACAGGGGGATATGGGGGACATAGAGGGGGTGGTGGGGATGTGGGGACATGGGAACATGGGGGACACGGGGACACAGGAGGGCAGGGGGACACGGGGGGACACGGGGGGACACGGGAACACAGAAACTGGCTGAGACCCCCAGGGGCTGCCTCGGGGACACCCCCTGCCCTTGGGGACACCCCCTGCCCATGGGGACACCCCTGCCCTTGGGGACACCTCTGTCCTGGGGACACCCCCTGCTCTTGGGGACACCCCTGCCCTCGGGGACACCCCGTGCCCTTGGGGACACCTCTGTCCTGGGGACACCCCCTGCTCTTGGGGACACCCCTGCCCTCGGGGACACCCCCGTGCCCTTGGGGACACCTCTGTCCTGGGGACACCCCCTGCCCCTGGGGACACCCCTGCCCTTGGGGACACCTCTGTCCTGGGGACACCCCCTGCTCTTGGGGACACCCCTGCCCCTGGGGACACCCCCTGCCCTTGGGGACACCCCTGTCCTCGGGGACACCCCTGCCCTTGGGGACACCTCTGTCCCGGGGACACCCCCTGCCCTTGGGGACACCCCCTGCTCTTGGGGACACCCCTGCCCTCGGGGACACCCCGTGCCCTTGGGGACACCTCTGTCCTGGGGACACCCCCTGCCCCTGGGGACACCCCCTGCTCTTGGGGACACCTCTGTCCCGGGGACACCCCCTGCCCTTGGGGACACCCCCTGCCCCTTGGGGACACCCCTGCCCTCGGGGACACCCCGTGCCCTTGGGGACACCTCTGTCCTGGGGACACCCCCTGCCCCTGGGGACACCCCCTGCTCTTGGGGACACCCCTGCCCTTGGGGACACCCCCTGCCCTTGGGGACACCTCTGTCCTGGGGACACCCCCTGCCCCTGGGGACACCCCCTGCCCTTGGGGACACCCGTGCTCTTGGGGACACCTCTGCCCTTGGGAACACCCCCTGCCCTTGGGGACACCTCTGTCCTGGGGACACCCCCTGCCCTTGGGGACACCCCTGCCCTTGGGGACACCTCTGTCCTGGGGACACCCCCTGCCCCTTGGGGACACCCCTGCCCTTGGGGACACCTCTGTCCTGGGGACACCTCCGGCCGTGCCCCCAGGGGCTCCGGGGCAATGCGGGGCGGGGGGTCCCCGTCCCCTCTCGGTGTCACCCGTGGGGCGCAGACGCAGCGAAGGGACACGGGGAGGGGTCCCGGTGCTTCGGCCGCTTTATTGGGGGGTCCCCGTGTCGGGGGGGGGAGGGCTGGGAATTGGGGTGCGGGACAGGGGTTTGGGGCCCGGGGTTTGGGGGAGGAGGGTGAGGGGGGCAGGGGTTGGGGTGGGGGGCAGGGGTGCAGAGGTTGTGGGGCTGGAGGTGGGGTTGGGGTTCAGGGGCGGTCAGGGGGCTGTGGTTTGGGGGGTCAGGACACGGGGTTGGGGGACGGAAAATGTGGGGTTTAGGGGGGCAGGGCGGGAATTTGGGGGGCAGGACACGGGGTTGTGGGGCCACACAGCAGGGGGGGCATTGGGGACAGGTTTGGGGGGAAGGATTTGGGGCAGGGGGTGGGGGTTGGGGACAGGAGGTGGGAGTTGGGGGGGCAGCAGGTGGGATTTGGGGAGCAGGAGGTGGGGTTTGGGGGCAGAAGATGGGATTTGGGGTGCAGCAGGTGGAACTTGAGGGGCAGCAGATGGGATTTGGGGGCAGCAGGTGGGGTTTGGGGGCAGAAGGTGGGATTTGGGGGGAAGAAGGTGGGATTTGGGGGCAGCAGGTGGGGTTTGGGGCCAGCAGGTGGGGTTTGGGGGGCAGCAGATGGGATTGGGGGGCAGCAGGTGGGGTTTGGGGGCAGCAGGTGGGATTTGGGGGGCAGAAGGTGGGATGGCAGCAGGTGGGGTTTGGGGGCAGCAGATGGGATTTGGGGGGCAGCAGGTGGGGTTGGGGGGCAGCAGGTGGGATTTGGGGGCAGCAGGTGGGGTTTGGGGGGGGCAGCGCAGCAGGGGCAGGGCTGGGAGGAGGGTTTGGGATCCGGGACGGGGGTTTGGGGTTTGTGGGGCAGGACACGGGGCGGGGGTCAGGCGCAGGGTCGGGGGGGCTGCACAGGGGTGGGGGCAGCCCGCAGGTTCGGGGGGCCGCGGGGGGGCCGCCCCCCGCCCCCCTAGGCCGGGTATTTGCAGACGAAGGGCTTGCGCTCCCCGCACGCCTCGCCCTCCCAGGCCATGAACCCTGCGGGGACACGAGCCGGGGCTGGCACCGGGGACACCCCAGGCAGCTGGCAGCCCTGAGTCCCCCGGACACCCCCTGGGCCCCCTGGACACCCCCAGACACCCCCTGAGCCCCCCGGACTCCCCCAGACACCCCCTGGGCCGTCTGGACACCCCCTGAGCCCCTGACCCCCCTGTCCCTCCCCAACACCCCCTGAGCTCCCCGGACACCCCCTGACACCCCCTGAGCCCCCCCCGGACACCCCCTGAGCTCCCCGGACACCCCCCTGACACCCCCTGAGCCCCCAGGACACCCCCAGACACTCCCTGAGCCCCCCGGACACCCCCTGGGCCCCCAGGACACCCCCTGACACCCCCTGAGCCCCCTGGACACCCCCTGAGCCCCCCGGACACCCCCCTGACACTCCCTGAGCCCCCCGGACACCCCCTGAGCCCCCCTGTCCCTCCCTGACCCCCTCTGACCCTCCCGACCCTCGGGTGCCCCTCACCAGCTGTGCCCGGGGCTGTCCCATGGGACCGTCGTCCCCGTCCCCATCCCAGGGACCCCCCGGCCCCCCCCGGCCCTCCCGGTGCCCCCCTCACCGGCCGAGTCCTCCAGGGCGATGCAGGGCTGGCCCTTGGGGCCATCGTCCCCGTCCCAGGCCCAGTAGCGCCGCGGGGACCCGTCAGCCCAGAGCCAGGCCTGGCGCTGTGACAGCGGCGGGACACGCGGGTCACACGGGGACAGGGGACACGGGGGGGGACAGGGGGGGGACAGGGGGGACTCGTGGGGTGGATGGGAAAGGGGGGACAGGGGGATGGGTGGGACAGGGGGGACAGGGGGACAGGGAGGACAGGGGGACAGGGGGGACACGTGGGGTGGATGGGACAGGGGGGACAGAGAGGACAGAGGGGAGACATGGGACAGGAGGGACAGGGGGACACGTGGGGTGGATGGGAAAGGGGGGACAGGGGGATGGGGAGGACATGGGGACAGGTGGGATGGAGGGACGGGGGACAGGTGGGACACATGGGGTGGATGGGACGGGGGGACAGGGAGGACAGGGGGACACATGGGACAGAGGGACAGGTGCGACAGGTGGGACAGGGGGACAGGGAACGGGGAGGACAGGGAGGGCAGGGGCACACAAAGGACAGGGGGGACACGTGGGGGGGATGGGACAGGGGGGACAGGAGGGACAGGGGGACACATGGGACAAGTGGGACAGGTGAGGCAGGTGGGACAGGGGGACAGGGAACGGGGGGGACAGGGAGGGCAGAGGGGACAGGAGGGACATATGGGGTGGATGGGAAAGGGGGGACAGGGGGACGGGGAGGACATGGGGACAGGTGGGATGGAGGGACAGGGGACAGGTGGGACGGGGGACACGTGGGGTGGATGGGACAGGGGGGACAGGGAGGACACATGGGACAGGTGGGACAGGTGAGGCAGGTGGGACAGGTGGGACAGGGAACGGGGGGGACAGGGAGGACAGGGGCACACATAGGACAGGGGGGACATGGGACAGGGGGGACACATGGGGTGGATGGGACAGGGAGACAGGGGGACGGGTGGGACAGGAGGGACAGGGAGGGCAGGTGAGGCAGGGGGGACACGTGGGTTGGATGGGACAGGGGGACGGGGAGGACATGGGGACAGGTGGGATGGAGGGACGGGGGACAGGTGGGACACATGGGGTGGATGGGACGGGGGGACAGGGAGGACAGGGGGACACATGGGACAGGGGGACAGGTGCGACAGGTGGGACAGGGAATAGGAGGGGAGAGGGAGGACGGGAGGGACACGTGGGACAGGGGACACGTGGGGGGGATGGGAGAGGGGGGACGGGGACAGGGAGGACAGGGGGCACACAGCAGGTGGGGGGACATGGGGAACACACGGCACACATGGGACAGGTGGGACAGGGGACCGGGGGACACTCGGGACAGGTGAGGCAGATGGGACGGGGGGGACACGTGGGACACATGGGGTGGATGGGACAGGTGGGACGGGGACAGGGAGGACAGGGGTCACACAGGGGACAGGCAGGGGACACCAGGATGGGCCACCACGGTGTGGCACACAGGTCCGGGCCCCTCCTGGCCACGCACCCGCCGGTGCAGCCCGATCCAGACGCTCTCCTCCCTGTCCCTGTCCTTGTCCCTGTCCCGCTCCGCGTCGTCCTCTCCCCGCCGCGGCCGCCGGGCGATGAAGGCGGCGAGCGCCCGGTGCTCCTCGGGGCTGTGCAGCGATGCCAGGTGGCCCCCGCCGCTGGCCTGGCACCACGCCTGGGGACACCGCCACGTCCGAGGGGGGGTTCTCGGGGAGTTGGGGGACCCCCAGCACCCCCCTCACGCCCCCCGGCCAGCAGCACCCACCTCAGCCTTCCTCCAGCTCAGCTCCTGGCCGAAGTAGCCGTAGCAGTGTCCCCCGAAGGACAGCCACCCCCGGGGACACCGGGTGGCCTGAGCCCCTGGGGGGCAACGGGGGTGTCACTGGGAGCCCCCCAAACCCGGCTGGGGCCCCGCGGGGGCGGCTCTGGGGGGAGGGGGGCAGGGCAGCCCCGGCCCTGTTTGGGGAGCTGAGGGTGGGGGAAAGGGGTGGGGGTGGGAGGCAGAGGGTGGGCGGGGGGGCTGGGGGCGGCTTGGGGGATCAGGGAGGGGGGTCTGTGTGAAATTTGGGGGTCTCAGGGTGCAGTTGGGATGTCTCAGGGTACAGGGGGGTCTCAGGGCGCAGTTTGGGGGATCAAGGTGCAGTTTCGGGGTCTGGATGAAGTTTGGGGGTTTCATGGTGCAGGGGAGGGTCTCAGGGTGCAGTGTGGGGGTCTCAGCTTTCGGGGGGGTCTCAGGGTGCAGTTTGGGGGTCTCAGGGTGCAGTGTGGGAGTCTCAGCGTTCGGGGGGGTCTCAGGGTGCATTTTGGGGGTCTCAGGGTGCAGTTTGGGGGTCTCAGCGTTCGGGGGGGTCTCAGGGTGCAGTGTGGGAGTCTCAGCGTTCGGGGGGGTCTCAGGGTGCAGTGTGGGGGTCTCAGCGTTCGGGGGGGGTCTCAGGGTGCAGTTTAGGGGATCAGGGTGTAGTGAGGGAGATTGGGGCGCAGTTTGGGGGTCTCAGGATGCGGGGGGGGGGGTCTCACCCGGCAGGGAGGGGGGCAGCACGAGGCACCCCAGCAGGCAGAGCCCCAGGAAGGCGGCGGGACCCATCCTCACCCTTCCTGCAACGGGGGGGCTGCAGGGGGCGCGGGGGGGGGGGCGGCCGGGCACCCACCTCTGCCCCAGCACCCCCCAACCCATCACCCCCCAGCTCCTCCAGCACCCCCAGGACCCCCCAGCCCAGCACCCCCCAGCTCCTCCAGCACCCCCAGCACCCCCCAGCACCCCCCAACCCAGCACCCCCCACCTCTTCCAGCACCCCCAGCACCCCCCAGCACCCCCAACACCCCCCAACCCAGCACCCCCCAGCTCCTCCATCACCCCCAGCACCCCCCAGCACCCCCCCCGGCTCCTCCAGCACCCCCAGGACCCTCCAGCACGTCCCCAGCGCCCCTCACCCAGCACCCCCCACAGCCTCCTCCAGCACCCCCCACCTGCCCCAGCCCCCCCAGGACCCCATTGCCTCCCCCACAGCAGCACCTTCAGCCCCCCAGCACCCCCCAGCACTCCCCCAGGACCCCCCCAGCCCCCCGGCACCTCGGCAGCTCCCGCGGCGGCTGAGCGGGACAGGGACACCCCGACACCTTTATAGGCCCCGAGGGGTGCGGGGGGGCCCGGGGGGGCCGGGCCGGGAGCACCCACTCGTGGAGCTGCGGGCGCCACATCAAAGGGACAGTGACGCTGGCACCCGCCTGGGCACCCCCCGGGCCCGGGACACCCGGCCCGGCCCCCCCGAGCCCCCCCGGGGCTGCCCCCGCTCTTGGGGTGCCAGGGCAGGGACCCCCGGGGGGGAGCGGGGTTGGTGTCTCCGGGGTCACCGTGACAGCACCCGGGGGTCCCCGGCGGGTTCTGGGGTCACCCCATGAGGGGAGGGGGGTCACCCACCGGCGTGGGGGGGTCACGGCCACAGCTCCGTGTAAGACCCCCCCGGGACGGGCACAGAGCTGGGAGGGGACGGGGGGACACAGGGGGGACAGGGGGGCACAGGGGGACAGGGGGACACAGGGGGGGACAGGGGCCATCCCGGGGGGTGCCCCCCTCCCTGAGTGGGAAGAGCGGGGGTGAAGATACCGGGGGGGTGCCGGGCCCGTGGCTGGGCTGGGATCTGATAAGGGATCTGATAAGGGATCTGATAAGGGAGGGGGAGCGGCTGCGGCGGACACGGACCGAGGGACACGGAGTGACGGACAGGCCAGGGGACAGACTGAGGGACACGGACCGAGGGACACGGAAGGACATCCGAGGGACAAACCAAGGGACACGGACCGAGGGACACGGACCGAGGGACACGGACCGAGGGACAAACCAAGGGACGCGGACCGAGGGACACGGGCGGCCACGCGCGCTCGGGGGTCCCAGCACAGCCCACCCGGCACCCACCGGTGTCCTCGCGGTCCCCACGGCACCCAGGACAGTCCAGGGCCCAGCCCCGAGACCCCCCCGGCCGCGGGGGCTCCGGGGAGGACAAACCGCAGCGTGGGGACAGGGGGCACCCCGATGTGGGGTCGGGATGATGGGTGTCACCCCGATACGGGGTCGGGATGATGGATGTCACCCCGATGTGGGGTCGGGATGATGGGTGTCACCCCGTTATGGGGCCGGGATGATGGATGTCACCCGGTTATGGGGTCGGGATGATGGATGTCACCCCGATACGGGGTCGGGGTGCAGGACACAGCCCCGGTGCCGGGGGGTGCCGGTGACCCCATGGGACGCTCCCCAGGCGGGGAGGTGCCCGCGGGGGTGGGGTCTCTGTCCCTGTCCCCTCCCTGTTCCCTCTCCCAGAGGGGTCTCTGTCCTTGTCCCCTCCCTGTTCCCTCTCCCAGAGGGGTCTCTGTCCCTGTCCCCGGCCTGTCCCCTCTCCCGGGGGATGTCCCCAGTCCCTGTGCCTGCTCTGCCCGCTCTCTCGGGGGGTCCCGGGCTCCCTGTCCCCTCTCTGGGACTGTCCCCTGTCCCCGTGCCCGTCATGTCCCCTCTCCCGGGCTGTCCCCTGTCCCCTGTCCCTGTCCCCGTGCCTGTCCTGTCCCCTCTCCCGGGCTGTCCCCTGTCCCCTGTCTCTGTCCCCGTGCCCGGCCTGTCCCCTCTCCCGGGAGTCTCCCCTGTCCCCGTGCACGTCCTGTCCCCTCTCCCGGGCTGTCCCCTGTCCCCGTGCCCGGCCTGTCCCCTCTCCCGGGCTGTCCCGTGTCCCCTGTCCCTGTCCCCGTGCCCGGCCTGGCCCCTCGCCCGCCGCTGGCTCCGGGCTGGCGGCGCCGGGCGGGTGCGGGTGGCGGGGAGGGAGGGAGGGAGGGGACGGTGCCAGGGCGGTGCCAGCGCGGTGCCACCCGGGGCGCGGCGACCCCCGGGCCGGACACGGCCGAAGGGCTCTGCGCAGGGCCCGTCCGTGCCGCCGTGCCCCGCTGAGCACCGCCGGCACCGGCTGGGTGTGGGCACGGGGCCAGGATGGGCACGGAGCAGCGGGATGGGCATGGATGCCCTGGATGGGTACGGATCACCGGGATGGGCACGGGTCTGGGGGTGGGCACGGATCTGGGGGTGGGCACGGGGCCGGGATGGGCACGGAGCAGCGGGATGGGCACGAGTCTGGGGGTGGGCACCGATCACAGGGATGGACACGGATCACCTGGATGGGCACGGGTCTGGGGATGGGCACAGGGCCGGGATGGGCACGGATCTGGGGGTGGGCACAGATCAGCAGGATGGGCACGGAGCCGGAATGGGCACGGATCAGCGGGATGGGCACGGATCTGGGGATGGGCACGGATCTGGGGGTGGGCATGGGGCCGGGATGGGCACGGATCTGGGAGTAGGCACGGGGCCAGGACGGGCACGGATCACCAGGATGGGGACGGATCTGGAGGTGGGCACGGATGTGGGGACAGGCATGGATCACGGGGATGGGCATGGATCTGGGGACGGGCACAGATCTGGGGCTGAGCACGGATCACCGGGATGGGCACAGGGCTGGGATGGGCACTGATCAATCACGGGGATGGGGCTGGGCACGGATCACTGGGATCACCGCTCCAGCGGTGGCACTTTTGATGCTCCTGCAGTGCCACCGCTGGTGCCCACCGGGCCCCCCCGGGGGGACGCCCCATGGAGACACCCCATGGATCCACCCCGGCACCCCATAGACACACCCCATGGATCCACCCCAGCACCCCATGGATCCACCCCGGCACCCCATGGACACATCCCATGGATCCACCCCGGCACCCCATGGATCCACCCCGGCACCCCATGGACGCACCCCATGGACACATCCCATGGATCCACCCCGGCACCCCATGGATCCACCCCGGCACCCCATGGACGCACCCCATGGACGCACCCCATGGACACACCCCATGGATGCACCCCAGCACCCCATGGATCCACCCCGGCACCCCATGGACGCACCCCATGGACGCACCCCATGGACGCACCCCATGGATCCACCCCGGCACCCCATGGACGCACCCCATGGACACACCCCATGGATCCACCCCGGCACCCCATGGATCCACCCCAGCACCCCATGGACGCACCCCATGGACACACCCCATGGACGCACCCCATGGGCGCACCCCATGGACGCACCCCATGGATCCACCCCAGCACCCCATGGACACACCCCATGGACGCACCCCATGGACGCACCCCATGGATCCACCCCAGCACCCCATGGACGCACCCCATGGATCCACCCCGGCACCCCATGGGCGCACCCCATGGACCCCCCAGGGGTCCCTGCCCGGCGCGGGGGTCCCATCCCGGTGGCACGGCGGGGTCACACCAAGAGCCTTTATTGGGAGCAGGTCCAGGGCAGCGACCCCCGGCCCCCCCGAGCCCCGCGTGCCCCCGGTCAGTGCCTGGCCGCGGGGGCGGCTTTGTCGAAGAGCCCCGCGATGTCCAGCATGGCCTGGCGGATGTTGCGGCCGAAACGCTGCGAGTCCTGCGGGCAGCAGCCCTCAGAGCCCGCCCCGACCCCCGGCTGGCACCCGGAGCCCCCCAGGGTGGGACCCAGACCCCAGAACAGGACCCAACCCCCCAAGGGTCCCACAGGAGGGGACTGGGATGGATTTGGGGGTCCCCCAGGAGGGGACTGGGATGGATTTGGGGGTCCCACAGGAGAGGACTGGGACGAGGGGAGGGTCCCACAGGAGGGCACTGAGATGGCTTTGGGGGTCCCACAGGAAGGGTGTGGGGGGGACAGGATGCAGCAGGGTCAAGATCAGGGTCAGGGGCTGCCCCACACCCACAGGTAACCCCACAGGTGACCCCACAGGTGACCCCATGGACAGCGACTGCAGCTCTGGGAGAGCCCCCCAGCCCCGACCCCCTGCCCGGGGAGCCCCCCGTGCCCCCCATGCCCCCCTCCCTCACCGCCCCCGGCCCCCGCTCACCGTCTCGGGGCTGGAGAACTTGCTGGACACGTGGAAGGTGATGAGGTTCTCCCCGGCGATGATGTAGGACACCCCATAACCATCGTCTGCCACCTGCGGGGGGGAAGGCGAGGGGCCATGGGGCACCTGGGGGCACCTGGGACCCACCGGGGGCACCTGGGACCCACCGGGGGCACCCACCCGGGCTGTGGGGTTGGGGTGAACCCACGCGGGTCACACCCGTGTGGGGCTGGGGGCTCCCGGTGTGGGGCACCCCCTGCCCCAAAGCCGCGGGGGGGATGCGCTGCAGAGCCCCCCGGCCACGCCCGCACCCCGCTGCCCCCTCCCGGTGCCCCCCCGGCGCCCCCCGGCGCTCACGGGGCCGAAGCCGCCGCCGCTGGAGACGTGGTCGGGGAATTTGTTGAAGTCGAACATCTTGAGCTGCTGCTGCGGGGTCTGGCTGGTGGAGAGGCGCCAGGGCTCCGCCAGCACCTGTGGGGCCGCTCGCTGCACCCCGGGGCACCCCACCGTGCCTCGGGGCACCCCTCCGCCCCCCACTGTGCCCCACGGCACCGCACTGTGCCCCATAGCTCCCCATGGCACCCCTCCGCCCCCCACTGCACCCCACGGCACCGCACTGTGCCCCATGGCTCCCTATGGCACCCCACTGCACCCCATGGCTCCCCATGGCACCCCACTGTGCCCCACAGCTCCCCATGGCACCCCACTGTGCCCCATTGCACCCTATGGCACCCCACTGTGCCCCAGGGCACCCTATTGCGCCCCAGGGCACCCCACTGCACCCCAGAGCACTTCATGGCGCCCCACTGCACCCCATCGCACCCCAGGGCGCCCCACTGCACCCCTCTGTGCCCCAGGGTACCCCACTGCACCCCATTGCACCCCATGGCACCCCACTGCACCCCGCTGCACCCCGCCCCAGCGCGGGACCCACCCGTGCAGTGACACCAAGGGGTGGGTGGCAGTTCCCCCTCGTACCCCCCCCCGTGCCCCTCAGCGCCCCGCCCGTGCGGGCCCTCGCCGTGCCCCCCGTGCCCTCCCCCGTGCCACTCTGTGTCCCCTTGCCCGTGTCCCTCAGTGCCGCTGTGTGCTCCCCCCTCTGCTCCCTCATGTCCCCTGCGCCCCCGCCTGTCCCCCCTCGTGTCCCGTGTCCCCCGTGCCCTCTCGTGTCCTTCTCCCGTGTCCCCTCCCGTGTCCCCCTCGTGTCCCGTGTCCCCCGTGCCCTCTTGTGTCCTTCTCCCGTGTCCCCTCCCGTGTCCCCCTCGTGTCCCGTGTCCCTCAGTGCCCCGTGTGCTGCTCCCCACGCTGCCCCCTCATGTCCCCTGTGCCCCCTCCTGTCCCTCTCCCGTGTCCCCCCCCCGTGTGCCCCCCGTGCCCCTGCCCCGTGTCCCTGCCCCATGTCCCTGTCCCTGTCCCGTGCCCCTGTCCCTGTCCCTGCCCCGTGTCCCTGTCCCTGTCCCGTGTACCTGTCCCGAGTCCGTGTCCCCCGTGCCCCTCTCCCGTGTCCCTGCCCCATGTCCCTGTCCCTGTCCCAGCCCCTGTCCCATGTCCCTCTCCCGTGTCCCCCCCGTGTCCCCTCGTGTCCTTCCCCCGTGCCCCTGTCCCGTGCCCCTGTCCGTGTCCCGTGCCCCTCTCCCGTGTCCCTGTCCCTGTCCTGTGTCCCTGTCCCTGTCCCGTGCCCCTGTCCGTGTCCGTGTCGCCCCGCGCTGACCCTGGCCAGGAAGGGGCTCTGCGTGCCCAGGTACCGCGACATCAGGTAGAGGCAGAAGAGGTGGCGGTCGATGCCCGCGCCCGTCATGGCGAGGCGGTAGAGCTGCTGGTGCTTCTCGGCCGCCGCCTTGAACAGCCGCTGCCGCTCCGAGCGCTGGGGGATGAACCCGAAATGAGCCCCCAACTGCACCCCAACACACCCCAAACTGCACCCCGACACACCCCAAACTGCACCCCAAACCTGTACCCCAAAACTGAACCGAAACCTGCACCCCAAACTGCACCTTGAACAGCCGCTGCCGCTCCGAGCACTGGGGGATTGGGGGATGAACCCCGAAATGAGCCCCGAACTGCACCCCAACACACCCCAAACTGCACCCCAACACACCCCAAACCTACACCCCAAACCTGCACCCCAAAACTGAACCGAAACCTGCGCCCCAAACTGCACCTTGAACAGCCGCTGCCGCTCCGAGCGCTGGGGGATGAACCCCGAAATGAGCCCCGAACTGCACCCCAACACACCCCAAACTGCACCTCAAAACTGCACCCCAAACCTACACCCCAAACTACACCCCAAAACTGAACCGAAACCTGTACCCCAAACTGCACCTTGAACAGCCGCTGCCGCTCCGAGCGCTGGGGGATGAACCCCGAAATGAGCCGCAAACTGCACCCCGAACCTGTACCTTAAACCTACACCCCAAACTGAACCGAAACCTGCACCCCAAACTGCACCTTGAACAGCCGCTGCCGCTCCGAGCACTGGGGGATTGGGGGATGAACCCCGAAATGAGCCCCGAACTGCACCTGCACCCCAAACCTGCACCCCAAACTGCACCTTGAACAGCCGCTGCTGCTCCGAGTGCTGGGGGATGAACCCCTAAATGAGTCCCAAACTGCACCCCAAACCTGTACCTTAAACCTACACCCCAAACTGAACCGAAACCTGCACCCCAAACTGAACCCCAAACCTGCTCCATGAACAGCCGCTGCCGCTCCAAGCGCTGGGGGATGGGGGCTGAACACCGAAATGAGCCCCGAACTGCACCTGCACCCCAAAGCTGCACCCCAAACTGCACCTTGAACTCCCCCAGCTCCGAGCGCTGGGGGGCGCGGGATGAACCCCGAAATGAGCCCCAAACTGCACCCCAAACTGCACCCCGACACACCCCGACACAACCCAAACTGCACCCCAAACCTGAACCCCAAAACTGAACCCAAACCCGCACCTCAAACAGCCGCTGCCTCTCCAAGCTCTGGGGAGGGCCCCGGGGGGGCTGAACCCCAACCTGACACCCCGCCCCGCACCCTGATCAGGCACCCAGCACCCCGGGAGGGATGGGAACCTCCGGGAGGGACGGGGACCCCCGTGAATGGGGGGGAGCCCCAGGAGGGTGAGGACTTCCCGGGGGTCCGGTCACCGTGTCCGGGGGCAGAGCCGTTCCCGGGGCACAGACCCGCGCCCCCGCCCCACTCACGCTCTGCCGGGGGTCGACCATGCTGCGCACGAAGGCCGTGGCCTCGGACGTGCAGGACCGGACGGTCTCGGTGCGGCCCTCGCGGAACAGCCGCGTCATGGAGGCCTCGTAGGTCAGGCAGAAGGAGCCCTTGTCCTGCGGGAATGACGGATCGGGGGTGATGGGGTGGGGATGACGGGATCAGGGATGACGGGATGGGGATGATGGGATGGCCCCGGCCCCTGGCGCTGTTCACACCCCACCTCGCCCTGGCCATGGCCCCACCCTGGTCCCTGTCCTCGTATCACCCCTGGTCCTGCCCCATCCCATCCCCATCCCATCCCATCCCATCCCATCCCATCCCATCTCCCATCCCATCCCGTCCCCACTCCCGGGCTCACGCGGAAGTGCGCGAGCTGCAGCGCGATCTGGATGAAGGCGTCGGGGCTGGTGCGGCAGCGCTTGATGAGCCCCTTGCCGAAGGTGGAGAACGGGAAGCAGCAGAAATCCACGTCCTCGGCCAGCGCCCGGGCCACCCGCAGCGACGCCTCGATGGCCGCCACGCCCTGGGGACACCGCACGGCACAGCGTGGCACGGCACGGCACGGCACGGCACCCTCACCTGTGCCCTCACCTGTACCTCTACCTGTGCCCACGCCACCCACAGGGACCCTTCAGTGGCTGTGACACCCTGGGGACACGGCACGGCACGGCACGGCACGGGACCCTCACCTGTGCCCTCACCTGTGCCACCCGCAGGGACCCCTCGATGGCTGTGACACCCTGGGGACACCGCACGGCACAGCATGGCACAGCACGGCACGGCACCCTCACCTGTGCCCTCACCTGTGCCACCTGCAGGGACCCCTCGATGGCTGTGACACCCTGGGGACACGGCACAGCACGGCACGGCACCCTCACCTGTACCTGTACCCACACCTGTACCTGCACCCGCAGGGACCCCTCGATGGCCACCACGCCCTGGGGACACCGCACGGCACAGCACGGCACCCTCACCTGCGCCCTCACCTGCACCTGCACCCACAGCCGTGCCACCCGCAGGGACCTCTCGATGGCTGTGACACACGCAGGGACACCTCACAGCACGGCACGGCGTGTCACCCTCACCTCTGCCCTCACCTGTGCCACCCGCAGGGACCCTTCGATGGCCACCACGCCCTGGGGACACCACACGGCACGGCACCCTCACTGGTGCCCACACCTGCACCTGCACAGACCCCTGTGACACTCATAGGGACCCCTCGATGGCTGTGACACCCTGGGGTCACGGCACGGCACGGCACCCTCACCTGTGCCCACACCTGTACCTCTACCTGTGCCCATGCCACCCGCAGGGAGGTCTCGATGGCTGTGACACCCTGGGGACACCGCATGGCATGGCACAGCACGGCACCCTCACCTGTACCTGTACTCACACCTGTACCTGCACCCGTGCCACCCGCAGGGACCTCTCGATGGCCGTGACACCCTGGGGGCACGGCACGGCACGGCACAGCACGGCACGGCACAGCACGGCACGGCACCCTCACCTGTGCCCTCACCTGTGCCACCCGCAGGGACCCCTCAGTGGCTGTGACACCCTGGGGACACGGCACGGCATGGCACGGCACGGCACAGCACGGCACCCTCACCTGTGCCCTCACCTGTGCCACCCGCAGGGACCCCTCGATGGCTGTGACACCCTGGGGACACCGCACAGCACCGCACGGCACGGGACCCTCACCTGTGCCACCCCCAGGGACCCCTCGATGGCCGTGACACCCTGGGGACACGGCACGGCACGGCACGGCACGGGACCCTCACCTGTGCCCTCACCTGTGCCCTCACCTGTGCCACCCGCAGGGACCCCTCGATGGCTGTGACACCCTGGGGACACCGCACGGCACAGCACGGCACCCTCACCTGTGCCCTCACCTGTGCCCACGCCACCCGCAGGGACCCCTCGATGGCTGTGACACCGTGGGGACACCGCACAGCACCGCACGGCACGGCACCCTCACCTGCAGCTGTCCCCACCGCTGTCCCCACCGCTGTCCCCACCCCTGTCCCCCCCCCCGGCCCGTCCGTCACGCACCTCGGGCGGGATGTCCCACTGCAGGCGCTGGGGGGGGCCCAGCTGCCGGTTGGGGTCCCCCTTGCAGTGCCCCCCCTCCGTGTACCCCAGCTGGAACTTGTCCGTCGCCAGCATGAACTGGGGGGGACAGGGGACATTGGGGGGGGAGTAGCGACCCCCGGGCCCCCAAAACCCCCAGACCCACCATTCCGTAACCCCCCCAGCCCCAATTCCATGATTCCCCCAGACCCCAAATCCCCAGGACCCTCAACCCCCCAATCCCATGACCCCCCAACCCCTGGGCACCCAAATTCATTGGCCCCCTCAGACCCCACAAATTCCCCACTCCCGTGACCCCAAAACCCCCGAATCCCCAAGCCCCCAACCCCCAATTCCGTGCCCCCCAGCCCCCCAATTCCATGACCCCCCTAAACCCCCTGGCTCCCGGACCCCCCAATTCCATGGTCCCCAGACCTCCAATTCCACGACCCCCCCAAACCCCAAAGCCCCTCGACCTCCAATTCCATGAATCCCCAACCCCAAATCCCCTGACCCCCCAATTCCCTGCCCCCCAGACCCCTAATTCCATGACCCCCCCACTCCCAGACTCCCCAAATCCCAAATTCCCAAGCCCCCCATTCCATGACCCCCCAATTCCCCCCCAAACACCCCCAGCCCCACAAGCCCCTCGAACCCCCCCGTCCCCCAACTCCCTGAGCCCCCGCCCCCCAATTCCAAGCCCCCATGGCCCCCCAGCCCCCCAAAATCCCGAGCCCTCCCCATTCACCCCCCACACCCCCAGGCAGACCCCCCACACCCCCCAGCACAGGGGTCCCAAATGGGGGTGCCCAAATGGGGGTCTCCAGTCTTGGGGCGCCCCATAGGGGTCCCCAAGTGAGGGTCCCCAACCTGGGGGTGCCTGACAGGGGTCCCCAGTCTTGGGGTGCCCCACAGAGGTCCCCAAGTGGGGGTGCCCTATGGGGGTGTCCAAATAGGGGTACCCAACCTGGGGATGCCCAAGTGGGGGCCCCCAGCTGAGGGTCCCCAACTGGGGTTGTCCAACTGGGGGTCCCCAGCCCCAAAACCCCTGAATCCCCAAGCCCCACAACCCCCAATTCTGTGGGGCGGGCGTCCCCAGCCCTAAGGGTGCCCCGTGGGGGGGTTGCCCAAGACGTGGGTGCCCCATGGCCATGTCCCCATCCGGGGAGTGCCCCGTGGCGAGGTCCCCATGGCGATGTCCCCACCCCGGGAGTGCCCCATGGCAATGTCCCCATGGCAATGTCCCCGCCCCGGGAGTGCCCCACGGCGATGTCCCCATGGCGATGACCCCATGGCAATGTCCCCACGGCGATGTCCCCGCCCCGGGAGTGCCCCACGGCGATGTCCCCACGGCGATGTCCCCACCCCGGGGGTGCCCCACAGCGATGTCCCCGCCGCGGAGGTGCCCCATGGAGGTGTCCCCGTCCCGGAGGTGCCCCATGGCCATGTCCCCACCCCGGGAGTGCCCCACGGCGATGTCCCCACGGCGATGTCCCCACCCCGGGGGTGCCCTACGGCGATGTCCCCGCGCCGGGAGTGCCCCGTGGAGGTGTCCCCAGCCCGGAGGTGTCCCGTGGCCATGTCCCCACCCCGGGAGTGCCCCACGGCCATGTCCCCACCCCGGGCGTGCCCCACGGCGATGTCCCCATGGCGATGTCCCCAGCCCGGAGGTGTCCCGTGGCCATGTCCCCACCCCGGGGGTGCCCCACGGCCATGTCCCCATGGCAATGTCCCCGCCCCGGGAGCGCCCCATGGCGATGTCCCCACGGCGATGTCCCCATGGCGCTGTCCCCATGGCGCTGTCCCCACGGCGATGTCCCCGCCCCGGGGGTGCCCCCGGTACCTCCCAGAGGTGCCCCACGATGGGGGCGTCGGCCCACGAGTGCTCGGCGTTGGCCCCGACCTTGCCGTTCTTGTAGACCACCAGCGTGAAGGACTTGTCGAACCAGCTGGGGGAGGGGGCGGCACGGGGGGTTTGGGGGGGCTCCGGGGGGCTCTGGGGGGCAGAGGGTACCGGGGGGAGAGAGGGCAGGGGGCACTGGGGGGATTTGGGGAGCTGGCAGGGGAGGGTGAGGGGGTTGAGGGGGCAGGTGGGGCCTTTGGGGGTCTGGGGGTGCTGAGTTGGGGACTTTGGGGGTACTGAGGGATCTGGGAGGGTTTGGGGTGCTGGGTTGGGGACTTTGGGGGGTATTGGGGGATCTGGGGGGGTTTTGGGGTTCTGGGTTGGAGGTTCTGGGGGTACTGGGGGACCTGAGAGGGTTCAGGGTGCTGGGTTGGGGACTCTTGGGGGTATTGGGGGATCTGGGAGGGTTTGGGGTGCTGTGTCGGGGACTTTGGGGGTTACTGGGGGATCTGGGAGGGTTTTGGGTGCTGGGTTGGAGACTTTGGGGGATATTGGGGGATCTGGGAGGGTTTTGGGGTGCTGGGTTGGAGACTTTGGGGGATATTGGGGGATCTGGGAGGGTTTTGGGGTGCCCGCTGGTCGTAGGAGCAGCGGGGATTGGGTGCTGGGGGGGTCTGCGGGGGGCTCTGAGGGTGCTGGGGGGTCTGGGACTGTTGGATGGGGGTGCTGGGGGGAGGTTTTGGGGTCCCGGGGTGTTTTGGGGTGCGCACCGGTCGTAGCAGCAGCCGTGCAGCAGGGACTGGGCTGGGTGGGGGTTTTGGGGTGCTGGGGCGAGGTTCAGGGGTTTTGGGGTGTTTTGGGGTGGTTTTTTTGGGTGTTTTGGGGTGTTTTTGGGGTGCGCACCGGTCGTAGCGGCAGCCGTGCAGCAGGGACTGGGCTGGGTGGGGGTTTTGGGGTGTTTTGGGGTGTTTTGGGGAGCGCACCGGGCGTAGCAGCGGCCATGCAGCAGGGACTGGGCTGGGTGGGGGTTTGGGAGTCTGGGGGTGTCTGTGGGTTCTGGGGTGTTTTGGGGTGTTTTTGGGGTGCGCACCGGTCGTAGCAGCGGCCGTGCAGCAGGGACTGGGCTGGGTGGGGGTTTTGGGGTATTTTGGGGTGTTTTGGGGTGTTTAGGGGTGCGCACCGGTCGTAGCAGCGGCCGTGCAGCAGGGGCTGGGCTGGGTGGGGGTTTTGGGGTATTTTGGGGTGTTTTGGGGTGCGCACCGGTCGTAGCAGCGGCCGTGCAGCAGGGACTGGGCTGGGTGGGGGTTTTGGGGTGTTTTGGGGTGGTTTTTTTGGGTGTTTTGGGGTGTTTAGGGGTGCGCACCGGTCGTAGCAGCGGCCGTGCAGCAGGGACTGGGCTGGGTGGGGATTTTGGGGTGCTGGGGCGAGGTTCAGGGGTTTTGGGGTGTTTTGGGGTGGTTTTTTTGGGTGTTTTGGGGTGTTTAGGGGTGCGCACCGGTCGTAGCGGCAGCCGTGCAGCAGGGGCTGGGCTGGGTGGGGGTTTTGGGGTATTTTGGGGTGTTTTGGGGTGTTTAGGGGTGCGCACCGGTCGTAGCAGCGGCCGTGCAGCAGGGACTGGGCTGGGTGGGGGTTTTGGGGTATTTTGGGGTGTTTTGGGGTGCGCACCGGTCGTAGCAGCGGCCGTGCAGCAGGGACTGGGCTGGGTGGGGGTTTTGGGGTGTTTTGGGGTATTTTGGGGTGTTCTGGGGTGCGCACCGGTCGTAGCAGCGGCCGTGCAGCAGGGACTGGGCTGGGTGGGGGTTTTGGGGTGTTTTGGGGTATTTTGGGGTGTTTTGGGGTGTTCTGGGGTGCGCACCGGTCGTAGCAGCGGCCGTGCAGCAGGGACTTGGCGTAGGCGTCCATGCAGCCGGGCCGGGCGGGCTCCTGGCCGTGCTCCTCCTCGTCCAGCGTCAGGAAGAAGGCCGCGCGCTCGATGGCGTCCAGGGCCACCTTGTTGGGGCCCCGGCTGAAGAACCGCGCCCGCGCCTCGGCCCACGGCACCCTGGGCACCCCCGGTCAGCGCGGGGGGCACCCGGCACCCCCCGACCCCACTGCGGGCCCCGCGGGGGGCACCGGAGCCGTCGGTGACCCCCCCCCCCCGAGCCCCCCAGCCGTGGGGGACCCCAGGGCGTGTCCCTGTGCCCGCTGCCAGCGCCCGCAGGGTGACACTGGGGACAGGGTGGGGACAGGACACTCTGAGGACCCGGGGCTCCCGGGGCTCCCAGTGTTCCCAGTGCTCCCAGTGTCTCCAGTATTCCCAGTACGGCCATTGTTCCCACGGTTCCCAGCGTTCCCGGAGTTCCCAGTATGCCCAGTACGTCCAGTATCCCCATTGTTCCTGGAGTTCCCAGGTGCCCGGTGTCTCCAGTATTCCCAGCATGCCCATTATTCCCATTACTCCCTATGTTCCCAGAGTTCCCAGGTGCCCATCACTCCCATTATTCCCACCATTCCCATCATTCCCGTTATTCCCAGAGCTCCCAGGTGCCCAGCATTCCCATTATTCCCATTATTCCCAGAGCTCCCAGGTGCCCATCATTCCCATTATTCCCATCATCCCCATCATTCCTGTTATTCCCGTCATTCCTGGAGCTCCCAGGTGCCCATCACTCCCATTATTCCCATTATTCCTGGAGCTCCCAGGTGCCCATCATCCCCATCATTCCCGGAGTTCCCAGGTGCCCAGCATTCCCGTTATTCCCATTATTCCTGGAGCTCCCAGGTGCCCAGCATCCCCATCATTTCCGGAGTTCCCAGGTGCCCATCATTCCCATCATTCCCGTTATTCCCGGAGTTCCCAGGTGCCCATCACTCCCATTATTCCCATTATTCCTGGAGTTCCCAGGTGCCCATCATCCCCATCATCCCCATCCTCCCCATCATTCCCGGAGTTCCCAGGCGCCCATCATTCCCATTTCCCCCGTTACTCCCGGAGTTCCCAGGCGCCCCTCATTCCCATTTCCCCCGTTATTCCCGGAGCTCCCACCATCCCCGCCGTCCCTCCCATCGCTCCCAGTGCCCCCCCACACCTGTCCGCGGCCGTGAGCGCCGCCAGCCGCTCCTCCCCGGGCTGGGGGGGCGAGGGGTCGTCCAGGATCCTCTGGAATTGCATCTCCAGGTCGGCGGGGGCCAGCAGCTGCCCGCCGTGGTAGAACCACACCTTGTAGTAGCGGCCCTTGTGGTACACGGCCACGTGCTTGCTGTCCGCCAGGTGCACCAGCGTGTCTGGGGGGGCACGGGGGGGTCACGGCGGCGACCCCCGGGCTGGCCCCCCCGGCAGCGCTGGCACCTCCCCGCCGCTGTCGCCCCGTACCCGTCTCCTTTCCCGGGATGCGGGTGGTGTTGAACATCCGCTCCGACTGGTACGAGCACATGGGGACAACGCCCAGCGCCATCATCTGGGGGGGGGACAGGTCATGGTGGGGGGGGGGCTGGGTCCCCGTCTCTGTCCCTACAACCACCCCAATCCGGCCCCCCCCGCCAGCCCCATGGGGACACCCCGCTGGTTCTGTCCCACAGAGCTCTCCCAGGACCCCCAAGAATCCATGGGACCCCCCCCCCAGACCCCTCAGCCCCACGGGACCCCCAGCCCCATGGGACCACCCAGACCTCCCAGCCCCCCTCAGCTCCATGGGACCCCCAGGACCTTTCAATCCCATGAGACCCCCCCCAAACGCATGGAACCCCCACAGTTCCCTCAGTCCCACGGGACCCCCAGGACCCCCAGTCCCATGAGACCCCCTCCAAACCCATGGAACCCCCACAGTTCCCTCAGCCCCACGGCACCCCTAGGACCCCCAGCCCCATGGGACACCCCCAAACCCGTGGAACCCCCATAGCTCCCTCAGCCCCACGGGACCCCCAAATCCATGGAACCCCCATAGCTCCCTCAGCCCCACGGCACCCCCAGGACCCCCAACCCCATGGGACCCCCCTAAACCCGTGGAACCCCCATAGTTCCGTCAGCCCCATGGGAACCCCCAAACGCATGGAACCCCCACAGTTCCCTCAGTCCCACAGGACCCCCAACCCCATGGGACCGCCCAGACCTCTCAGCTCCATGGGACCCCCAGGACCTTTCAATCCCATGAGACCCCCCCCAAACTCATGGAACCCCCATAGTTCCCTCAGCCCCACGGGACCCCCAGGACCCCCAGTCCCATGAGACCCCCTCCAAACCCATGGAACCCCCATAGCTCCCTCAGCCCCACGGGACCCCCAAATCCATGGAACCCCCATAGCCCCCTCATCCCCAGGGCACCCCTAGGACCCCCAGCCCCATGGGACACCCCCAAACCCGTGGAACCCCCATAGCTCCCTCAGCCCCACGGGACCCCCAAATCCATGGAACCCCCATAGTTCCCTCAGCCCCACTGGACCCCAGGGACCCCCAGCCCCATGGGACACCCCCTAAACCCATGAAACCCCCATAGCTCCCTCAGCCCCACGGGACCCCCAAGCCCATGGGACCGCTCAGACCCCTCAGCCCCACGGGACCCCCAGGACCCCCCAGCCCCGTGGGACCCTCTGGACCCCCCAGGCTCATGGGACCCCCCCAGTCCCTTCAGCCTTAGGGGACACCCCAGTCCCTCCAGTCCCACGGGACCTCCCAGACCTCTCAGCCCCACGGGAACCCCCTGGGACCCCCAACCCCATGGAGCCCCCCCATGGGATCTCCTGGACCCCCCCAAACCCCCTCACCGGGGGGATCTCCCCCCTGCCCAGCTGCTGCCGGCACAACAGGACCACGTTCACCCCACTCCCCCCGGGACCCCCAGCCCCATGAGACCCCCCCGGCCCCATGAGACCCCCCCCCCGGCCCCACGGGACCCCCCCGGCCCCCCAAACCCCCTCACCGGGGGGATCTCGCCCCGGTCCAGCCGCCGCCGGTAGAGCAGGATCGAGTGCACCACGTTGGCCGCCCGCGCAGCCTGGATGGGGCTGGGGGTCACGTACAGGAAATCCTGGCCACAGGGGACACGGGACGTGTCGCGGGTGATGCCGCGGGGTCCCCGGGGGGCTCCGGGGGTCCCCCAGCCCCCCACCACCCCCTTACCATGGCGTAGTAGTTGCTGTTGACCATGAGGGGGCTGCGGCCGCGCAGGTACACGTACTCCTCCCACCAGTCACTGACCTGCGGGAGCGGGGACAGGGACAGGGACAGGGGACAGGGACAGGGACAGGGGACAGGGGACAGGGACAGGGGGAGGAAAGAGCACAGGGACAGGGATGGAGAGAGGGAACCGGGAAAAGTGACAGGGAGAGGGATATGGGATAAGGGACAGGGATGGGGACAGGAATGGAGACAAGGAACGGGGACAGGGACAGGGGGACAGGACAGGGACAGGGGACAAAGGAAGGAAGAGAGCACAGGGACAGGGATGGAGGGAGGGAACAGGGAAAAGTGACAGGGAGGGACATGGGATAGGGTACAGGGATGGGGACAGGGACAGGAACAGGAATGGAGACAAGGAACGGGGACAGGGACAGGGGGACAGGACAGGGACAGGGGACAGGGGGAGGAAGAGAGCACAGGGACAGGGATGGAGAGAGGGAACAGGGAAAAGCGACAGGGAGGGACATGGGATAGGGTACAGGGATGGGGACAGAGACAGGAAAAGGGGACAAGGACAGAGGACAAGGAGAAGGGACGGGGGCAGGAGATAGGGATAGGGGACAGGGAGAGGGGCAGGGATAAGGGTGAGGGGACAGGGATAGGGGACAAGTGAAAGGGATGGGGACAAGTGAAAGGGATGGGGACAGGGATAGGAATAGGGGACAGGAATGGGGTCAGGGAGAGGGGATAGGGACAAGGACAGGAGACAGGAAGAGGGGACAGGGATGGGGACAGGGATGGGGACAGGGATAGGAACAGGGAACAGAAATGGGGGACAGGGACAAGGGTTAGGAGTCAGGGACAAGGACAGGAGACAGGGAGAAGGGACAGGGGGAAGGGACAGAGATAGGGATGGGGACAGGGATAGGGGTACAGAACGCCCTGCCCCTACTGCTCCAGCCAGGACACCCAGGAGATCCCAAATCCCTCTCCATGCTGCCCGGGGGGGGGCACACACCAGTTCCAAGGTCACCACCCCAAAGGCTGCGGGAGGTCCCCGCTGTCCCCCAGGTGACCCCACACTCACGTAGTTGGTTGTCCACCAGGATTTGAGGCGCAGGTACCGCTGGAGCCGCGGCGCCGTCTTCTCCTGGAACTCCTTGGCCAGCGCCTCCATCTCCGTGTATTTGTCATCGTCCAGGAGCGGCCGCACCGACTCCAGGTACTGCGGGCAGGGGACGCGGCGTGACCCCCCTGTCCCTGTCCCTGTCCCCGTCACCCCCCGGGAGACCCCCCCAGCCCCACGGGGATGGCGTACCCGGGCGACCGTGGCTTTCACGGGGGGCACGGGCAGCTTGGGGAGGGAGCTCTGGAAGCTGTAGAGGAGGGGCTTGCGGATGGACATGATCTTCATCAGCGCCTGGGGAGGAGGAGGAGGAGGAGGAGGAGGGATGGGGTGAGGATATCCCACAGATCCCAAAGAACTCCAAGCACCCACAGCTCCCGAAGCTCCCAAAGAACCCACAGCTCCCGAAGCTCCCACGGCTCCCACATCTCCTAAGGTTCCCTCAGCTCCAACAGCTCCCACAGCAGCCGCAGCTCCAACAGATCCCGTGGATTCCACTGCTCCCACAGCTCCCATGGCTCCTGTGTCTCTGGAGGCTCCCACAAATCCCAAAGAACTCCAAGCACCCACAGCTTCCAAAGCTCCTACAGCTTCCAAAGCTCCCAAGGCTTCCAAAGCACCCACAGCTTCCAAAGCTCCTACAGCTTCCAAAGCACCCACAGCTTCCAAAGCTCCTACAGCTTCCAAAGCACCCACAGCTTCCAAAGCTCCCAAGGCTTCCAAAGCACCCACAGCTTCCAAAGCTCCCAAGGCTTCTCCCATGGCTCCAACAGCTCCCACAGCTCCATGGCAGCCACAGCACCCGCAGCTCCCATGGCACCCACAGCTCCCACGGCATCCATGGCTCCCACGGCATTCAAAGCCCCCACACCTCCAAAAGCACCCACAGCTCCCACAACTCCTACGGCCCCCACGGCTCCAGCAGCTTCCATGGCACCCAAAGCACCCACGTCTCCCACGGCTCCCACATCTTCCAAGGCTCCCACAGGTTCCACAGGTGCCGTGGTTCCAACAGCTCCCATGGCATCCAAAGCTCCCACAGCTCACGTGGTTCCCATGGCTCCCCCGGCACCCGTATCTCAACTAGCTCCCACATCTTCCAGTGCTCCCACAACTCCAACAGCTCCCAGGACTTCCACAGCTTCCATGGCTCCAACAGCTCCCATGGCTCCAACAGCTCCCACAGCACCCAAAACTCCCAGAGCACCCAAAGCTCCCACAGCTCCAACAGCTCCCAGGACTTCCATGGCTCCTATGACTCCCAAGGCTCCCACAGCTCCCACAGCATCCATGACTCCCATGGCTCCCACATCTCCCAGAGTTCCCAAAGCTCCAACAGCTCCCATGGTTCCCACATCTCCAAAGGCTCCCACGGCTCCCACAGCTCCAGCAGCACCCACAACTCCCATGGCACTCAAAACTCCCACGGTTCCCACATCTCCAAAGGCTCCCACGGCACCCACAGCTCCAGCAGCACCCACAACTCCCATGGCATCCATGGCATTCAAAGCTCCCACAACTCCTATGGCTCCCATGGCTCCAACAGCTCCAACATCTCCCAGCACTCATATCTCAAATAGCTCCCAGAGTTCCCACAGCTCCAACAGCTCCCACGGTTCCCACATCTCCCAGAGCTCCCACGGCTCCCACAGCCCCAGCAGCTCCCACAACTCCCATGGCACCCATGGCTCCCATGGCACCCAAAACTCCCACAGCTCCCACGGTTCCCACATCTCCAAAGGCTCCCACGGCTCCCACAGCTCCAGCAGCACCCACAACTCCCATGGCACCCAAAACTCCCACAGCTCCCACGTTTCCCACATCTCCAAAGGCTCCCATGGCACCCACAGCTCCAGCAGCACCCACAACTCCCATGGCATTCAAAGCTCCCATGGCCCCCACGGCTCCAACAGCTCCCACAGCTTCAACAGGACTTCCACAGCTTCCATGGCTCCCACGGCCTCCATGTCTCCCATGGCTCCCACATCTCCCAGAGCTCCCAGAGTTCCCACAGCTCCAACAGCTCCCACATCTCCAAAGGCTCCCATGGCACCCAAAACTCCCACAGCTCCCACAGCTCTCACATCTCCAAAAGCTCCCATGGCACCCACAGCTCCCATGGCACCCACGGCATTCAAAGTCCCTACAACTCCCATGGCCCCCGAGGCTCCCACAGCTCCCACCGTTCCCAAAGCACCGACAGCTCCCATAGCAGCCACGGTTCCCATGGTTCCCACAGCTCCCATGGCTCCTACGTCTCCCAAGGCTCCCACAGCTCCAACAGCTCCCACAGCTCCGATGGAACCCATGGCTCCAAAAGCTCCCATGGCTCCCACATATCCCAAGGTTCCTACAGCTCCCAAGGCTCCCACAACTCCCAAGGCTCCCATAGCTCCTGAGGCTCCCACAGCTCCCAAGGCTCCCATAGCTCCCAAAGATCCCACAGCTCCCAAAGCTCCCACAGCTCCTGAGGTTCCTAGAGCTCCCAAAGCTCCCACATCTCCCAAGGCTCCCACAGCTCCCAAGGCTCCCATAGCTCCTGAGGCTCCCACAGCTCCCAAGGCTCCCACATCTCAAAGCTCCCACAGCTCCTGAGGCTCCCACAGCTCCCAAAGATCCCACACCTCAAAGCTCCCACATCTCAAAGCTCCCACATCTCCCAAGGCTCCCACATCTCTCAAAGCTCCCACATCTCCCAAGGTTCCTACAGTTCCCAAGGCTCCCGCAGCTCCCGCAGCTCCCACATCCCAAAGCTCCCACATCTCAAAGCTCCCACATCTCCCAAGGTTCCTACAACTCCCAAAGCTCCCACATCTCCCAAAGCTCCCACAGCTCCCAGAGTTCCCACAGCTCCCAAAGCTCCCACAGCTCCCGAGGTTCCTACAGCTCCCACAGCTCCCAAAGCTCCCACAGCTCCCGAGGCTCCCACAGCTCCCAAGCCTCCCACATCTCCCAAGGCTCCCAAAGCACCCATGGCCTCCACACCCACATCTCCCAAGGTTCCTACAGTTCCCAAGGCTCCCACAGCTCCCAAGGCTCCCACAACTCCCAAAGCTCTCACATCTGAAAGCTCCCACAGCTCCCGAGGCTCCCACACCTCAAAGCTCCCACAGCTCCCAAAGATCCCACAGCTCCCAAGGCTCCCACAGCTCCCAAAGCTCCCACAGCTCCCAAGGCTCCCACAGCTCCCAAAGATCCCACAGCTCCCAAGGTTCCTACAGATCCCAAAGCTCCTACAACTCCCAAGGCTCCCACAGCTCCCGAGGCTCGCACATCTCCCAAAGCTCCCACGTCTCCCAAGGTTCCCACAGCTCCCGAGGCTCCCAAAGCACCCACGGCCTCCACACCCACATCTCCCAAGGTTCCTACAGTTCCCAAGGCTCCCACATCTCCCAAAGCTCCCACAGCTCCCAAAGATCCCACAGCTCCCAAGGTTCCTACAGATCCCAAAGCTCCCACAACTCCCAAGGCTCCCACAGCTCCCAAAGCTCCCGAGGCTCCCACATCTCCCGAGGCTCCCAAAGCACCCACGGCCTCCACACCCACATCTCCCACGGCTCCCACAGATCCCACGCGTCCCGGCGCTCCCGGCGCCGCTCACCACCCAGAGCCGGGTGCGGCGGCTCATGTGTCCGTGGGGCTCGAACATCCACCCGTGGTAGGACAGCAGCAGCCGCAGCACCCTCCGGAAGAGCAGCACGGCCGCCAGCCACGCCCCCGTGGAGAACAGCACCGTGCTGACCACTGTCCGGGCCTGGGGGGTCAGCACCTCGCTGGGGACACGCGGGGGGACGCGGCGTGAGGGGTGGGGGGCAGGAGGGATGAGGATCCCCGGAGATGTCCCCAAGTGGGGCTGTTCCCATGGAGTGTGACCCCCAGGGGACACCCCCAAACGGGGCCATGCCCATGGGGTGGGGGATGTGTAGGGTGGGGCCCCCAGGGTTGTCACAGGTCCCCGTGGCCATGCTGGGGTTTGGGGTCTCTCCATGGGACAGCGCAGGTGGGGCCACGGGGGTTGTGCCCACAGCAGGAGGTGACCGGTGGCCCATCCCTGTTCTGGGTGACCAGTGCCCGGTGCCCATGGGTGACCTGTGAGGGTTGTCCCCACAGCAGCAAGTGGCCGGTGGCTCATCCCTGTTCTGGGTGACCAGTGCCCTGTGCCCATGGGTGACAAGTGGGGGTTGTCCCCACAGCAACAAGTGGCCGGTGGCTCATCCCTGTTCTGGGTGACCAGTGGGGGTTGTCCCCACGGCAGGAGGTGACCGGTGGCTCATCCCTGTTCTGGGTGACCAGTGCCCTGTGCCCATGAGTGACCAGGGGGGGTTATCCCAACCACAGGAGGTGACCAGTGCCCTGTGCCCATGGGTGACCTGTGGGGGTTGTCCCCACAGCAACAAGTGGCCGGTGGCCCATCCCCGTGCTGTGGGACCGGTGCCCATAGGTGGGACACGGGGGTGGTCCCCACGGCAGCAGGTGGCCGGTGGCCCATCCCAGTGGCCGGGGCCACGTCCCCGGCGCTCACCTGTGGGGCAGGCAGTGCTGGATGCGGGCGATGAGCCCCAGCGACGGATCCACCTGGCAGTAGCAGGAGCCGGCGGTGGCCATCACCACCACCATCCAGCTGGAGGGCGACGCGGGGTACACGCCGGTCAGGAAGCTGTTCTGTGGGCACAGCGGGGTCAGGGGGCGGCACGGGGCCGGCACGGGAGGGGACGGAGGTGGCCGAGCCCACCTTGGCGCGGACCAAGCGCTTTTTCCACGAGTGGACGGCGGCCAGGTAGAGCTGGCGCACGGCCTCGCGGCTCAGGTGGAAGTCCAAGCCCTCGGGGGTGACCGTGAACTGGAAGGCCACGGCCTGGTGAGCCTCCGCCATCCTGGGGACCTGCTGGTGGCACCTGCGGGGGGACACCGGGGCGGTGGGCACGGGGACGGCCAGCCCCGGAAAGCGCTGCCCGGGAGGGGCGGGGGACCCCGGGACGGTGGCACAGGGAGGGAGGGCAGCGGGTGCCCTCCGCGGTGTCACCCGGGGGCGGTGCCGGCCCGGCGGGGGCCCGCGGGAGCCCCCCAGCCCGTGTCGCAGCGGCGTCACGGCGGTGTCACAGCGGCGTCACGAGGCGCTGGCCCGGCGCCCACTGAGGGAAGGGTCAGCGCTGTCACCACGGCCAGCGCCGGCCGCAGAGGGGACATCGGGGGGGACACCCCGGCCCCCGCCCGCGGCCGGACCCCAGCAGCTGCCCCCGCACGCGGCACACGCTGTCCCCAGTGTCCCCTGCGGGAACGCGGGAGAGGCGGCACGGACACAGCCGGGGGTCCCCGGGGTGCCACAAAGTCACCGTGTCACAGCCGGGGGTCCCCGAGGTGACACAAAGTCACCGTGCCACCACGGGGATCCCCGGGGTGCCACAAAGTCACCGTGCCACCACGGGGGTCCCCGGGGTGCCACAAAGTCACTGTGTCACCACGGGGGTCCCCAGGGTGCCACAAAGTCACCGTGTCACCACGGGGGTCTCTGGAGTGCCACAAAGTCACCGTGTCACCACGGAGGTCTCTGGGGCCACAAAATCACTGTGTCACCACGGGGCTGGCACAGCTGGGGGTCCCTGGGGTGCCACAAAGTCACCGTGTCACCACGGGGGTCCCCGGGGGTGCCACAAAATCACCGTGTCACCACGGGGCTGGCACAGCTGGGGGTCCCCGGGGTGCCACAAAGTCACCGTGTCACCACGGGGCTGACACAGCTGGGGGTCCCTGGGGATCCCCCCCCCGCTCCGGGGGTGGCCCACGGCTCTGGGATCCCCCCCAGTGTGGGCACAGCCAGTGCCAAGCCCAGGGGCTGCTGTCCCCACGGGGGCTGCGGAGCCCCGGCCTCGGGGGGGGGGAGTGAGGGTGGGGGTGACCCCCCCGTGTCCCCAACACGGGGGACCTCAGGGGGGCCTGTCCCAGGGGTGGCCTTGGGCCGAGGGTGACGGCCACGGCTCGGCGGGACCCGATCGCAGCGGGGTTGTGGTGCCCGCTGCACCTCGTGGCATCACCCCACAGCACCCCACTGCGCCCCACAGCACCCCACTGCGCCCCACAGCACCCCACTGTGTCACTTGGCCTGGCACGGTGCTGATGGCACCGGTGGCACCACACGGCACAGCACGGCCTGGCCTGGCACGGCACACCAGGGCGTTAACCCACATCCCCACCCGTGTGTGCCATCACCCTGTGCCACCCCGCAGGGCACTGCGCGGCATCGTGGCACCGCACTCTGTGGCACGGCTGGCACAGCCCGGCCTGGCACTCCGCTGCACGCTGTGGCACTGCACGGCATGGCACTGCACGGCGTGGCACAGCTGTGGCACGGCTGGCACAGCCCGGCCTGGCACTCTGCCGCGCGCTGTGGCACTGCACGGCATGGCACTGCATGGCGTGGCACAGCTGTGGCACGGCAAACCCCGGCCCGGCGCTCTGCTGCGTGGCACTGCCAGCCTGGCATGGCACGGGATGGCCTGGCCTGGCACTGCCCATGTTGGCACTGCCCGGTGTGTCACAGCCTGGCCTGGCACTGCCCGTGCTGGCACTGCCCATCCTGGCACTGCCCGGTGTGTCACAGCCTGGCCTGGCACTGCCCATCCTGGCCTGGCACTGTCCATGCTGGCCTGGCACCGTCCATGCTGGCCTGGCACTGCCCGGTGTGTCACAGCCTGGCCTGGCACTGCCCACCCTGGCCTGGCACTGTCCATCCTGGCACTGCCCACCCTGGCCTGGCACTGTCTGTGCTGGCACTGCCCGGTGTGTCACAGCCTGGCCTGGCACTGCCCACCCTGGCCTGGCACTGTCCATCCTGGCACTGCCCACCCTGGCCTGGCACTGCCCACCCTGGCCTGGCACTGCCCGGTGTGTCACAGCCTGGCCTGGCACTGTCCATCCTGGCACTGTCCGTGCCGGCCTGGCACTGCCCGGTGTGTCACAACCTGGCCTGGCACTGTCCATCCTGACCTGGCACTGCCCGGTGTGTCACAACCTGGCCTGGCACTGTCCATCCTGGCACTGCCCATCCTGGCCTGGCACTGTCCGTGCTGGCCTGGCACTGCCCGGTGTGTCACAGCCCGGCCTGGCACTGCCCACCCTGACCTGGCACTGCCCGGTGTGTCACAGCCTGGCCTGGCACTGCCCACCCTGGCCTGGCGCTGTCCATCCTGGCACTGCCCATCCTGGCTGGGCACTGTCCGTGCTGGCCTGGCACTGCCCGGTGTGTCACAGCCCGGCCTGGCACTGCCCACCCTGGCCTGGCACTGCCCGGTGTGTCACAGCCTGGCCTGGCACTGCCCGGTGTGTCACAACCTGGCCTGGCACTGTCCATCCTGGCACTGCCCATCCTGGCCTGGCACTGTCCGTGCTGGCCTGGCACTGCCCGGTGTGTCACAGCCCGGCCTGGCACTGCCCACCCTGACCTGGCACTGCCCGGTGTGTCACAGCCTGGCCTGGCGCTGTCCATCCTGGCACTGCCCATCCTGGCCGGGCACTGTCCGCGCTGGCCTGGCACTGCCCGGTGTGTCACAGCCCGGCCTGGCACTGCCCGGTGTGTCACAGCCTGGCCTGGCACTGCCCATCCTGGCCTGGCACTGTCCATCCTGGCACTGCCCACCCTGGCCTGGCACTGTCCGTGCTGGCACTGTCCGTGCTGGCCGGGCACTGCCCAGCCCATCCCTCAGGCCGTGCCCCCCGCGTGTCCCTCCGGCCGGTGGCTCCGTCCCCCGCGGACACTCCCCCGGTGCCCCCCCGCTGTCCCGCCCCACCCAAGGTCACCGCGGCTCCGGGGCCGGGACCCCCGAGGGGACGCCCAGAGGGGACCCCCGGCCGCGCGGCGGGGCGGGGGGCGCGGGGGTCGCTCCCCACGGACATGCGTGGGACCCGGCACCGGGCGCGACGCGACCGGGAGGGACGGGGGTGGTTCCCGGTCCCGGGGGTGCCCCCGCGCTCCCCGCCCCGCCGCGCGGCCGGGGGTCCCCTCCGGGGGTCCCGGTGCGCGCCCCCTCCCCAGCCCCGGTACCTGCGTGGGGGGAGCGGGGGCGGCGGCTCCGCGGGACGGCGGCTCCTGCGGCCCCGGCAGCCGCCAGCCGGTAACCGGACACCGGCGGCGGGCGGGCCCCGAGCGGCAGCGGCGCCGCTCCGCCCCCGGGGGGACCGCGGCACCGGGGGGGACCCCGACAGACCGGGACGGGCGGCGGCATCCCCGGGACAGGGACCCAGATCCAGGGGCGGGTCTCGTGTCCCGGGATACGGAGCGGTATCCTGGGGGAAAGCGACATCCCGGGACGGGACCGGCCACCCCGGGCCGGGGGACACCGACGTGTCGGGACAAGGACCGGCCACCCCCGGACAGGGATCCCGACATCCCCGGGGGTCCCACATCCCGCACGGGACCGAAAATCCCGGAGGGTCCCCATGCCGGGACAGGGATGGACATCCCGGGACAGAACGGGCATCCCCGGGGGCGGGGGGACACCGACAGCCTGGGCCAAGGAGCGTCACCCCGGGGGACACCGGGGACACCGCCACGCCCCGTCACCCCGGGGGAGAGCGGCATTCCCGGGGGGATCCCGACATCCTCGGGGGGATCCACATCCCGGGATAGGGACACGGACCTGGGACAGGGACCCGGGACAGGGACCCGCATCCCGGGATAGGGACACGGACCCGGGACAGGGACACGGACACGCATCCCGGGACAGGGACACATATCCTGGGACAGGCACCCGCACCAGGGACAGGGACACATCCCAGGACAGGGACACGCATCGGGAACATGGACACATCCCAGGACAGGGACCAGGGACAGGGACACCCACCCCGGGGACGGGGACAGGGACACGGACACGCATCCCGGGACAGGGACCCGCACCAGGGACAGGGACACGGACACGCATCCCGGGACAGGGACACGGACCCGGGACTGAGACCCGCACCAGGGACAGGGACACCGACCCCGGGGACAGGGACACGGACACGCATCGGGGACAGGGACCCGCACCAGGGACAGGGACACGGACCCGGGACAGGGACACGGACCCGGGACAGGGACCCGCGGGCTCCGGGTGTCCGTGCCCGGGGCAGGGCGGGGCAGTGGCCGCTGTCCCTGTGCCTGTGCCCTGCCTGTCACCTGTCCCATGCCTTGGCTGTCACCTGCCTGGCACCTGGTTGTCACCTGTTGGCCCCTGGCCCGGCTGTCACCTGCCTGATCCCTGGCCCCTGGCCCGGTTGTCACCTGCCCGTCACCCCGAGTGTCACCTGCGCGGTGCCCTGGCTGTCCCCCGCCTGTGCCCTGTCACCTGTTTGTCCCCTGCCCATCCTCTGGGTGTCCCCTGCCTGTTCCTTGCCCGGTATTTGGGCTGTCACCTCCCTGTCCCCTGTCCTGCCCGCTGTCCCGGCTGTCCCCTGGCCGTGACCTTCTTGTCCCCTGCCCGGGGCCCTGCCTGTCCCCTGGCTGTCCCCTGCCCGACCTCTGGCTGTCACCTGCCGGGGTCCTGGCTGTCACCTGCCCGTCCCCTGCTTGTCACGTTGGTGTCCCCTGCCCGGGGCCCTGGCTGTCCCCTGCCCGACCTCTGGCTGTCACCTGCGGGGTGTCCTGGCTGTCCCCTGCCCGGTGTCCTCGTTGTCCCCTCCCCACACCCTGAAGGGACATCGGGAGGGGTCTCCAGCACCCGGGACCCCCCACCCCAAAGAGCCCCCCCCGCGCCCCCCATGTCACCCCACGTGTCCCTTGTCCCCTCCCCGAGCTCCCCTCCCTCCGCCCGACGGCGACTGGGGGGGCTGGAAAAGGGGGGCGGGATTTGGGGAGGGGGATTTGGGGAGGGGGATCTGGGGAGGGGAGGGTTTGGAAGGGTGGGATTTGGGGAGGGGGATTTGGGGAGAGGGACTTGGGGAGGGGAGGGTTTGGGGGTGGGATTTGGAGAGGGGGATTTGGGGAGGGTTTGGGGGTGGGATTTGGAGGAGGGGAAGATTTGGGGGTGGGATTTGGGGAGGGGGATTTGGGGGGTGGGATTCGGGGAGGGGAAGATTTGGGAGTGGGAGCAGTCGGGGATTTGGGGAGGGGGAATTTGGGGAGGGGAGGATTTGGGGGGTGGGATTTGGGGGAGGGGTTTGGGGTGGGATTTGGGGAGGGGGAAGGAGGAGGCGGGGATTTGGGGGGTGGGAATTTGGGGTTGGGATTTGGGGGATGGGGTTTGGGGGGGTGGGGGGAAGGAGGAGTCCGGGATTTCCGGGGTGGGATTTGGGGGCGGATTTGGGGAGGGGGCGGAAGGAGCAGCCGGGAATTTGGGGTGGGATTTGGGGAGGGAGGGGAAGGAGGAGCCGGGGGCTTGGGGGGCGGGATTTGGGGGGGGGGGATTTGGGGAGGAGGGAATTGGAGGGGTGGGATTTGGGGAGGGGGGGATTTGAGGGGGTGGGATTTGGGGTGAGATTTGGGGGCGGGATTAGGGAAGAGGGGAATTGGAGGGGCTGGGATTTGGGGCGAGCGGGATTTTGGGGCGGGCGGGATTTGGGGTGAGCGGGATTTTGGGGCGGGCGGGATTAGGGAAGGGGGGAATTGGAGGGTCTGGGATTTTGGGGCAGGCGGGATTTGGGGCGAGCGGGATTTTGGGGCGGGCGGGATTAGGGAAGGGGGAATTGGAGGGGCTGGGATTTGGGGCGGGCGGGATTAAGGAAGGGGGAATTGGAGGGGCTGGGATTTTGGGGCGGGCGGGATTTGGGGTGAGCGGGATTTGGGGCGGGCGGGATTTTGGGGCGGGAGGAATTAAGGAAGGGGGGAATTGGAGGGTCTGGGATTGTTGGGGCAGGCGGGATTTGGGGCGGGCGGGATTTTGGGGTGGGCGGGATTAAGGAAGGGGGGAATTGGAGGGTCTGGGATTTTGGGGTGGGATTAAGGAAGGGGGGAATTTGAGGGGTGGGATTTGGGGCGAGCGAGATTTTGGGGCGGGCGGGATCAAGGAAGGGGGGAATTGGAGGGGTGGGATTTTGGGGCGAGCGGGATTTTGGGGCGGGCGGGATTTGGGGTGAGCGGGATTTAGGGAAGGGGGGAATTGGAGGGGCTGGGATTTGGGGCGAGCGGGATTTTGGGGCGGGCGGGATCAGGGAAGGAGCCTCCGGCGCCGGCCCCAGCGCGGCTTTATTGGTCTGAGTCTCATCCCGCTGCCGAAGCGGGGGAGGGGCCGCGGCCCCAAAACCCCGGGCGGGGGGCGGGGGGGGGGGAATGAGGTACAAACAGGGGTCCCCCCCACACCCCAAAACCCCTCAGACCCCCCCAAAGCCGCCCCAAAGCCCCGTTACTGGCCGGGGATGGGGGTTGGGGTCCCAAATCCCAAAATCCCAACAATCCCAAATCCCACCTTCCTGGATGGGGGGGAGGGGGGGGTCTCACCCACCTCTGCCGCAGAATTTTGGGGTGCGGGGAGGGGGTCTCAGCACCCCCCCCCAAAGCGTTGTGGGACCCCCCAAAAACTGTTACAGCCCCCCCCCAAAACTGTTATCAACCCCAAAACTGTTATCGACCCCCCAAAAACCCTTTAAACAGCCCCGCCCCCGCTCCCCAAAGGTGCTGCGGCAACCCCAAAATGCGGTGGGGGTCCGGGGCGTCCCGGGGGAGTTTTGGATCTCTC
>JACSVZ010000015.1:346913-382974 GCA_014706295.1 Lycocorax pyrrhopterus obiensis
TATCCCAATCCTCGTGTTTTCCCGTTTCAGATCAACGTGGAGGAGGCCAAAGAGATTTGGCACAACATGAAGAAGCTGGATGGAGACGCAGAGAAGAGATACAAGATGACTTGTGATGGTAAAAGAGATGGCAAATCCCTTGGGATACAGGGCTTTATCCCTTGGGATAAAGGATAAAGTGGGAAAATCAACGGATTTATGCTTCCTGCTTCAGGCTCAGCATCCAGAAGGAGAAAATCCCTTTTTTCCTGCCGCTGGCTCACCCGGGAATATCCCTCTGGCTCAATTTTTCATCTGTAAAATGCAGAAAATGAACAAATTTTCCTCCCACCGGGACAAAAATGTGCAGATTTTCAGGATATTCCGTTGTTTTCGTGGCTAAAACTCAGGCCCAGAAGTTGGAAGTTGCTTCCAGCGCATCCTTTCCTCTGGCTAGTGCCGGAGATAACTGGGGAAAAACCTTTTCCTTGGAATTTTTGGGGGCATTAAGAAGTTTGGAGTCATCAAATTTGGGATTGCCAAGGGAGACAGAGATTTTTTGCAACCCCTTCCAAATGTCCTGGAAATTCCAAGCAGGAAGCAGGGCCAGAAATGTTACAAAACAACCAAAAAAAAAGGAAAAAAGGGATTTGTTTGAAAGATCCTGGTGGTTTATGCTGAGGGAATTCCCCTCTCCCTGAAATTCCCGATTTTTTTCCCTCAGGATATTTGAAGCTTTGGCAGCTCAGCAAGCCCCAGCTCTCAGGGTACGACGCCATTTTTGTGGACGAAGCCCAGGATTGCACTCCAGGTGAGTTTTCCCAGGAGCTGCAGCTCCAATCCCACTTCCAGAGGGGATTTCCGTGTTCTCAGGGATGTGGGAGAAGCATCTGGACTGAAAAACTTGGAATTTAAAGAACTTCGCCCCTCAGGTTTTAACATTTTAACGGAGCTTTCCCTCAGGTTTGGAGCAGGTTCCTCCCTCGCGATCCCAACCGAGCTTTTCCCTTCGTCAGCCCCGGGTTTGGAGCAGCTTCTTCCCTCACGATCCAATGTTTTTCCTGCAGCTATTGTGGATATCGTGCAGTCCCAGAAATGTGGGAAAATCCTGGTGGGAGACCCTCACCAGCAGATTTACACCTTCCGAGGGGCCGTCAACACCCTTTACGTGCTGCCTCACACCCACGTGTACTACCTGACCCAGGTGAGGGCGTCCTTTTCCATGGACTCATCCCAAATCCAGGGGAAAAGCTTTAACAGCCACACTTCCTGCAGGGTTTGCTTTTCCCTGGGGGATCCAGCTCCTGTGGGCCTTTAGTGGGGTGGTCCCATCCCGTGGCTGGAAAAGTGGGAGCTGGGATAGAGGCCTTGTTTCAGGGAGATCCCTTTCTTGTGTGGAGATCGTACCTGGAATGCTGGATCCAGCTCTGGGATCCAACAGCAGCAGGGCCTGGAGCTGCTGGAGAAAATCCAGAGGAATCCATGGAGCTGCTCCCAGGGCTGGAGCCCCTGTGCTCTGGAGCCAGGCTGGGAGAGCTGGGAATGTTCCCCTGGAGAAGGGAAGGATCCAGGGAGAGCTTCCAGCACATTCCAGGGCCTGAAGGGGCTCCAGGAGAGCTGGAGAGGGACTGGGGACAAGGGCTGGAGGGACAGGACACAGGGAATGGCTTCCCAGTGCCAGAGGGCAGGGATGGATGGGATCTTGGGAATTGGGAATTGCTGGCTGGGCTGGAATTCCCAGAGAAGCTGTGGCTGCCCCTGGATCCCTGGAATGTCCAAGGCCAGGTCGGACAGGGCTTGGAGCAGCCTGGGATAAGGAAGGTGTCCCTGCCCATGGCCAGGATTTCTAGGAATATTTTGAGGGGTTTTGGTGCTCTTTCCAAGAGAAAAATTATCCAGAAGGTTGGTGGGAATTGTATCATTTGGGTATAAGGACGAGCAGGATTTCTAGGAATACTTTTATGGGAATTTGGTCCTCTTTCCAAGAGAAAAATTCTCCAGAAGGTTTTAAGAATGACCAGGATTTCCAGGAATATTCTGGGGGGATTTTGAAGCTTTTTTCCATGAAAAAGGTGTCGAAAAGATTGATGAGAATCCTATAATTTCACTTGAAGAATAACCAGGATTTCCAGGAATATTTTGGAGGTTTTTGGTGCTTTTTCCAAGAGAAAAATTCTCCAGAAGGTTGCTGAGAATGGCATAATTTGGATTTACGAATGACTGGGATTTCTGGGAATATTTTTAGGGGAATTTGTTACTCTTTCCAAGAGAAAAATTGTCCAGAAGTTTTAAGAATGGCCAGGATTTCCAGGAATATTTTGGGGGATTTTGACGCTTTTTTTCCATGGAAAAGGTGTCCAAAGGGTTGGTGGGAATCCTATAATTTCACTTGAAGAATGACCAGGATTTCCAGGAATATTTTGGGGGATTTTGGTGCTTTTTCCGTGAGAAAAGTTCTCCAGAAGGTTTTAAGAATGTCCAGGATTTCCAGGAATATTTTGGGGGGATTTTGGTGCTTTTTCCATGAAAAAGGTGTCCAAAGGGTTGGTGGGAATTGTGTACTTTGGGTCTAAGAATGACCGGGATTTCTAGGAATATTTTTAGGGGAATTTGTTGCTCTTTCCAAGAGAAAAATTGTCCAGGAAATTGGTGGGAATTGTATCATTTGGGTTTAAGGATGACCAGAATTTCCAGGAATATTTTGGAGGGATTTTGATGCTTTTTCCAGGAGAAAAGTTTTCCAGAAGATTTTAAGAATGACCAGGATTTCCAGGAATATTTTGAGGGGATTTTGGTGCTTTTTTCCATGAAAAAGGTGTCCAAAGGGTTGGTGGGAATTGTGTACTTTGGGTCTAAGAATGCCTGGGATTTCTGGGAACATTTTTAGGGGAATTTTTTTTCTCTTTCCAGGAGAAAATTTGTCCAAGAAATTGGTGGGAATTGTATCATTTGGGTTTAAGGATGACCTGGATTTCTAGGAACATTTTTAGAGGAATTTGTTACTCTTTCCAAGAGAAAAGTTCTCCAGAAGATTTTAAGAATGACCAGGATTTCCAGGAATATTTTGGGGGTTTTTGGAGCTTTTTCCATGAGAAAAGTTCTCCAGAAGATTTTAAGAATCACCAGGATTTCCAGGAATATTTTGAGGGGATTTTGGTGCTTTTTCCATGAAAAAGGTGTCCAAAAGATTGGTGGGAATCCTATCATTTCACTTGAAGAATGACCAGGATTTCCAGGAATATTTTGGAGGTTTTTGGTGCTTTTTCCAGGAGAAAAATTCTCCAGAAGGTTGCTGGGAATGGCATCATTTGGATTTAAGAATGACTGGGATTTCTGGGAATATTTTTAGGGGAATTTGTTACTCTTTCCAAGAGAAAAATTTTCAAGACTGACCAGGATTTCCAGGAATATTTTGAGGGATTTTGATGCTTTTTCCAAGGGAAAAGTTCTCCAGAAGATTTTAAGAATGACCAGGATTTCCAGGAATATTTTGGGGGATTTTGGTGCTTTTTCCATGAAAAAGGTGTCCAAAAGGTTGGTGGGAATCCTATAATTTCACTTGAAGAGTGACCGGGATTTCTAGGAATATTTTTAAGGGGAATTCTTTGCTCTTCCCAAGAGAAAAATTGTCCAGGAAGTTGGTGGGAATTATGTAATTTGGGTTCAAGGATGAGCGGGATTTCTAGGACTATTTGGAGGGATTTTGATGCTTTTTCCAGGAGAAAAGTTCTCCAGAAGATTTTAAGAATGACCAGGATTTCCAGGAATATTCTGGGGGATTTTGGTGCTTTTTCCATGAAAAAGGTGTCCAAAGGGTTGGTGGGAATTGTGTACTTTGGGTCTAAGAATGACCGGGATTTCTAGGAATATTTTTAGGGGAATTTGTTGCTCTTTCCAAGAGAAAAATTGTCCAGGAAATTGGTGGGAATTGTATCATTTGGGTTTAAGGATGACCAGAATTTCCAGGAATATTTTGGAGGGATTTTGATGCTTTTTCCAGGAGAAAAGTTTTCCAGAAGATTTTAAGAATGACCAGGATTTCCAGGAATATTTTGGGGGAGATTTTGATGCTTTTTCCAGGAGAAAAGTTCTCCAGAAGATTTTAAGAATGACCAGGATTTCCAGGAATATTTTGAGGGATTTTGGTGCTTTTTTCCATGAAAAAGGTGTCCAAAAGATTGGTGGGAATCCTATAATTTCACTTGAAGAATGACCAGGATTTCCAGGAATATTTGGAGGGATTTTGATGCTTTTTCCATGAGAAAAATTCTCCAGAAGGTTGCTGGGAATGGCATAATTTGGATTTACGAATGACTGGGATTTCTGGGAATATTTTTAGGGGAATTTTTTTCTCTTTCCAGGAGAAAAATTGTCCAGGAAGTTGGTGGGAATTGTATCATTTGGGTTTAAGGATGACCTGGATTTCTAGGAACATTTTTAGAGGAATTTTTTACTCTTTCCAAGAGAAAAGTTCTCCAGGAGATTTTAAGCACAACCAGAATTTCCAGGAATATTTTGGGGGGATCTTGCTGCTTTTCCCAGGAGCAAAGCTCTCCAGGAGATTTTAAGCACAACCAGAATTTCCAGGAATATTTTGGGGGATTTTGATGCTCTTTCCAAGAGAAAAGTTCTCCAGAAGATTTTAAACACAACCAGAATTTCCAGGAATATTTTGGGGGGATCTTGCTGCTTTTCCCAGGAGCAAAGCTCTCCAGGAGATCCCCGGGAACGGCGTCGTTCCGTGTCGATCAATCCTTTGGTAGATTCCCGCCGTTCCGTGTCCTTTTCCCGCTCATCCCGGGGTTTTTCCGTGCAGAGTTTCCGCTTCGGGCCCGACGTCGCCTACGTGGGAGCCACGGTCCTGGACGTGGGCAAAGGGATCCGCAGCAGGACCTTGGTGGGAGGAGAGCAGAGGGGTGAGCGGGGCCTGGGAATTGCGGGGATTCCCGGAGAATCCCAAAATTTGGGATCGGGATTCATTGATTCATTGATTCATTCATTAACGATGGATAATGATGGAATAATAAATAATTGTTAAGTAGGTAATGTTATTTAAGAGTAATTGTTACAGGAGAATTATGAAATACTTATTTAATAAGAATTAATTAAGAAATTATTTCATTAAATCATTATTAAGAATTAAATAATAAATTATTTAATTACATCATTATTAAGAATTAAATAAGAAATTGTTTCATTAAATCATTATTAAGTATTAAATAAGAAATTATTTATTGCATCATTAAGTATTAAATAAGAAATTATTTCATTAAATCATTATTAAGAATTAAATAATAAATTATTTAATTACATCATTATTAAGTATTAAATAAGAAATTATTTAATTCAATAATTATTAATAAATAAGAAATTATTTAATTCAATAATTATTAAGTATTAAATAAGAAATTATTATTGCATCATTATTAAGTATTAAATAAAGAATTATTTCATTAAATCATTATTAAGAATTAAATGATAAATTACTTAATTCAATAATTATGAATAATTAAATAAGAAATTATTTAATTCAATAATTATTAAGAATTAAATAAGAAATTGTTTCATTAAATCATTATTAAGTATTAAATAAGAAATTATTTAATTCAATAATTATTAAGAATTAAATAATAAATTATTTCATTAAATCATTATGAATAATTAAATAAGAAATTATTTAATTCAATAATTATTAAGAATTAAATAAGAAATTGTTTCATTAAATCATTATTAAGTATTAAATAATAAATTACTTAATTACATCATTATTAAGTATTAAATAAGAAATTATTTCATTAAATCATTATTAAGAATTAAATAATAAATTACTTAATTCAATAATTATGAATAATTAAATAAGAAATTGTTTCATTAAATCATTATTAAGTATTAAATAAGAAATTATTTAATTACATCATTATTAAGTATTAAATAAGAAATTATTAAGTATTAAATAAGACATTATTTCATTAAATCATTATTAAGAATTAAATAAGAAATTATTTAATTCAATAATTATTAAGAATTAAATAAGAAATTATTTCATTAAATGATTATGAATGATTAAATAATTGATAAATTATTATTCAATAATTCTTGAATAATTATTTAGTAATAATTATTTAATATTAATTATTGAATAATAATTATTAAAGAATCATTAAATTGATACCATTTATTTTTTTAATTTAAAATGAAATGTGTTTAATCTAAATATTTCAATAATTTTCTAACATTAAAATTTAAAAAAGTAAATATTAATTTAAAATGTAGATATTAAATTAATAATATCAAATTAAAAGTGTAAATATTAAATTAATAAAAGTGTAAATTGCAGTAATAAAAATTGTAAATATTAAATTAATAATATTACATCAATAAAATGTAAATATTACATCAATATAAATTGTAAATATTAAATTAATAATATTAATTTAAAATGTAAATATTAAATTAATTAAAGTGTAAATATTAAATTAATAATGTTAAACTAAAAAATATAATTACTAAATTAATAAGAATGTTAATATTACATTAATAATATTAAATTAATAAAAATGTAAATATTGAATTAATAATAATAAATTAGTTTAAAATGTAAATATTCAATTAATAATATTAAATTGATAATTATGTGAATATTAAATTAAATTAAAATGTAAATATTGAATTAATATTAAATAGAAATATAAATATCAAATTAATAAAAATGTAAATATCAAATTAATAAAATGTAAATATTAAATTAATAATTAATTAAAATTTTAAATATTACATTAATTAAAATGTAAATATGAAATTAATAAACATGTCACTATGAAATTAATAAAAATGTAAATATTAAATGAATAAAAATTGTAAATATTAAATTGGTGATAAAATATAAAACTATAAAATAGAAAATAAAATTATCATAAAATATAAATAATAATTAATTTCCTGAAGTTCAATTAATAATAAAGTATAAATTAAAGTAATAATAAAAGATAAAAAATAAAACAAATTAATAATAATAAAGATAAATCATAATTTATTTCCTAAAATTAAATTAATAATGAAATACAAATTAAAGTAATAATAAAAGGTAAAAAATAAAATAAATTAATAATAAAATAATAATAATATTAATAAATATCAATCATTAAGTTGATACCGTTTAATTTAAAAGTTCACATTTATGATTAAATTGACTTTAAAAGTCAACACTGTAATTAAATTTCTGAAATTAACACAATAATATTAATAATAAATATTAATCAGTCATTAAATTCAGAGTTTAATTTTAAAATTTAAATTTAAAATTTAATTTACGTTTAAGGTTTGAAACAATTAAATTAATTAGATTTATAAAACAGAATAAATAATAGTACAAATGAAATTAATAACAAATTAAGAAAATTAGTCTAAAAACTTAAATTTAACATTAAATTTAGGTTTGCATTTATAAAAATTTTATTGAATTTATGAAATTTAATTGCAATAAGTAACAATATTAATAAATAAATTGAATTAAGAGAATTCGTTTAGGAATTTAAAGTTCACATTAAAGGCAAAAAATGTAAAAAATTAATTAGATTTACAACATTAAATAATAATGTTCCTGGTAAATATTAATTCATATTAGCAATTAATGAAAGTAAGAAAATGAATTTTCAAACGTAAACTCAAATTTATGTTTAGAATTTAAAAATCAATTGAATTTTTAAAAATAATTAATAATAATGTTAAAGATGAATGTTAATAATGCATGTTAGCAATTAAATTAAGAAAGTTAATTCAAGAATTGAAATTAAAGTTTAAAATTGAATAATTAAATTTATAAAACTAAATCAATAATGAATATTGATAATAAATATCAATAATAAATACTATTGATAAATATGAGTCAGAAATTAATTAAATTTAAAAACTGAATTTAAAAATGAAATTTAAAGTGAAATTTAATTTTAAAATGTAAAAACTTTAAATGCATAAAACTGAATTAGTAAGGACTATTTGTAATAAATCTTAACAATTAAATTAGGAAAATTAGCTTAAGAATTGAAATTAAAGTTTAAAATTGAATAATTAAATTTATAAAACTAAATCAATAATGAATATTGATAATAAATGTTAAGAATAAATGCTGCTACTAAATATTAGTGAGGAATTAATTAACTTAAGAAGATTAAAAAATAAATTTCGAATGAAATTTGAGTTTAAAATGTAAAATCTTTAAATGCATAAAACTAAATTAATGAGGAATATTAATAATAAATATTAACAATTAAATTAAGAGAATTCATTTCAGAATTGAAATTAAGGTTTAAAATTGAATAATTAAATTTATAAAACAAAATCAATAATGAATATTGATAATAAGTGTTAGGATTAAATACTGCTGATAAATATGAGTCAGGAATTAATTAAATTAAGAAACTTTACATTACAAAAAGTGAAATTTAAAGTGAAATTAAAGTTTGAAATGCAAAACCTTCAAGTAAATGTATAAAAATAAATTAATGAGGAATATTATTAATAAATATTAACAATTAAATTAAGAAAATTAGTTTAAGAATTAAAATTAAAGTTGAAACTTAAATAATGGAACTAAATCGATAATGAATATTGATAATAAATATCAATAATAAATACTATTGATAAATATGAGTCAGAAATTAATTAAATTTAAAAACTGAATTTAAAAATGAAATTTAAAGTGAAATTTAATTTTAAAATGTAAAAACTTTAAATGCATAAAACTGAATTAGTAAGGACTATTTGTAATAAATCTTAACAATTAAATTAATTAAAGAATTGAAATTAAAGTTTAAAATTGAATAATTAAATTTATAAAACTAAATCAATAATGAATATTGATAATAAATGTTAAGAATAAATGCTGCTACTAAATATTAGTGAGGAATTAATTAACTTAAGAAGATTAAAAAATAAATTTAGAATGAAATTTGAGTTTAAAATGTAAAATCTTTAAAGGTATAAAACTAAATTAATGAGGACTATTAGTAATAAATATTAACAAATTAAGAAAATTAGCTTAAGAATTGAAATTAAGGTTTAAAATTGAATAATTAAATTTATAAAACAAAATCAATAATGAATATTGATAATAAGTGTTAAGATTAAATAGTGCTGATAAATATGAGTCAGGAATTAATTAAATTAAGAAACTTTACATTAAAAAGTTTAATTTGGAGCAAAATTGAAGTTTCAAATGTAAAATCTTTAAGTGCATAAAACTGAATTAATAAGGACTATTAGTACTGAATATTAACAATTAAACTAAGAAAATTAGCTTAAGAATTGAAATTAAAGTTAAAAATTGAATAATTAAATTCATAAAAATCAATAATGAATATTGATAATAAATGTTAAGATTTATAAAACTTAATCAATAATGAATATTGATGATAAATATTAATAATAAATACTACTGATGAATATTAGGAATTAATTAAATTTAAAAACCTTAAATTAAAAAGTTTAATTGGAGGTGAAATTGACGTTTCAAATGTAAAATCTTGAAGTGTATAAAACCAGCTTCAAAGGGCAATGATTAATAAACATTAATGAACAGATTAATTACATTAATAATACTTAATAAGGGGAATTATTTGATTAATCAAACTCTTCCAATGAAATTAATGGGAAAGATTGGCCATAAATAAATAAATAAATAATAAATAAGTGAATAAATAAGAAATAAATAAGAAATAAATGAATGAAGAAGAAATGAAAATTAAATAAATAATGAATAAATAAAAGATAAATAAATAAGTAAAGAGATAAAAAATAAATAAATAACGAATAAATAATAAATAAATAAATAAATAACGACTAAAATAAAATGAATAAATAATAAATGAAAATTAAATAAATAAATAACGAATCAATAAAAAATAAATAAGTAAATAAATAAAAAATAAATAAATAATGAATAAATAAATAATAAATAAATAATGAATAAAATAAAATGAATAAATAATGAAAATAAAGAAATAGCTAATAAATAAAAAATAAATAAATAGGTAAATAAATAAAAAATAAATAAATAACGAATAATTAATAAATAAATAAATAAATAATAAAAATAAATAATGAATAAATAAATTTTAAAAAATTAATAAATAAATAGTGACTAAATAAATAAATAAATAATGAATAATACATAAATAAATAATTAAATAATTAAATCAATCATCCTGATTCCTGGCGGTGTTTGGATGGAATTCCTGGTGGGAATGGCCGCGTTTGGATGGAATTCCTGCCGGGAATGGTGGAGTTTGGATGGAATTCCTGCCGGGAATGGCCGCGTTTGGATGGAATTCCTGCTGGGAATTTCCACATTTGGATGGAATTCCTGCCGGGAACGGCCGTATTTGGATGGAATTCCCGGCAGGAATGGCAGCGTTTGGATGGAATTCCTGCTGGGAATTTCCACATTTGGATGGAATTCGCGGCGGGAATGGCCATGTTTGGATGGAATTCCCGCCGGGAATGGCTGCATTTGGATGGAATTCCTGCAGGGAATGGCCACGTTTGGATGGAATTCCCGGCAGGAGTGGCCGTGTTTGGATGGAATTCCTGCTGGGAATGGTGGAGTTTGGATGGAATTCCTGCCAGGAATGGAAACGTTTGGATGGAAATCCTGCCGGGAACGGCCGCGTTTGGATGGAATTCCCGGCGGGAATGGCCACATTTGGATGGAATTCCCGGCAGGAATGGCGCCATTTGGATGGAATTCCTGGTGGGAATGGCCACATTTGGATGGAATTCCGCAGGAATGGCCACGTTTGGATGGAATTCCTGCAGGAATGGCCATGTTTGGATGGAATTCCTGGTGGGAATGGCCACATTTGGATGGAATTCCCACTGGGAATGGCCGTGGATCACCCGGAATCTCTCCCTGCAGGAGCCGTGAGGGGAGACAAGGCCGGGAAGGTGGCGGTGCTGTCCCGGAGCAACTGGAACGTGTTCGAGGACGCCGTGGAATTCACTGGGAGAGACCCCCCGGCCAAAATCCACATCATCGGGGTGAGGGGCAGCGGGGCTTCCACTCAGATTCCAGGGATTTAAATGAATTTTCCAGGAAAAAACAGGAATTTTTTGTGGGTGGGAATGTTATTTGGAGCTGTTTCTCTCCGACCTGTGCAGGCCTCATCCCATTTTTAGGCTCCTTTATCCCGTTTTTATGAGGAATGGAGCAGGGATGGATGAGGGATGGATAACTGGGACAAGTAATTCCAAGGATTTAGATGAATATTCCAGGAAAAAACAGGAATTTTTTGTGGGCAGGGATGATATTTGGAGCTGTTACTCTCCAACCTGCGCAGGCCTCAATCCATTTTTAGGCTCCTTTATCCCATTTTTAGGCTCCTTTATCCCGTTTTTATGAGAAATGGAGCAGGAAAAGAGGGATGGATGGCTGGGACAAGTAATTCCAAGGATTTAAATGAACATTCCAGGAAAAAGCAGGAATTTTTTGTGGTTGGGAATGTTATTTAGAGCTGTTACTCTCCAACCTGTGCAGGTCTCATTCCATTTTTAGGCTCCTTTATCCCATTTTTATCAGATATGGAGCAGGGAAAGAGGGATGGGCAGCTGGAATAAGTAGTTCCAAGGATTTAAATGGACATTCCAGGAAAAAACAGGAATTTTCTGTGCCCAGGGATGATTTTTGGAGCTGTTATTCTCCAACCTGTGCAGGCCTCATCCCATTTTTAGGCTCCTTTATCCCATTTTTATGAGGAATGGAGCAGGAAAAGAGGGATGGATGACTGGAATAAGAAATTCCAAGGATTTAAATGAACATTCCAGGAAAAAAACAGGAATTTTTTGTGGGCAGGGATGATATTTGGAGCTGTTACTCTCCAACCTGTGCAGGCCTCAATCCATTTTTATGCTCCTTTATCCCAATTTTAGGCTCCTTTATCCCGTTTTTATGAGGAATGGAGCAGGAAAAGAGGGATGGACGGCTGGGACAAGTAATTCCAAGGATTTAAATGAACATTCCAGGAAAAAGCAGAAATTTTTTGTGGGTGGGAATGTTATTTAGAGCTGTTACTCTCCAACCTGTGCAGGCCTCATCCCATTTTTAAGCTCCTTTGTCCCATTTTTAAGCTCCTTTATCCCGTTTTTAAGCTCCTTTGTCCCATTTTTATCAGGAATGGAGCAGGAAAAGAGGGATGGATGACTGGAATTAGAAATTTCAAGGAGTGAAATGAACATTCCAGGAAAAAGCAGGAATTTTTTGTGGCCAGGGATGATATTTGGAGCTGTTACTCTCCAACCTGACCAGGCCTCATCCCATTTTTAGGCTCCTTTATCCCGTTTTTATGAGGAATGGAGCGGGGATGGATGAGGGATGGATGATTTATGAGGGATGGATGACTGGGACAAGTAATTCCAAGGATTTAGATGAATATTCCAGGAAAAACCAGGAATTTTTTGTGGGCAGGGATGATATTTGGAGCTGTTTCTCTCCAACCTGTGCAGGCCTCAATCCATTTTTAGGCTCCTTTATCCATTTTTAGGTTCCTTTGTCCCGTTTTTATCAGGAATGGAGCAGGAAAAGAGGGATGAATTATTTATGAGGGATGGATGACTGGAGTAAGAAATTCCAAGGATTGAAATGAACATTCCAGGAAAAAGCAGAAATTTTTTGTGGGTGGGAATGTTATTTAGAGCTGTTACTCTCCAACCTGTGCAGGCCTCATCCCATTTTTAAGCTCCTTTGTCCCATTTTTAAGCTCCTTTATCCCGTTTTTAAGCTCCTTTGTCCCATTTTTATCAGGAATGGAGCAGGAAAAGAGGGATGGATGACTGGAATAAGAAATTCCAAGGATTTAAATGAACATTCCAGGAAAAAAACAGGAATTTTTTGTGGCCAGGGATGATATTTGGAGCTGTTTCTCTCCAACCTGTGCAGGCCTCAATCCATTTTTATGCTCCTTTATCCCAATTTTAGGCTCCTTTATCCCGTTTTTATGAGGAATGGAGCAGGAAAAGAGGGATGGATGACTGGAACAAGTAATTCCAAGGATTGAAATGAACATTCCAGGAAAAAGCAGAAATTTTTTGTGGGTGGGAATGTTATTTAGAGCTATTACTCTCCAACCTGTGCAGGCCTCATCCCATTTTTAAGCTCCTTTGTCCCATTTTTATCAGGAATGGAGCAGGAAAAGAGGGATGGATGACTGGAATTAGAAATTTCAAGGAGTGAAATGAACATTCCAGGAAAAAGCAGGAATTTTTTGTGGCCAGGGATGATATTTGGAGCTGTTACTCTCCAACCTGACCAGGCCTCATCCCGTTTTTAGGCTCCTTTATCCCGTTTTTATGAGGAATGGAGCGGGGATGGATGAGGGATGGATGATTTATGAGGGATGGATGACTGGGACAAGTAATTCCAAGGATTTAAATGAACATTCCAGGAAAAAGCTGGAATTTTTTGTGGGCAGGGATGATATTTGGAGCTGTTGCTCTCCAACCTGTGCAGGCCTCAATCCATTTTTAGGCTCCTTTATCCATTTTTAGGCTGCTTTGTCCTGTTTTTATCAGGAATGCAGCAGGGAAAGAGGGATGGATGACTGGAATAAGAAATTCCAAGGATTTAAATGAATATTCCAGGAAAAAAACAGGAATTTTTTGTGGGTGGGAATGTTACTTAGAGCTGTTACTCTCCCACCTGACCAGGCCTCATCCCATTTTTAGGCTCCTTTGTCACATTTTTAGGCTCCTTTATCCCGTTTTTATGAGGAATGGAGCAGGAAAAGAGGGATGGACGGCTGGGACAAGTCTCTCCAAGGATTTAAATGAACATTCCAGGAAAAAGCTGGAATTTTTTGTGGCCAGGGATGCTATTTGGAGCTGTTGCTCTCCCGCCTGTGCAGGCCTCAATCCATTTTTAGGCTCCTTTGTCCCGTTTTTATCAGGAATGGAGCAGGAAAAGAGGGATGAATTATTTATGAGGGATGGATGACTGGAGTAAGAAATTCCAAGGATTGAAATGAACATTCCAGGAAAAAACAGGAATTTTTTGTGGGTGGGAATGTTATTTAGAGCTATTACTCTCCAACCTGTGCAGGCCTCAATCCATTTTTAGGCTCCTTTATCCCGTTTTTCTCAGGGATGGAGCAGGAAAAGAGGGATGGAATAAGAAATTCCAAGGATTTCGAGCAGCTCTGGCTGCCTTTGGCACAGCATTCCTGCGTTATGGGAATAAAAAACAGCTGGAATTGCAGGCTGGGTGGAAAAACCGGGAAAGGACAAACATTTTCCAGGTTTTCTTGAGAGCCAACAGTAACAATAACAACAATAACAATAACAACAATAATAATAATAACAATAATAACGATAATAGTAACAATAATAACAATGAAAATAACAATGATGGTAATAACAATAATACTGCTAATAATAATAACAATAATAGCAATACTAGTAACAATAACAATAATAATAACAATAACTATAACAGTAATAACAATAATAATAATAAAAATAACAATAATAACAATAATAATTATAATAATAGTAGCAATAATAATGATAACAATGATAGTAATAACAATAATACTAATAATAATAACAACAATAACAACAATAACAACAATAATAATAACAATAAGAATAGTGACAATAATAATAGTAACAATAGTAACAATTAAAATAACAATAATAACAATAAGAATAATAACAATAACAGTAGTAACAATAATAACAATAAAAATAACAATAATAATAATAGTAGCAATAATAACAATAACAACAATGATGGTAATAACAATAATACTAATGCTAATAATAACAATAATAACAATAAAAATAACAATAGTAACAGCAATAATAATTACTATAACAATAACGACAATAAGAATACTAACAATAACAATAGTAACAATAATAACAATAAAAATAACAATAATAACAACAATAATAACAGTAATAGTAGCAATAATAACAATAACAACAATGATGGTAATAACAATACTAATAATAATAATAAAACCATCAATAATAATGACAATAACAACAATAATAGTAGCAATTATAACAATAACAACAATGATGGTAATAAAAATAATACTACTAATAATAATAACAACAATAATAATAACAATAACAGTAACAACAATAACAATAACAACAACAATAACTATAACAATAATAACTATAACAATAATAACAACAATGATAGTAACAATAATAGTAATAACAATAATAATAGTAGCAATAATAACAATAACAACAATGATGGTAATAACAATACTACTACTTCTAATAATAATAATAACAATAATAACATCAATAATAATTACCAATAACTATAACAATAATAACAATAACAGTAATAACAACAATAACAATGACAACAACAACAACAACAACAATAATAATAATAATAATAATAATAATAATAATGATAATGATAATGTTAATAATAACACTAACAATCCTACTCTGTGTGTGGCAGGGGCTGGAGCGCTTCGGCCTGGGCCGCATTTGGGACGTGTGGAAGCTGAGCCAGCCCGAGGCCGTCCGCCAGAGCTGTGAGTGCCCCTCCTGCTCCTTTTCCCGGGATTTGCCTCCGTTCCCGGAAATCCCAGCCCCTTTCCATGGCTCAGCTCCGATTTCCTCACTCATTTCTTGGTCAAAACCGGATTTTTTAATGGTTTTATCCCAGGCTGAGCTGTTTGGGCTGCTGGATTCCAGAAATGCCGAAATTTGGGAATTGTCAGGCGCTTTTTCCCAGCTTCCCACTGGGATTCCTTCTTTCCACTGGGAGTAAAGGCAGAATTTGGGATATTTTTCCCTCTGGTTTGAAATTTGGGATCGTTTTTGGTTTAACTTAAGCTTTGCCTGGATTGTTTCGGTTGGAAAGTTCCTTTGTGAAAATTTCCTTGAAAATGTGGAATAAAATTCAGGAGGAAAGTTCAGGATAAAAATTCAGGATAAAAAATCAGGATAAAATTCAGGAAAAAAATTCAGGAGAAAAAAAAATTCAGAAAAAAAAAAAACAGGAAAAAAATTCAGGAAAAAAATTCAGAAAAAACCTCAGGATAAAATTCCGGAAGAAAATTCAGGATAAAATTCAGGAAAAAAATCCAGAGAAAAATTCAGGAAAAAATTCAGAATCAAGGAGAAAAAAAATTCAGGATAAAAAATTCAGGAAAAAATTCAGGAGAAAAAAATCAGGGTAAAAATTCAGGAAAAAATTCAGGATAAAATTCCAGGAAAAATTCAGGCAAAAAATTCAAGATCAAAATTCAGGAGAAAAAAAATTCAGGAGAAAAAAATTCAGGAAAAAATTCAGGATCAAAATTCAGGAGAAAGAAATCAGGAGAAAAAAATTCAAGATAAAAATTCAGGAAAAAATTCAAGATGAAAACTCAGGATAAAAATTCCGGACAAAAACTCCGGATAAAAATCCCTCCTTTAAAATCCAGCAGCAGCAGCAGCCGAGTTTTTTCTGGAGAAAACCAAGAATTCCCAATTTCCCCCCTGGTGATGGATTCCCTGGGTGTTATCCCAAATTTTCTGTGAGGTGAATTCCCGGGAAAATTCCTTTGGCAGGAGGGAAAACGAAGGGAACGAATGCGGGGAGGGAGAATCGGAGTGAAACCTTGAATTAAAATGGGAATGAACATGGAAATTAACATGGAAATTAAAATTAAAATTAAAATTACAGTGAAAATTAACATGAAAATTAAAATTAAAATGAAAATTACAATGAAAATTAACATGAAAATTAAAATGAAAATTAAAAGGAAAATTACAATGAAAATTACCGTGAAAACTACAATGAAAATTAAAAGGAAAATTGCTATGAAAATTACAATGAAAATTGGAATGAAAATTACAATGAAAATTAAAATGAAAATTAAATAAAAACTACAATGAAAATTAGAATGGAAATTACAGAGAAAATTAAAATTAAAATTAACAATGAAAATTAGAATGAAAATTAGAATGGAAATTACAATGAAAATTAACATGAAAATTACAATGCAAATTAAAATGAAAATTACGATGAAAATTAGGATGAAAATTAAAATTAACCTGAAGATTATAATGAAAATTAGAATGGAAATTGCAATGAAAATTACCATGAAAATTACAAACAAAATTACAATGAAAATGAAAATTAAAATTAAAATTAAAGCTTCAATGAAAATTAACATGAAAATGGAAATGAAAATTAAAATTAAAATTAGAATTACAATGAAAATCACAATGAAAATTAAAATGAAAATTACAATGCAAATTAGAATGGAAATTACAGTGAAAATTAAAATTAAAATTACAATGAAAATTACCATGAAAACTATAATGGAAATTAAAATGAAAATTACCAATGAAAATTAGAATGGAAATTACAATGCAAATTAACATGAAAACTACAATGAAAATTACTATGAAAATTAGAATTAAAATTAAAATTAACATGAAAATTTCAATGAAAATTAGAATGAAAATTAACATGGAAATTACAATGAAAACTAAAATGAAAACTACAATGAAAACTACAATGGAAATTAAAATGAAAATTAACATGAAAATTACAATGCAAATTAAAATGAAAACTACAATGAAAATTAAAATTAAAATTAACATGGAAATTAGAATGAAAATTATAATGAAAATGAAAATTAAAATGAAAATTAAAATTACAAGGAAAATTGGAATGAAAATTAAAATGAAAATTAAAATGGAAATTTACATGAAAACTACAATGAAAATTACAATGGAATTAAAATGAATATCAACATGCAAATGACAATGAAAATTAGAATTACAATGAAAATTACAATGAAAACTACAATGAAAATTACAATGAAAATTATATCAAAATAAAAATTAAAATGAAAATTAAAATTAGAATGAAAATTACAATGAAAATTAACAATGAAAATTAGAATGAAAATTAGAATGGAAATTACAATGGAAATTACAATGAAAATTACAATGGAAATTACAATGAAAATTACAACGAATGAAAATTACAATGAAAATTAGAATGGAAATTACAATGAAAATTAACATGAAAATTACGATGCAAATTAAAATTACAATGAAAATTACAATGGAAATTACAATGAAAATTACAACGAATGAAAATTACAATGAAAATTACAACGAATGAAAATTACAATGAGAATTATAAGGAAAATTAGAATCAAAATTCAAATGAAAATTAACAATGAACATTAGAATGGAAATTACAATGAAAATTACAATGGAAATTACAATGAAAATTACAACGAATGAAAATTACAATGAAAATTATAAGGAAAATTAGAATCAAAATTAAAATGAAAATTAACAATGAACATTAGAATGGAAATTACAATGAAAATTACAATGGAAATTACAATGAAAATTACAATGAAAATTAAAATGAAAATTAAAATGACAAAATGGCAATGGAAATTACAATGAAAATGACAATGAAAATTACAATGAAAATGACAATGAAAATTACAATGGAAATTACAATGAAAATTACAATGAATGAAAATTACAATGGAAATTACAATGAAAATTACAATGAATGAAAATTACGATAAAAATTACAAGGAAAATTACAATGGAAATTACAACGAATGAAAATTACGATGAAAATTACAATGGAAATTACAATGAAAATGACAATGAATGAAAATTACGATGAAAATGACAATGAAACCTACAATGAAAATGAAAACCAAAATGTGACCAGTGCGCTCCTCCCCTCGCAGCGCAGCTGGCGATCGAGGATCCGTTCATCCGGCGCTGGGCGGGCGGCGCGGGATTCGCGGGGCTCAAGGAATACGCGGAGCGCGTGGACGACCGGGAGCTGCAGCTGGGAATCTCCGTCGTGGAGAAGCACCGCGAGCGCGTCCCGGAGCTGCTGGCCAGGATCAGGGCGAGCCACGTGGCCCACGAGTCGCTGGCAGGTGGATCCAGCCTTGCGGCCGTGCCCCAGGAGCAAATCGGATCGTTTTCCCATCGGGATCGTTTTCCCATCGGGATCATTTTCCCATTGGCATCGTTCTCCCATCGGGATCGTTTTCCCATCGGGATCGTTTTCCCATTGGCATCGTTTTCCCATCGGGATCGTTCTCCCATCCGGGATCGTTTTCCCATCGGGATCATTTTCCCATCCAGCTCTGCTTGGGAATCCGCCTCGTCCTGCGAAAGGGGCTGGGCTGAGTTTGGGTTTTTAGGGAGAAAGGAGCTCAACCAGGAGATTTTGGGGTTGGAGCTGCTCTGCTCTGGAGCCAGGCTGGGAGAGCTGGGAATGTTCCCCTGGAGAAGGGAAGGATCCAGGGAGAGCTTCCAGCACATTCCAGGGCCTAAAGGGGCTCCAGGAGAGCTGGAGAGGGACTGGGGCCAAGGCATGGAGGGACAGGACACAGGGAATGGCTTCCCAGTGCCAGAGGGCAGGGATGGATGGGATCTTGGGAAGGAATTCCTGGCTGGAGATCCTGGGCTGGAATTCCCAGAGCAGCTGTGGCTGCCCCTGGATCCCTGGAATGTCCAAGGAAAGGCTGGAGCAATCCAGGATCATGGGAAGTGTCCCTGCCCATGGAATTTGTTGGGATTTCAGCTCCATTCCCACCCAAACCATTCCAGGATTCCCTTTCCCAAGAGCGATCCCAGTCTGTTGAAGGAATCCCGCTCCTTTTCCCAAGTTTTGGCTCTTTCCCAGGCTGGAGAAGGGGTTGGAGGCCGTTCTGTGCTCCAGGTGTGCTCCCAGCATTCCCCAGGCTTGGGAATTCCCATTCAGAGCTGGAAATGGGCTTTTCCCAGGATTTCCTGCTGGCTGCCAGAGGGCAGGGCTGGATGGGATCTTGGGAATTGGGAATTCCTGGCTGGAGATCCTGGAATGGAATTCCCAGAGAAGCTGAGGCTGCCCCTGGATCCCTGGAAGTGTCCGAGGCCGGGCTGGACAGGGCTTGGAGTACCCTGGGACAGTGGGAGGTGGAATCCCTGCCCATTTGGAATTCCTCCTGGAATGTGGGGAGGGGACAAAGCAATCAAGTAGAAAATTCCTCAAATACAGAGCATCCCTGTTTGGGAATGTGGCTGGAGCTCTGGATGCCAACCAGGAATCTCCCTTGGCACAAAGTTCCCTTTCCATCTGGATTCCCCACGGAGGAGCTTTGCTCCCGATTTAAATCTGGGAGAAGGGGATTGGAAGCAGAGTGAAATGAAATGAAATGAAATTAAATTAAATTAAATTAAATTAAATAAAAAATACATTTTTGCTGCAGGGACTGATCCTTTTTCCTTCTTTTTCCCACACGTGCTGGATCCAGATTTTCTCATCGGGGACCGTCCACCAAGCCAAAGGCCTGGAATTCGACACCGTTTGCGTTGCAGATGATTTTGTGCAAATCCCTCCTGTCAGTGGGGCTTTCCTGAGGAGAATGAACATCGCCCCTGGTAAGGGAACAGCTCCGTGTGGACCCAAAATTTGGAAAAGAAAAGTGTGGTGAGGGGCTGGAGCGTGGGAACAGAGGTGGGAAAGGGGCTGGAGAACCAGGAGCGGCTGAGGGAGCTGGGAAAGGCGCTGGAGAATTCCTGAGGAGCTGGGGAAGGGCTGGAGAGGCTGAGGGAGCTGGGGAAGGGCTGGAGAATTCCTGAGGGAGCCGGGAAAGGGCTGGAGAATTCCTGAGGGAGCTGGGAAGGGGCTGGAGAATTCCTGAGGGAGCTGGGGAAGGGCTGGAGAGGCTGAGGGAGCTGGGGAAGGGCTGGAGAATTCCTGAGGGAGCCGGGAAAGGGCTGGAGAATTCCTGAGGGAGCTGGGAAGGGGCTGGAGAATTCCTGAGGGAGCTGGGAAGGGCTGGAGAATTCCTGAGGGAGCCGGGAAAGGGCTGGAGAATTCCTGAGGGAGCTGGGAAGGGGCTGGAGAATTCCTGAGGGAGCTGGGAAGGGGCTGGTCGGGCTCTGCTCCCAGGGAACAGGGACAGGAGGAGAGGGAACGGCCTCAGGCTGGGCCAGGGGAGGGGCAGGGTGGACATTGGGAAAATTCTTCATGGAAAAGGTTGGAAAGCATTGGAATGAGGTGCCTGAGGCAGGGATGGAGCCGCCATTCCCAGAGGGATTTCAAATCCCTGTGGATGTGGCACTTGGGGACGTGGGCAGTGGTGGCCTTGGCAGTGCTGGGACTGGTTGGACTCGATGCCTCAGAGGCCTTTCCCATCCTAAATGATTCCCTGATTCCCTGATTCCAGGATGCTGTGTCCAACGGAGTCAGAAGAAGAAAGGGAAAGTTTGTCCATTTTCAGAGCCCTCCCAGGGATTTTTCCCATTAAAATCACTTCCCCTCCCCCATTCTCCTGCACATCTTTTCCAACCCATGGGATTCTCCGTTTCCATGAATATTCCCCCCTTGGAGCTGTGCAGCAACAAAGACCAATCCAGCCTTGGGAAAGGCTCTGCTTCCCACGGGCTCATGGTTTGGAGGAGCTGCTCTCTTCCCAGGGAGCGGAGTGAATCCAGGGGCTGGGAAGCTCCTCCTGCTCCAAACAGGAGAACGGGAAGCTGGGAGTGGCTTCTCCGGCGTGCAGAGTCCTGCCTCTGCCTGGAGGGAGGAATGTGGGATGAGGCAGGAGCTGCTGATGGTGTGGGGACCTGCCAATTCCTGCTTTCCCAGGGAAACACCGGCTGTCCCTCCAGAAATGGAATCCTGGAGTGGTTTGGGTTGGAAGGGACCTTAAAGCCCATCCAATCCCATGGGCAGTGACACTTCCCACTATCCCAGCTTGCTCCAAGCCTCATCCAAGCTGCTTGAAGCGTTGGAAGAACCACAGAGCTGTTCATCCTTGCTCCCTAAATCCATGGATCATCTCTCCTCCGCCCTAGGCAGGACCCCTGAGGATGAATGGAACCTGCTCTACGTGGCCGTGACCCGAGCCAAGAAGTGCCTGCTGATGTCCAAATCCCTGGAAAACCTTTTAGCGTTGGCTGGAGTAAGTGAAACCTTCCCAGGGCAAGGAAATCCTGCTGGGGGCTCATTGAGGGCCCACTGCTCCAAAGGATTATCCTGAGATCCACTCTGATCCTAGGATTCATGCCATGGACTGTTCCTTGTGCCAGCACACCCCAGAACAGCAGGAATCACTTTTATTCCTGCATTTTGCTGCTCCATGCGGAGATTCCAGTAGGAATTTGCAGTGGGGTTTTTCCCACATTTCCTGCATTTGGGTGTTGTGTTCCACAGATCCTGAGTTCTTGTCTCCATGGAAGTGTGTAGGTTCCCTTTTCCCTGCCTGCAGTGGCTTCCAGCTCTTCCTTTATTCCCTTCCTTTATTCCCTTCCTTTATTTCCTTCCTTTATTTCCTTCCTTTATTCCCTTCCTTTATTTCTTTCCTTTATTCCTTTCCTTTATTTCCTTCCTGTATTTCCTTCCTTTATTCCCTTCCTTTATTTCCTCCCCTTATTCCCTTCCTTATTTCCTCCCCTTATTCCCTTCCTTTATTCCCTTCCTTTATTTCCTTCCTTTATTTCCTTCTTTTATTCCCTTCCTTTATTTCCTTCTTTTATTCCCTTCCTTTATTTCCTTCCTTCCTGCCCTTGGCTTCTGCCGGAGCTTCTTCATCCCCAGCAATTTGGGGGTTTTGTTCCTTCTTTAAATCCCATCACATTCCAAGTCGCTTCCTTCGGGGTTTAAAAACTAAAGGAACAGCCTGTTGCAGCCCCTCAGCTCCCTCTGACGGGTGATATTCCCTTTTTCCCACATTTCCTAGGAGCGTTTCCTTCGGGTGGAGCTGCTCAGTGAGGCTGGGAAGGACAAGGACGGAGCTCCCGTCGCTTGTTGCGTTTCGGGATGTGCGAAATCCCTGGAATTGAGCTCCGGGCTGGTGGTGAAGAAGCTCCCGTTGACTCACGTGCGTCCCTTCCCTGGGCTTTGGGGTCTGGGAGCTTTCCCGAGCCATTCCAATCCCTGTTCTGAGCAGGGATCTCGGCTCCCCATCCATTTATTTGTGCTCACAAACAGGGGGGTGAATTCCAAGGGTGACTCCGGGTCGTGTTGCACTTCCCACAGATCCCCTCCGTCCTGAACATCCCACCTGAGCCCTCAGATGGAGCCGGGTTTGGGGTTTTGTTGTGTCAGATCCCGGGTGTGACTCTTGGAGGCCGTGGAGCATCCATGTGGGATTGGCACCGCACTGCTGGCCCCGGTGACAATCCAACATTTGGGGTCAGGTCTGGGTTCCATCCCACCTGGATCCTTGTCCAGAGGGTGCTGGGAAGGCCAAGCTCCGTAGGGAGCGTGAGGTCAATGTGTGGAGCTCCGTGTCCAGGACAAGGGACAGGAGCAGTGACAGGACAAGAGGGAATGGCCTCAGGCTGGGCCAGGGGAGGTTTAGGCTGGGTATTGGGAAAATTCCTTCATGGAAAGGGTTGTAAAGCATGGGAATGGGCTGCCCAGGGTAGGGGTGGAGTCCCCATCCCTGGAGGGATTTCAGAGCTGTGTGGATGTGGCACCTGGGGACATGGGTGGCCTTGGCAGCGCTGGGACTGGTTGGGATCCATGTCCTTAAAGATCCTTTCCAACCATTCCATTATTCTGTGCGGGATTTCCTTGCTTTGGGCACATCATGGCTCCCTTCCCTGGATGTGAGGGGGTTGTGGCAGAGCTTTGAAGCAGAGGTTGTGTTCCTGCAGCTTCCTCTTTCCTGGAATCTCCTCTTTTCCTCCCGCAGAGCGACGGCAGCCGGGATCCCGGGGGATTCCTGTGCCAGGCCTGCACCCAGCAGTGCTTCGGCTCCCTGGCTCCGCTCACCTCCTTCCCAACGGTCCAGGAATAGCCCATCCGGCTCTAACAAAGCCCTCCAGCTTCCCAGAGCCGTCCTGGATGTGGGACAAATCCTCTTGGCACATCCCAGCTCCAAAATTCTGTGGATGTCGGAGCAGGATTTCAGCCCAGCTCCAAAATCAGGTGGATGTTGGAGCAGGATTTCAGCCCAGCTCCAAAATCAGGTGGATGTCGGAGCAGGATTTCAGCCCAGCTCCAAAATCAGGTGGATGTCGGAGCAGGATTTCAGCCCAGCTCCAGAGGAACCTCCAGGCTCCCTGGGGAAGATGTGCTGCCTTCCCTCCAGCCCTGCCTCATCCTCCAGGAGCTGGGAAGCGGGATATCCAGAGGAATCTGCACTGTAGGAATGGGATCGGACAGAGCAGGCTTCATTTTGGAGCATTCCCCCTCTTCCCCCCGTCACCAGTGTCCAGGCTTCCCGAATATCCCATCATTCCTGGAAATCCCTCTGACCCACTGGCAGAAGAGGAAACACAATGCTGGAAAGTATCCAAAGACAGTTCATTTTTTGGAAATGAACTTTTCCTGCGCAGACATGGGAGGAAATCCTTAATCTCTCCCGGTGAATTCCTTTTCCGTCCTTGCAGCCAGGGGATTTCCCTGGACTCTTTCCCTTCTCCCTGCAGCCAACCAGGAGGGAAGAAATGAGGCAGCAGCGGAAAAATTTCTTTGGTTTGGTTTCAGCCAAACTCAGGGACAAACTGGAGAGGGATTTCTAACCCTAAAATTAAATTTATAGCCAAAACAAAGCCTTAACACTTACTTTTTGTCTCTTACCTTCCTTTAAATACCCTGAAATATCTCCCAGCTCCTCCCAGGAGCGCTCTTGTAAATCCGGTGGACTCTCCGTGCCACAATTCCAGAGCCTGTGCCATGGGAACTCGAAACTGAAGGTGGTTTCAGGAATCTGCCCTCGGACACGGCCGGAGCTGTGGGCTGTGCCTGCTGCAGGAAGCTCTCGTGCATCCTGGTTTTTTCCATGGTCATTCATGGAGCTGCTTCCCTTCCTCTCCTTTCGCTTTCGAAGCCGGCTCCAGGAACGCATTCCCACATGGGGAGGAATTCCCCCAAACACTTGGATCGGGATGGAACCACAAAGCCCGGAGCGGGCATGGGATCAGGCACCTCCAGTGCTCCCTTCCAGCCTCTCCTGTTTCCCGACCATCCCGGGTTCCTTGGGAACGGGGATGTGCCCAGAGCCGTGCCTGTCACACATCCCCGGATCAGAGGCACAAAGGGGACGAGAGCAGCCAGGAAAAGCCATGGAATTTCATTTGTTGGATCCCTCCTGCTTCCCAAGCAGTTCCCACTGTGCCGTCACCTCCGGAGGATGGGAATGAACCTTTCATTGCCGCGGTGTCCGATGAACCCTTGGTGCCCTGGGGATGGATTCATCCCAATCCAGTCCTTCCCACCATCCCGGCTGAGACGTCCAGTTAAGGAATCCACTGCTCCGAGTGCTATTTTCTATATAAAATATATTTATTTGTACATAAAAATAGAGAGCTGCCTTTTCCGGAGTGTAAGGAAACAAGTGGATAAAAACTGGATAAGGAAACAAGTGGATAAAAATTGCTGATGGATAAAGGAAAAACACACAAAGGAAAACATTCCCTACATTGTGTTATTGCCTTTGGTCCTCGATGGTGTCTGTAGTGAGACCACTCCAGCTTGGATTCCCTGTGAGCCGGCGGGGATCGGGATCCAGAGCCGGGATCGGCACTGGAAGTGCTTCCAAAGGATCCCTGACCTGTGTGAGGGTGGGATGGTCCCAGCACCCTTGGCTGGGGCTCAGCGGCTGGAAGAGAGCGGGAAGGGGATGAGGATGTGGGGGATGCTTGGCTGGGTCCCTTTCATGTGATTCCTGGGATTTGGGACAATTTGTGGACAAAGCCAGGAAAGGGATGAGGATGTGGGGGGGATGCTTGCCTGGGGCTGGGTCCCTCTCCATCTATTTTCTGGGATTTGGGGACAAAGCCAGGAAAGGGATGGGACTGGTGTCCAGCTAATCCAACTCTATCCATGCTCCCGGACAGGGAATGGGAATTACCTGGGGCAGGGCAGCTCAGCTTCATCCCAACCCCCATCCCAGCATCCCAACCCTCTCCCTGCCCACCACCAGCATCCCCAGGGCCGATTCCCTGAAATCCCAGCTCCCGGTGCAGGACACCCACCCACCTTTGGGCGCTGGAGCTGGATCATCCATGGGAGTCATCCATGTTGAGGCTGGGAAGAGCAGCCACGCATCCCTGGCTGCTCCACGCGGAGACCGGGATGGGCTCCGCCACCCCTCAGGGAAGCATCCGGCATTCCATCCTCCGGCATCCCTCGGGATGGTGGGTGCGCCGAGTGTCCCCGCCGGGGGTGCTCAGCCCGTGGGGACAACGACAGGAGGTGCCACCTCCTCATTCCCGGAGGGATGAGGCACCATGGGAATGTCCACGTCCGTCACCGTGTAGCCCTGCCTGGTGAACCTGTGGAGGGAAGAGGAGCATCGACGGCATTCCAAGGCTTTTCTTTGGAAAGCACAGGAGCCTTGGAAAACTCATGCCTGGGGTTTGGCAGACTTACTTCTTCCTCCAGCAGCAGACGGCCACGATTCCGGCGGCCAGCAGCACCAGGAATCCTGTGGGACGGACACACGGAGTGAGGAGCATCTCCCCACCCATGAATTCCACCAAAACAGCTCCATGAGGAGCCAAAACTACTCTGGGCACCATCACAAGGTGCCATCCCCACCCCCGGAGGGATGGAATTGGGAATTCTTCTTTCCGGGAAGAAATTTGGGTGCTGAATCCTTCCTTCCCTCGGTGGCATTCCCGTTGGCCATGGAATAAATCTCCCACAGCCCCCAAAAGGGCTTTCAAGCTTAAAAAAATAAAGAAAATAAGCCCCTGTTTTCCCAAATAAGTTTTTTTCTCAGCTTACCGACGGAAGAGGCCACGGACTGGATGGAAACTGGAAAAGAAGAGAGAAAAGGAGATTTTGAGCTGCAAAGGTGGGAAAGGGGTGGATGCTGGGAGGAGCCTCATTGAAAAGGAGATTGGAGAGAAGGGAAAATTCCATTGGAAAAGCAAAAGAGCCTTTGTGGGTGAAACAAGCCCCCGGGGAGGGTTGGATTCCCTTGGGAACTGGCCCAACCTGCGGCATAATCCGTGGGCGGGATGGGCAGCGGGGTTGTGCCCTCTCCCAGTGTGGATGGGTCCGGTGTTGGAAGCGTCTCCAGTGGCTTGGATGTGTCTGAGGACAGCCCATCAGGTGCTGGTGACACAGATGGCTGGCTGGGAGCTGGAGAGGGGCTGGAATTTGGGCTGGCACCGGTGGTTCCTGCTGGGAAAACAGCGGGAAACCTTTAAATTCCCAAAATCAAAAGGCAGCGCTGTTATTTCCGCCCTTCCTTCCAACAGCAACAAAACGCTGGGATTTCACCCTTGGATGAATTCGATCCCGCCATGGGAATGTTGTGGTTTCCACACCCTGGGAATCGTGGCAGCTCCAAACCCCAGCCCAAGCCCCTTCCTCACCCCTCTGGGTCGTGCTCTCCGTGTGCGGCGCCGGCGGCAGCTCCGGGCTGGGGGTTTCCTGGGAAAGAGCCGGATCTCCTTTGGGAAGACACAACAGGGAGACACCATCAGCTGGGAAATGAACTCTCCAACTGGTTTGGTGGGTTAGAAAGTCAACGTTATTTTATCCAATGCTGAGGTCCAGGGGAAACTCCACAAATCCCAGATTTCAGTTGTCAAATTTTAACTATTTTTACATTTTAGCAAACAAAGAAATTAATGTTCATTGGCTGCAAGTTATTGATTACCATTCTATCTTCTATTGATTAATAATTTCTCCCTTCTTATCCTAATTAATTCATATTTTCAGCCTTTTAGTTATGTTTTCCCAGACTGGGCACCTCTGCTCTATGCAGAGTCTTTTTGTGGTTTATAAATTCCGCATTCCTGGTGTTCCATCCTCTCCCAGGTTTTAACTTCCTCCCCCAGGTCTGGCAGCACCGAAGGATGTGAGGCCCTAAACTTTTGTGTTTCCAACCCATGGACATCACCCGTGATCCGTTAGGAATTCCACGGATTAAATTCCTCTCCATAATTTCCCTCCCACTCCTGCTTCTTTTGAATGTGGGCGGCTCCCACATCTCTTCCCATCCTCCGGTGCCCCGCTCCCAAATTCCCACCGAGGACTTACGGATGCACTGGAGCGTGGGGTCGGTCCAGCGGGGCTTGGAGCCGTTCCGGAGGATGCACTGGATGAGGCTGGAGGTCCCGGCTTTCCGTTTGTAGCCCGGGTTGCAGGAGTAGCGCAGGAAGGAATTCAGCTCCATGCGGTTCCCAGCGTCGATGTGAGCGTTGGCCACGGCCTTGGGGTGGCTGCATCGCACTGGAATGGGAATGGGAATGGGAATGGGAATGGGAATGTGTGGTAGGTTGACCTAATTGACAGCTTGTTAAACCAATTACGTTTCTCTCAATTTCACATATTTAAACCGCGTGGAAAGCCGGGATTTAGGGAGGTTTTTCTGTCTCAGCTCGGTGCTGGGATGGGACGGAGGGAGGGCCCTCAGAGCCCAGGCCCGGCCGGGCGCCCCTGCTCTTCCCTCTCTCCCCCCTTCTTAATGCTGCAGCACGGACCCTGGGTCGCTGGGAGGGGGAACTATGGAGCCGTCCGACGCAGTCTCCTTAAGAAGCCGGCGGGAGCTTCCAGCCTACAGCCAGCACACTTCACGCCGAACTGAAGCGAATACTGTGCAGTCAGCGGCGCAGGGAGAGCAGGGGGCTCTCCTCACTGTGGACTCTGAATGGCAACAGCAACTTCAGAGGCAGAGGGAGCAGTAAAAAGCTGATCATGTGGGACGAAGCTCCAGAGCCTCTAAAGATGGCTTCGGGAGAGAGCAGAGGGCGGTGCCGCGCTTCCCACACGCAGCTTAAAATACTTTTTGCAATGCCGTGGTAAAGACTGTAATATCATATAACTGTCTCTTTAATCTATTTAAAGTACATGGGGGATGGACAGTTCATGTGTGGCTTGCAAAAGTTGAAAAAGTGCCTATGCCAGTTTCTTTAAAAGCCAAAAAAAGAAGAGAGGCTTTTAAAACCTAGTGGGGAAAAAAACTTGTGCGTTCAAGCCAAAATAACTCATCCTTAAAAAAAAGTTTAATAACCCCATGTAATGGTCCATGTCTTGCAGTGTAACAAAGCTGTGAGTTTTCATGGAAGAGATGTGTCACACCACAGCAGTTTTTTTTTTCCTTTTTTCCTCTTTTGCTTTCCTTTTAGATCTGTTAATAAATTTCTTTAAGCCTGTAGGTTTGTGCCTGCTTTGTTTTCTCCTAATTTTTGTCTCACACCAAAAAAAAAGGATCAGTAAGTGATCCAGATTTAAAATCAAAACTACTACACTCCAATTGGTGTTTCCGCCCGGTTCATCAAATTCAACCCGCTACAAAATGGGAATGGGAATGGGAATGGGAATGGGAATGGGATGGAAAAAAGATGGAATCATGGCAGGGAGATCAGGAAACCTCTGGTTGTGCTGGGGAATTCCCCACTCCTCATCTCTGGAAGTGTCCAAGGCCAGGTTGGATGAGGCTTGGAGCAGCCTGGGATAGTGGAAGGTGTCCCTGCCCATGGCAGGGGGTGGAATGAGATCCTTAAATTCCCTTCCAACCCAAATCATTCCATGATCCTGTGAAATCCTGCCTAGGGATGGATACAGGGGTTTGGTGCTGCGCTGGGGCTGGGAGAGCCTCACCCAGCCTGCAAAAATGAAGGGGCCCTGTGCCTGACACAGGGGATGGAAAAGGGAAAATATTCCGGGCATGTTTGGGATCACTTGTGGCAGCTCCTCCAGCGGGGGGAGAAAGGGACAACTCCACTTGCTGCATGTTTGCGGTCACTGTAGCAGCTCCTCCCACCACCGAGGAGTTTTCATGGAATTCCATCCCCTTGCAGTGACTATCCCAGGCCAGTGGCCCCGGCCACGTCCCGTCTCCAGCTGCTGCATTCCGGCTGCGCTCGTTGTCCCCGTCCTTCTCCACTCATTTGGCAGCTGGACATGAAAAATTCCAGGCGCTGCCTGAGTCCTCCAGCCACTTCCCAGGGTTTTTTCCCCTCTGGAAGGTGGCAGCTGAAATCCAAGCATCCCAGGCAGTGGGACAGTGATGGATTATGAGTTCTGGCTTTGCTTTTTCCCAAAGGAGTTCCTGCTTCCTCTTCGGCATCGGGATGAGGTTCCGCACCAGGGTGGTGAAATTTCCTTTCTTTTCTGGTGCAATGGGGAAAAATTTCCCAGATGCTCCAAAACTGTGCCAGCACCTGGATCCATGTGGTGGTGTGGGAATGGCTGATCCATGATCCTGGCTGCTGGAAGCTCCCATATCCCAATGAGAGCCAGCACGGAGAGATGGAGAGATGTACAATGGGAATAACACAAAATACAGCCAGGATGGAGCGATGGATGGCCGGGATGGGATGCACGGCCAGGATGGAGCGATGGATATCTGGGATGGGAAGTATGGATAGGATGGATGGATGAATGGATGGATGGATGGATGGATGGATGGATGGATGGATGGATGGATTGATGCCTGGCATGGATGGAGCGATGTCCAGCTGGGATGGAGCAGTGTCCAGCCAGGAGGGATGCACAGCTGAGCTGGGATCATTGTGGGATGGAGATGGAAGAACAGCGGGAATGGGAATGGGAATGGGAATGGGAATGGGAATGGGAATGCCATGGCAGTGAAGACAGGAGCACACAGGGATGGGAATGTGCCAGTGACAGGGACAGCAGCCACCAGGGACAGGAGTGTGGTGGCAGTGGGGATGGGAGCAGGATGGGGATGGAAATTGTGGGAATGGGAGCACAATGGGGATGGAAACACAATGGGGATGGAAACAGTGGGAATGGGAGCAGGAGGGGGAATTAGAAACAGATGGGATGGGAGCAGGATGGGGAACTGGAAACAGTGGGGATGGGAGCAGGATGGGGAATTATATGGGATGGGAGCAGGATGGGGAACTGGAAACAGTGGGGATGGGAGCAGGATGGGGAATTACAAACAGTGGGAATGGGAGCAGGATGGGGAACTGGAAACAGTGGGGATGGGAGCAGGATGGGGAACTGGAAACAGTGGAGATGGGAGCAGGATGGGGAATTAGAAACAGTGGGGATGGGAGCAGGAGGGGAAGGGGCCAGTGGCACAGCAGCAGTGGGGACAGGAACACAGCGTGCTCCCGCAGCACCCAAAACACCCAGAGATCGAAATCTCCATCCTCAAAAACTCCTGCCCCAATTTGTGGTGCATCCCCAGAACATCCCAGGGGGAATTTGCTCCATTTCAGTGCTCGGCTGGATCCGGCTGGATCCAAGTGTGATCCTGGCACCGGGACACCCCGAGGGCTGCAGCTGGTGTGGCTGGAGGCCACAGGAGTGACACGGGGACCACACACGTGCTGAGCACAGCAGCTCTTGGCCTCCTCTCAAGCCATGGGCAAAGTTCCTGGAAGTGGCAACTCTTGGAACTGGGATTCAAGGAAACACCCCGAAGATGTTTCATAACAGCCTCACAACTCACCAGACCTGAAACGGTGCCTTTAGTGAATGAAAATCCCTCCAGGTGCTCCTCCCTCCGAAGGGAGCGCAGCAGGAAATCCAGCTGGAAACACCACAAATGTCCAGGAAAAACAGGGATCTGCCAGCTCTGTTTATGCCTTCCAGTTTTTAAACCTGTTCTCCTCATCCCAAAGGATTTTTTTTTCCGGTTGATTGGAATCTTCTCTTCCAAAAAATGCCCAAGTTGTTCAACAAGATCCCAGCGACGCCACTCTCCAGGATCACGATCTGGCATCTCACGCCATCCATGGATTTCAGCTTGTTTGATGAGACAAAACACATTCCAGTGGGGAAAAGGGGAGGAAGCAGCCCTGGAGATGCAGGATTTAGGCTTTTATCCCTCGGCAGTGAGTTGGAATTTCCCATGGACGCATCATCCCAGGTGCTCAAAGACTCATCCCATCCTCGGCCCACCTCCCGAAGGAGCTGCGGTGCCGGGAGCCAACCTTCCCAGGAAAACATCTCCAGCTGCCTCATTTCCATCTGGATTCCCTGCATCCTGCTGGGATCAAATATCCAGGTTGAAATGTGCCCAATATTCATGGATTTTGCATTTCCATGAATTTTTTACTTCACTTTTTCTTGTCTTTCTCCACCAGTGACCTCCAACAACGCCGATTTTGAAGGATGAATTAATTCCAGCACGTTGGGAAGCAGAATGTGCCAGCACCGGGAATATGGCAAGGAATGATCTCAGGCTTGGAGATGCTGCCATGTGATGCCATCCCGTGTCCAAATCCAGCTTCCCAAGGATGCACACCACAACTGGACACCGGAGAATCCCACACCGGGAAAACCTGGCTGTTCTCCTTAAAAAATTACCAGGAAAAGGCCCAGAGGGGTGAGGGGGCTTCTGCTCAAAATTTAAAAGCCATGAGCCAAAAAGAGTGGAGAGAGAGAATTTCACAGATCTGGACCCAAGAAAAATCCATGACAAATGCCAAAATCACAGAAATAGATAAAACTTCATGTTTTTAACTGAAAAATATTCCAATTGACCATCTGGGCCAGGGATGGAAAGCAGGAGAGGACGGGATACCCAGTGGGAACATCGTGGGATGCAGAAGCACATCCCGAATTATCCATCAACTGAACTAAAGAAATGTAAGTATTATTCATTTCTCTAACCCTAAAAACCACATTTTCTGCCCCAAACAAACAATCCTGGGTGGCACCACTGCTGCCTGGAATGTTGTCTGGACGTCTGGGATTGGTGGTCAGGGGGAATGACTTCAGGGAAGGCTATTTTTAGCCTATTCCTGAGGTTCAGGGGCTCATGTCTTCCCAGCTCACATGGCTCTTCTGGCTTATTTTATGTCACCCAAGATATTTTACAGTCCTTGTCCATTCCCATCATCCCTTTATAAACAGGGATGAATTAATTTTCCAGGGCTTCAGGAGCACACAGGAGCTTTAGAGAAGAGAGGGCAATTGGAAGCTGTCCCAAAGCCTCCGCGCTCCCCTTCCAGCCTTATTTCACAGAATCCTTCACAGTTCCCACATTTTCAGGGAATTAAATATTTTCATAATGCTCTTGCTGCTTCCAGGGCTCCCGGGGGATGAACCAAGGATGGTTCCAATGTCTGAGCTGTCATGAGATTTTCCCCAGAGCTGTTGTGTCCAAGAGCAACAGAGCTGGGGAAGGGGCTGGAGCGCCCAGCGAGCGGCTGAGGGAGCTGGGAAAGGGGCTCAGCCTGGAGCAAGGAGGCTCAGGGGGGACCTTGTGGCTCTGCACAACTCCCTGACAGGAGGGGGCAGCGGGGGGGGGTCGGGCTCTGCTCCCAGGGAACAGGGACAGGAGGAGAGGGAACGGGCCTCAGGCTGAGCCAGGGGGTGGATACTGGGAATTCCTTCATGGAAAGGGTTGTCCAGCCCTGGCACAGCTGCCCGGGTTGTCCCCATTCCTGGAGGGATTTAAAAGTACTTGGGGTCAGTGGTGGCCTCAGCAGTGCTGGGGTTAATCATTAGACTCGGTGATCTTAAATTTTTCAACTTTCACATTCCAGGGATTCTGGGATTTTGGGCTTTTGGGGAGGCGAGACATGATGTCACAGTCTGGGCTCAGCAGCCATGGACAACTCCCAGTGCCATGGAAAACCCGCAGAGCCTACGCAGGCTGAAATCCCACAGTGATGGAGCTGCTGTGCGTCCATCACACGGATCCTAAAAATCACCCCCAGCCTCCCTGGACACTGTCGGGAGGTGGTGTGGGAATGCCAGGAGCGAGGTGGGCACCCAGGGAACATGGGGGTGCAGCCTGGGCACTCTGGGGGGGGTCATGAGGCACCCAGGGAGAGGTTTGGGAATGCAGGGAGCAGCAAGGACACCCCGAGTGGGAGCTCGAGTACCCCAGGGAGCAGCCTGGGAACCCAAGGAAGCGGAGTGGACATCCCAGGGATGGCATGGGCACCCCAGGGATGGCACGGCACCTGGGGAGCAGCCTGGGCACCTCGAGTAGGGCCTTGGTTACCCCAGAGTAGCGTGGGTACCCCAGGAAGGGGGGCAGGCATCCCCAGGGAGCGGCGTGGGCATCCCCGTGGGCATCCCCGTGGGCATCCTGGGAAGCGGAGCGAGCACCGTAGGGACCAGTGTAGGCACCTCAGAGGGAGCTTGGATACCCCAGGGATAGTGTGGGCACCTCAGAGGGAGCTTGGATACCCCAGGGAGTAGCGTGGTTCCCTCCGGAAGTCGAGCAGATTCCCCAGGGAGCGGAGCTGGCTCGCCAGGGAGCAGAGCGAGTATCCCGGGGAATAGTGCGGGCATCCCAGGAAAGCGGAGCGAGCACCTTCGGGACGGCGTGGGCATCCCAGGGAGAGTGTGGGCACCCCGAGCGGGGGCTCGGGCACCCCAGGGAGCGGCGTGGGTAACCCAGGAAGCGGAGCAGACTCCCCAGGGAGCGGAGCGAGGATCCCGGGCAGTAGCACCGGCATGCCGGGAAGCAGAGCAAGCACCTTCGGGATGGCGTGGGCACCCCGGGAAAGGCGTAGGGACCCCGGCGAGGCTGTGGGGACCCCGGGGAGGGTGTGGGTACCCCGGGGAAGGTGTAGGGAGGCCGCGGAGGGTGCGGGCACCCCAGGGAGAGTTCGGGCGTGCCGGGGAGCCCGGGACAGCCTCGCTTACCGGTGGCGGCGGCGGCGCGGAGCAGCAGGAGAGCGACGGTACCGCAGAGCAGCGGCAGCAGCGGCCGTGCCATGGAGCCGGCCTGGAGGCAGCTCCGGACTCCAGCGGGCGCTCCAGCGGGGGCTTCGTGGCTCTCCTCTGCCGCTGTCGCGGTCCTGGTGTGGCCCGAGTGGTTTCACTTTCGCTTTCGAGCCGGGGCCACCGGGAGGGACGCACCGCCCTGCTGGGATGGGGGGCCGGGGGCTGGGAGGGGATGCGGTGCCCGGGAGGGGCGAGCGGGGGTGCGATGCCGGGGGGGATTCGGTACCCGAGAGGAATTCGGTGCCCCGGGGGAGTTCGGTACCCGGGAACGCAATACCCGGAACGGGATGAGATAAAGGGGGATGAGGGGGATTCATTGCCCGCGGGGATGGTGAGGTTCCCGGGAGGATGAGATGCCCGGGGGCATGGAATACCGGGAGGGGTGAGGGGTGCAATACCGGCCAGGAGGCAATAGCAGAAGGGATGGAAAAACCCGGGAAAACAAATCCCGGGGGAGAAGGAGGGTGTGGAATTTGGTGCCCAAAGAGGGATGTGATTCCGGGCGTGTGGGGAGATGCAGTTACCAGGGAGGGGATGCGATATCCACGGGATGTGAGATCCCCAGGGAGGGAAAGGAGGATGAAATATTTGGAGGGGATCCAGGGGCTGCAGTATCAGCAGTGGGGGAGAGGGGATGGGATAACCCTGGAGAAAGCAGTGCCTGGGGGGATGCGATATCGGGGGTCACTGCAATGCCCAGGAGGGTCGTGGTACTCTTGGGATGCAATATCCTGGGAAGAGATGCAACACCTTGGGAAGGGATGCAATCCTGGCAGGAGATGAGGCAGCACTCCCTGCCCAGGGCAATGCGGTATCCAAGGGAATCGCGGTGTCCTGGGGGAATGCTGTTCCTGCCTCCTACGCCTGGCAGGATCTGGCCATGGATCTGTGGGGATTCCATGTCCCTGGGACGCAGGTATCCCAGTGCTGGAGCTGGAACATGCTGGTTCCCACACAACCTCAAAACCGGACAACAAGCTATGATCAAGCCCTGGAAGATCCGCAAAGCTCCTGCGGTCGGGCTCCATCCCGCAGCGTTCCCAGGACTCCGATCCCACAGATCCTGCTCGCAACAAATCCTCCCCAGCTCGCCTCCTTGCTCGTGGCCTCTTTGTTTATTCTCACCTCATTTTATTTTGTCAGCGAGCATCAGCACATAGCCCCACGGGTCTAGAAAAGGGAAAGCACAGGGTTTTTTGCATGGTAACATTTCATGGCCAATCACCAAATCTTCGTGAGAGGTGAATAAATTCTCCCTCTGCCGTCAAGGAAACAGAATTAACCTCAGTTAACCCCTCCTGAATGGGAAGAGAGGCTGCACTCATGACAAACCACTTGACCCTGCCAAATGTGTTTTAGAGAGAGCAACATGAGCCTGGGTGAGCCTGGAGAGCAAGGAGGAGACGCCTGAGGGTAGTGCTCGGAAACATTCCCGATGAAAATGCGGCGGGG
>JACSVZ010000015.1:382999-591420 GCA_014706295.1 Lycocorax pyrrhopterus obiensis
TGAGATGGAATGCCCCTGCCGAATGGTGGAGTTTGGATAGGAACATTCCCGGTGGGAATGGCCACGTTTAGATGGAATTTCCTGCCAGGACTGGCCTGCATTTGATGGATTCCCAGCGGGACAAGAAAATGGCGGCGTTGTGGATGGAATTCCTGCTGAGGAATGGCCAACATTTGGATTGGGAATTCCTGGCAGAAATGGAAACGTACTTTGGATGGAATTCTGCTGGAATGGCCACATTTGGATGGAAATTCCCTGGCAGAATGGAACGTTTGGATGGAATTCCTGCCGGAATGCACATTTGGATGGATCCGCGGGAAAGCCATGTTTGGATGGAATTCCCAGCAGGAATGGCGGCGTTTGGATGGAATTCCTGCCGGGAATTTCCACATTTGGATGGAATTCCTGCCGGGAATGGCCACGTTTGGATGGAATTCCCGGCAGGAATGGCCGCATTTGGATGGAATTCCTGCTAGGAATGGCCATGTTTGGATGGAATTCCCACTGGGAATGGCCACATTTGGATGGAATTCCCACTGGGAATGGCCGTGGATCACCCGGAATCTCTCCCTGCAGGAGCCGTGAGGGGAGACAAGGCCGGGAAGGTGGCGGTGCTGTCCCGGAGCAACTGGAACGTGTTCGAGGACGCCGTGGAATTCACTGGGAGAGACCCCCGGCCAAATCCACATCACGGGGTGAGGGGCAGCGGGCTTCCACTCAGATTCCAGGATTTAAATGAAATTTTCCAGGAAAAAAACAGGAATTTTTTGTGCGTGGGAATGTTATTTGGCAGCTGTTTCTCTCCGACCTGGGCAGCCTCATCCCATTTTTAGGCTCCTTATCCCATTTTATTGAGGAAGGAGCAGGAAAAGAGGGATGGATGACTGGAGACAAGTAATTCCAAGGATTTAGATGAATATTCCAGGAAAAAACAGGAATTTTTGTGGGCAGGGATGATATTGGAGCTGTTACTCTCCAACCTGCGCAGGCCTCAATCCATTTTTAGGCTCCTTTATCCCATTTTTTTAGGCTCCTTTATCCCGTTTTTATGAGAAATGGAGCAGGAAAAGAGGGATGGATGGCTGGACAAGTAATTCCAGGATTTAAATGAACATTCCAGGAAAAAGCAGGAATTTTTGTGGTTGGGAATGTTATTTAGAGCTGTTACTCTCCAACCTGTGCAGGTCTCATTCCATTTTTAGGCTCCTTTATCCCATTTTTATGAGGAATGGAGCAGGAAAAGAGGGATGGATGACTGGAATAAGAAATTCCAAGGATTTAAATGAACATTCCAGGAAAAAAACAGGAATTTTTTGTGGGCAGGGATGATAATTTTGGAGCTGTTACTCTCCAACCTGTGCAGGCCTCAATCCTTTTATGCTCCTTTATCCCAATTTTAGGCTCCTTATCCCGTTTTTATGAGGAATGGAGCAGGAAAAGAGGGATGGATGACTGGAACAAGTAATTCCAAGGATGAAATGAACATTCAGGAAAAATCAGAAATTTTTTGTGGGTGGAATGTTATTTAGAGCTATTACTCTCCAACCTGTGCAGGCCTCATTCCCATTTTTAAGCTCCTTTGTCCCATTTTATCAGGAATGGAGCAGGAAAGAGGGATGGATGACTGGAATTAGAAATTTCAAGGAGTGAAATGAACATTCCAGGAAAAAGCAGGAATTTTTTGTGGCCAGGGATGATATTTGGAGCTGTTACCTCTCCAACCTGACCAGGCCCTCATCCCGTTTTTTAGGCTCCTTTATCCCGTTTTTATGAGGAATGGAGCGGGGATGGATGAGGGATGGATGATTTATGAGGGATGGATGACTGGGACAAGTAATTCCAAGGATTTAAATGAACATTCCAGGAAAAAGCTGGAATTTTTTGTGGCCAGGGATGATATTTGGAGCTGTTGCTCTCCAACCTGTGCAGGCCTCAATCCATTTTTAGGCTCCTTTATCCATTTTTAGGCTGCTTTGTCCTGTTTTTATCAGGAATGCAGCAGGGAAAGAGGGATGGATGACTGGAATAAGAAATTCCAAGGATTTAAATGAATATTCCAGGAAAAAAACAGGAATTTTTTGTGGCTGGGAATGTTACTTAGAGCTGTTACTCTCCCACCTGACCAGGCCTCATCCCATTTTTAGGCTCCTTTGTCACATTTTTAGGCTCCTTTATCCCGTTTTTTATGAGGAATGGAGCAGGAAAAGAGGGATGGACGGCTGGGACAAGTCTCTCCAAGGATTTAAATGAACATTCCAGGAAAAAGCTGGAATTTTTTGTGGCCAGGGATGCTATTTGGAGCTGTTGCTCTCCCGCCTGTGCAGGCCTCAATCCATTTTTAGGCTCCTTTGTCCCGTTTTTATCAGGAACGGAGCAGGAAAGAGGGATGAATTATTTATGAGGGATGGATGACTGGAGTAAGAAATTCCAAGGATTGAAATGAACATTCCAGGAAAAAACCAGGAATTTTTTGTGGGTGGGAATGTTATTTAGAGCTATTACTCTCCAACCTGTGCAGGCCTCAATCCATTTTTAGGCTCCTTTATCCCGTTTTTCTCAGGGATGGAGCAGGAAAAGAGGGATGGAATAAGAAATTCCAAGGATTTCGAGCAGCTCTGGCTGCCTTTGGCACAGCATTCCTGCGTTATGGGAATAAAAAACAGCTGGAATTGCAGGCTGGGTGGAAAAACCGGGAAAGGACAAACATTTTCCAGGTTTTCTTGAGAGCCAACAGTAACAATAACAACAATAACAATAACAACAATAATAATAATAACAATAATAACGATAATAGTAACAATAATAACAATGAAAATAACAATAATAATAACAACAATAATAGTAGCAATAATAATAACAACAATGATGGTAATAACAATAATACTGCTAATAATAATAATAACAATAATAGCAATACTAGTAACAATAACAATAATAATAACAATAACTATAACAGTAATAACAATAATAATAATAAAAATAACAATAATAACAATAATAATTATAATAATAGTAGCAACAATAACGATAACAACAATGATGGTAATACCAATAATACTAATAATAATAACAACAACAATAACAATAATAATAAGAATAGTGACAATAATAATAGTAACAATAGTAACAATTAAAATAACAACAATAATAACAATAAGAATAATAATAACAGTAGTAACAATAATAACAATAAAAATAACAATAATAACAATAATAATAGCAATAATAATAGTAGCAATAATAACAATAACGACAATGATGGTAATAACAATAATACTAATGCTAATAATAATAATAACAATAACAACAATAACTACAACATAATAACAATAAGAATAATAATAGTAACAACAATAATAAAAATAACAATAGTAACAGCAATAATAATTACTATAACAATAACGACAATAAGAATACTAACGATAACAATAGTAACAATAATAACAATAAAAATAACAATAATAACAACAATAATAACAATAATAGTAGCAATAATAACAAAAACAACAATTATGGTAATAACAATACTAATAATAATAAAAACATCAATAATAATGACAATAACAACAATAACAGTAACAATAATAACAACAATAATAATCACAACAATAATTGTAGCAATTATAACAATAACAACAATGATGGTAATAAAAATACTACTAATAATAATAATAACAACAATAATAATAACAATAACAGTAACAACAATAACAATAACAACAATAACTATAACAATAATAACAATAACAATAATAACAACAATAATAGTAACAATAACAATAGTAGCAATAATAACAATAACAACAATGATGGTAATAACAATAATACTAATACTAATAATAATAATAACAATAATAACAACAATAACAACAATAATAATAATAATAATAATAATAACAATAATAGTAACAATAATAATAGTAGCAATAATAGCAATAACAACAATGATGGTAATAACAATACTACTAATACTAATAATAACAATAATAACAACAACAATAATAATACCGGTAACAATAACAATAATAACAATAATAACAACAACAACAATAATAGTAACAATAATAATAATAACAGTAATAATAGTAGCAATAATAACAATAACAACAATGATGGTAATAATACTACTAATAATAATAATAACAATAATAACAACAATAATAACAACAACAGCAACAACAACAACAACAACAACAACAACAACAACAATAATAATAATAATAATAATAATAATAATAATAATAATAATAATAACACTAACAATCCTACTCTGTGTGTGGCAGGGGCTGGAGCGCTTCGGCCTGGGCCGCATTTGGGACGTGTGGAAGCTGAGCCAGCCCGAGGCCGTCCGCCAGAGCTGTGAGTGCCCCTCCTGCTCCTTTTCCCGGGATTTGCCTCCGTTCCCGGAAATCCCAGCCCCTTTCCATGGCTCAGCTCCGATTTCCTCACTCATTTCTTGGTCAAAACCGGATTTTTTAATGGTTTTATCCCAGGCTGGGCTGTTTGGGCTGCTGGATTCCAGAAATGCCGAAATTTGGGAATTGTCAGGCGCCTTTTCCCAGCTTCCCACTGGGATTCCTTCTTTCCACTGGGAGTAAAGGCAGAATTTGGGATATTTTTCCCTCTGGTTTTGAAATTTGGGATCGTTTTTGGTTTAACTTAAGCTTTGCCTGGATTGTTTCGGTTGGAAAGTTCCTTTGTGAAAATTTCCTTGAAAATGTGGAATAAAATTCAGGAGGAAAGTTCAGGATAAAAATTCAGGATAAAAAATCAGGATAAAATTCAGGAAAAAAATTCAGGAGAAAAAAATTCAGAAAAAAAAAACCAGGAAAAAAAATCAGGAAAAAAATTCAGAAAAAACCTCAGGATAAAATTCCGGAAGAAAATTCAGGATAAAATTCAGGAAAAAAATCCAGAGAAAAATTCAGGAAAAAATTCAGAATCAAGGAGAAAAAAAATTCAGGATAAAAAATTCAGGAAAAAATTCAGGAGAAAAAAATCAGGGTAAAAATTCAGGAAAAAATTCAGGATAAAATTCCAGGAAAAATTCAGGCAAAAAATTCAAGATCAAAATTCAGGAGAAAAAAAATTCAGGAGAAAAAAATTCAGGAGAAAAAATTCAGAATAAAAATTCAGGGAAAAAAATCAGGAGAAAAATTCAGGAAAAAATTCAGGATCAAAATTCAGGAGAAAGAAATCAGGAGAAAAAAATTCAAGATAAAAATTCAGGAAAAAATTCAAGATGAAAACTCAGGATAAAAATTCCGGACAAAAACTCCGGATAAAAATCCCTCCTTTAAAATCCAGCAGCAGCAGCAGCCGAGTTTTTTCTGGAGAAAACCAAGAATTCCCAATTTCCCCCCTGGTGATGGATTCCCTGGGTGTTATCCCAAATTTTCTGGGAGGTGAATTCCCGGGAAAATTCCTTTGGCAGGAGGGAAAACGAAGGGAACGAATGCGGGGAGGGAGAATTGGAATGAAACCTTGAATTAAAATGGGAATGAACATGGAAATTAACATGGAAATTAAAATTAAAATTAAAATTACAGTGAAAATTAACATGAAAATTAAAATTAAAATGAAAATTACAATGAAAATTAACATGAAAATTAAAATGAAAATTAAAAGGAAAATTACAATGAAAATTACCGTGAAAACTACAATGAAAATTAAAAGGAAAATTGCTATGAAAATTACAATGAAAATTGGAATGAAAATTACAATGAAAATTAAAATGAAAATTAAAATAAAAACTACAATGAAAATTAGAATGGAAATTACAGAGAAAATTAAAATTAAAATTAACAATGAAAATTAGAATGAAAATTAGAATGGAAATTACAATGAAAATTAACATGAAAATTACAATGCAAATTAAAATGAAAATTACGATGAAAATTAGGATGAAAATTAAAATTAACCTGAAAATTATAATGAAAATTAGAATGGAAATTGCAATGAAAATTACCATGAAAATTACAAACAAAATTACAATGAAAATGAAAATTAAAATTAAAGCTTCAATGAAAATTAACATGAAAATGGAAATGAAAATTAAAATTAAAATTAGAATTACAATGCAAATTAGAATGGAAATTACAGTGAAAATTAAAATTAAAATTACAATGAAAATTACCATGAAAACTATAATGGAAATTAAAATGAAAATTACCAATGAAAATTAGAATGGAAATTACAATGCAAATTAACATGAAAACTACAATGCAAATTAACATGAAAACTACAATGAAAATTACTATGAAAATTAGAATTAAAATTAAAATTAACATGAAAATTTCAATGAAAATTAGAATGAAAATTAACATGGAAATTACAATGAAAACTAAAATGAAAACTACAATGAAAACTACAATGGAAATTAAAATGAAAATTAACATGAAATTACAATGCAAATTAAAATGAAAACTACAATGAAAATTAAAATGAAAATGAAAATTAAAATGAAAATTAAAATTACAAGGAAAATTGGAATGAAAATTAAAATGAAAATTAAAATGGAAATTTACATGAAAACTACAATGAAAATTACAATGGAAATTAAAATGAATATCAACATGCAAATTACAATGAAAATTAGAATTACAATGAAAATTACAATGAAAACTACAATGAAAATTACAATGAAAATTATATCAAAATAAAAATTAAAATGAAAATTAAAATTAGAATGAAAATTACAATGAAAATTAACAATGAAAATTAGAATGAAAATTAGAATGGAAATTACAATGAAAATTACAATGAAAATTACAATGGAAATTACAATGAAAATTACAACGAATGAAAATTACAATGAAAATTAGAATGGAAATTACAATGAAAATTACAATGAAAATTACAATGGAAATTACAATGAAAATTACAACGAATGAAAAATTACAATGAAAATTAACATGAAAATTACGATGCAAATTAAAATTACAATGAAAATTACAATGGAAATTACAATGAAAATTACAACGAATGAAAATTACAATGAAAATTACAACGAATGAAAATTACAATGAGAATTATAAGGAAAATTAGAATCAAAATTCAAATGAAAATTAACAATGAACATTAGAATGGAAATTACAATGAAAATTACAATGGAAATTACAATGAAAATTACAACGAATGAAAATTACAATGAAAATTATAAGGAAAATTAGAATCAAAATTAAAATGAAAATTAACAATGAACATTAGAATGGAAATTACAATGAAAATTACAATGGAAATTACAATGAAAATTACAATGAAAATTAAAATGAAAATTAAAATGACAAAATGGCAATGGAAATTACAATGAAAATTACAATGGAAATTGCAATGAAAATTACAATGAAAATTAAAATGAAAATTAAAATGACAAAATGGCAATGGAAATTACAATGAAAATGACAATGAAAATTACAATGAAAATGACAATGAAAATTACAATGAATGAAAATTACAATGGAAATTACAATGAAAATTACAATGAATGAAAATTACGATAAAAATTACAAGGAAAATTACAATGGAAATTGCAACGAATGAAAATTACGATGAAAATTACGATGAAAATTACAATGGAAATTACAATGAAAATGACAATGAATGAAAATTACGATGAAAATGACAATGAAACCTACAATGAAAATGAAAACCAAAATGTGACCAGTGCGCTCCTCCCCTCGCAGCGCAGCTGGCGATCGAGGATCCGTTCATCCGGCGCTGGGCGGGCGGCGCGGGATTCGCGGGGCTCAAGGAATACGCGGAGCGCGTGGACGACCGGGAGCTGCAGCTGGGAATCTCCGTCGTGGAGAAGCACCGCGAGCGCGTCCCGGAGCTGCTGGCCAGGATCAGGGCGAGCCACGTGGCCCACGAGTTGCTGGCAGGTGGATCCAGCCTCGCGGCCGTGCCCCAGGAGCAAATCGGGATCGTTCTCCCATCGGGATCGTTTCCCCATCGGGATCATTTCCCCATCGGGATCATTTTCCCATCGGGATCATTTTCCCATCGGGATCATTTTCCCATTGGCATCGTTTTCCCATTGGGATCGTTCTCCCATCGGGATCGTTTCCCCATCGGGATCGTTTCCCCATTGGGATCGTTTCCCCATTGGGATCGTTTCCCCATCGGGATCATTTTCCCATTGGCATCGTTTTCCCATCGGGATCGTTCTCCCATCAGGATCGTTCTCCCATCGGGATAGTTTTTAAATCGGGATCGTTTTCCCATCGGGATCATTTTCCCATCCAGCTCTGCTTGGGAATCCGCCTCGTCCTGCGAAAGGGGCTGGGCTGAGTTTGGGTTTTTAGGGAGAAAGGAGCTCGACCAGGGGTTGGAGCTGCTCTGCTCTGGAGAGGCTGGGAGAGCTGGGAATGTTCCCCTGGAGAAGGGAAGGATCCAGGGAGAGCTTCCAGCACATTCCAGGGCCTAAAGGGGCTCCAGGAGAGCTGGAGAGGGACTGGGGCCAAGGCCTGGAGGGACAGGACACAGGGAATGGCTTCCCAGTGCCAGAGGGCAGGGCTGGATGGGATCTTGGGAAGGAATTCCTGGCTGGAGATCCTGGGCTGGAATTCCCAGAGCAGCTGTGGCTGCCCCTGGATCCCTGGAATGCCCAAGGAAAGGCTGGAGCAATCCGGGATCATGGGAAGTGTCCCTGCCCATGGAATTTGTTGGGATTTCAGCTCCATTCCCACCCAAACCATTCCATGATTCCCTTTCCCAAGAGCGATCCCAGTCTGTTGAAGGAATCCCGCTTCTTTTCCCAAATTTTGGCTCTTTCCCAGGCTGGAGAAGGGGTTGGAGGCCGTTCTGTGCTCCAGGTGTGCTCCCAGCATTCCCCAGGCTTGGGAATTCCCATTCAGAGCTGGAAATGGGCTTTTCCCAGGATTTCCTGCTGGCTGCCAGAGGGCAGGGCTGGATGGGATCTTGGGAATTGGGAATTCCTGGCTGGAGATCCTGGAATGGAATTCCCAGAGAAGCTGAGGCTGCCCCTGGATCCCTGGAAGTGTCCGAGGCCGGGCTGGACAGGGCTTGGAGTACCCTGGGACAGTGGGAGGTGGAATCCCTGCCCATTTGGAATTCCTGCTGGAATGTGGGGAGGGGACAAAGCAATCAAGTAGATAATTCCTCAAATACAGAGCATCCCTGTTTGGGAATGTGGCTGGAGCTCTGGATGCCAACCAGGAATCTCCCTTGGCACAAAGTTCCCTTTCCATCTGGATTCCCCACGGAGGAGCTTTGCTCCCGATTTAAATCTGGGAGAAGGGGATTGGAAGCAGAGTGAAATGAAATGAAATGAAATGAAATGAAATTAAATTAAATTAAATTAAATTAAATTAAATAAAAAATACATTTTTGCTGCAGGGACTGATCCTTTTTCCTTCTTTTTCCCACACGTGCTGGATCCAGATTTTCTCATCGGGACCGTCCACCAAGCCAAAGGCCTGGAATTCGACACCGTTTGCGTTGCAGATGATTTTGTGCAAATCCCTCCTGTCAGTGGGGCTTTCCTGAGGAGAATGAACATCGCCCCTGGTAAGGGAACAGCTCCGTGTGGACCCCAAAATTTGGAAAAGAAAAGTGTGGTGAGGGGCTGGAGCGTGGGAACAGAGGTGGGAAAGGGGCTGGAGAACCAGGAGCGGCTGAGGGAGCTGGGAAAGGCGCTGGAGAATTCCTGAGGGAGCTGGGGAAGGGCTGGAGAGGCTGAGGGAGCTGGGAAAGGGCTGGAGAATTCCTGAGGGAGCCGGGAAAGGGCTGGAGAATTCCTGAGGGAGCTGGGAAGGGGCTGGAGAATTCCTGAGGGAGCTGGGAAGGGGCTGGTCGGGCTCTGCTCCCAGGGAACAGGGACAGGAGGAGAGGGAACGGCCTCAGGCTGGGCCAGGGGAGGGGCAGGGTGGACATTGGGAAAATTCTTCATGGAAAAGGTTGGAAAGCATTGGAATGAGGTGCCTGAGGCAGGGATGGAGCCGCCATTCCCAGAGGGATTTCAAATCCCTGTGGATGTGGCACTTGGGGACGTGGGCAGTGGTGGCCTTGGCAGTGCTGGGAATGGTTGGACTCGATGCCTCAGAGGCCTTTCCCATCCTAAATGATTCCCTGATTCCCTGATTCCAGGATGCTGTGTCCAAACGGAGTCAGAAGAAGAAAGGGAAAGTTTGTCCATTTTCAGAGCCCTCCCAGGGATTTTTCCCATTAAAATCACTTCCCCTCCCCCATTCTCCTGCACATCTTTTCCAACCCATGGGATTCTCCGTTTCCATGGATATTCCCCCTTGGAGCTGTGCAGCAACAAAGACCAATCCAGCCTTGGGAAAGGCTCTGCTTCCCACAGGCTCATGGTTTGGAGGAGCTGCTCTCTTCCCAGGGAGCGGAGTGAATCCAGGGGCTGGGAAGCTCCTCCTGCTCCAAACAGGAGAACGGGAAGCTGGGAGTGGCTTCTCCGGCGTGCAGAGTCCTGCCTCTGCCTGGAGGGAGGAATGTGGGATGAGGCAGGAGCTGCTGATGGTGTGGGGACCTGCCAATTCCTGCTTTCCCAGGGAAACACCGGCTGTCCCTCCAGAAATGGAATCCTGGAATGGTTTGGGTTGGAAGGGACCTTAAAGCCCATCCAATCCCATGGGCAGTGACACTTCCCACTATCCCAGCTTGCTCCAAGCCTCATCCAAGCTGCTTGAAGCGTTGGAAGAACCACAGAGCTGTTCATCCTTGCTCCCTAAATCCATGGATCATCTCTCCTCTGCCCTAGGCAGGACCCCTGAGGATGAATGGAACCTGCTCTACGTGGCCGTGACCCGAGCCAAGAAGTGCCTGCTGATGTCCAAATCCCTGGAAAACCTTTTAGCGTTGGCTGGAGTAAGTGAAACCTTCCCAGGGCAAGGAAATCCTGCTGGGGGCTCATTGAGGGCCCACTGCTCCAAAGAATTATCCTGAGATCCACTCTGATCCTAGGATTCATGCCATGGACTGTTCCTTGTGCCAGCACACCCCAGAACAGCAGGAATCACTTTTATTCCTGCATTTTGCTGCTCCATGCGGAGATTCCAGTAGGAATTTGCAGTGGGGTTTTTCCCACATTTCCTGCATTTGGGTGTTGTGTTCCACAGATCCTGAGTTCTTGTCTCCATGGAAGTGTGTAGGTTCCCTTTTCCCTGCCTGCAGTGGCTTCCAGCTCTTCCTTTATTCCCTTCCTTTATTCCCTTCCTTTATTTCCTTCCTTTATTTCCTTCCTTTATTTCCTTCCTTTATTCCCTTCCTTTATTTCTTTCCTTTATTCCCTTCCTTTATTTCTTTCCTTTATTCCTTTCCTTTATTTCCTTCCTGTATTTCCTTCCTTTATTCCCTTCCTTCCTCCCCTTATTCCCTTCCTTTATTTCCTCCCCTTATTCCCTTCCTTTATTCCCTTCCTTTATTTCCTTCCTTTATTTCCTTCTTTTATTCCCTTCCTTTATTTCCTTCCTTCCTGCCCTTGGCTTCTGCCGGAGCTTCTTCATCCCCAGCAATTTGGGGGTTTTGTTCCTTCTTTAAATCCCATCACATTCCAAGTCGCTTCCTTCGGGGTTTAAAAACTAAAGGAACAGCCTGTTGCAGCCCCTCAGCTCCCTCTGACGGGTGATATTCCCTTTTTCCCACATTTCCTAGGAGCGTTTCCTTCGGGTGGAGCTGCTCAGTGAGGCTGGGAAGGACAAGGACGGAGCTCCCATCGCTTGTTGCATTTCGGGATGTGCGAAATCCCTGGAATTGAGCTCCGGGCTGGTGGTGAAGAAGCTCCCGTTGACTCACGTGCGTCCCTTCCCTGGGCTTTGGGGTCTGGGAGCTTTCCCGAGCCATTCCAATCCCTGTTCTGAGCAGGGATCTCGGCTCCCCATCCATTTATTTGTGCTCACAAACAGGGGGGTGAATTCCAAGGGTGACTCCGGGTCGTGTTGCACTTCCCACAGATCCCCTCCGTCCTGAACATCCCGCCTGAGCCCTCAGATGGAGCCGGGTTTGGGGTTTTGTTGTGTCAGATCCCGGGTGTGACTCTTGGAGGCCGTGGAGCATCCATGTGGGATTGGCACCGCACTGCTGGCCCCGGTGACAATCCAACATTTGGGGTCAGGTCTGGGTTCCATCCCACCTGGATCCTTGTCCAGAGGGTGCTGGGAAGGCCAAGCTCCGTAGGGAGCGTGAGGTCAATGTGTGGAGCTCCGTGTCCAGGACAAGGGACAGGAGCAGTGACAGGACAAGAGGGAATGGCCTCAGGCTGGGCCAGGGGAGGTTTAGGCTGGGTATTGGGAAAATTCCTTCATGGAAAGGGTTGTAAAGCATGGGAATGGGCTGCCCAGGGTAGGGGTGGAGTCCCCATCCCTGGAGGGATTTCAGAGCTGTGTGGATGTGGCACCTGGGGACATGGGTGGCCTTGGCAGCGCTGGGACTGGTTGGGATCCATGTCCTTAAAGATCCTTTCCAACCATTCCATTATTCTGTGCGGGATTTCCTTGCTTTGGGCACATCATGGCTCCCTTCCCTGGATGTGAGGGGGTTGTGGCAGAGCTTTGAAGCAGAGGTTGTGTTCCTGCAGCTTCCTCTTTCCTGGAATCTCCTCTTTTCCTCCCGCAGAGCGACGGCAGCCGGGATCCCGGGGGATTCCTGTGCCAGGCCTGCACCCAGCAGTGCTTCGGCTCCCTGGCTCCGCTCACCTCCTTCCCAACGGTCCAGGAATAGCCCATCCGGCTCTAACAAAGCCCTCCAGCTTCCCAGAGCCGTCCTGGATGTGGGACAAATCCTCTTGGCACATCCCAGCTCCAAAATTCTGTGGATGTCGGAGCAGGATTTCAGCCCAGCTCCAAAATCAGGTGGATGTTGGAGCAGGATTTCAGCCCAGCTCCAAAATCAGGTGGATGTCGGAGCAGGATTTCAGCCCAGCTCCAAAATCAGGTGGATGTCGGAGCAGGATTTCAGCCCAGCTCCAGAGGAACCTCCAGGCTCCCTGGGGAAGATGTGCTGCCTTCCCTCCAGCCCTGCCTCATCCTCCAGGAGCTGGGAAGCGGGATATCCAGAGGAATCTGCACTGTAGGAATGGGATCGGACAGAGCAGGCTTCATTTTGGAGCATTCCCCCTCTTCCCCCCGTCACCAGTGTCCAGGCTTCCCGAATATCCCATCATTCCTGGAAATCCCTCTGACCCACTGGCAGAAGAGGAAACACAATGCTGGAAAGTATCCAAAGACAGTTCATTTTTTGGAAATGAACTTTTCCTGCGCAGACATGGGAGGAAATCCTTAATCTCTCCCGGTGAATTCCTTTTCCGTCCTTGCAGCCAGGGGATTTCCCTGGACTCTTTCCCTTCTCCCTGCAGCCAACCAGGAGGGAAGAAATGAGGCAGCAGCGGAAAAATTCTTTGGTTTGGTTTCAGCCAAACTCAGGGACAAACTGGAGAGGGATTTCTAACCCTAAAATTAAATTTATAGCCAAAACAAAGCCTTAACACTTCCTTCTTGTCTCTCCCCTTCCCTTAAATACCCTTAAATATCTCCCAGCTCCTCCCAGGAGCGCTCTTGTAAATCCGGTGGACTCTCCGTGCCACAATTCCAGAGCCTGTGCCATGGGAACTCGAAACTGAAGGTGGTTTCAGGAATCTGCCCTCGGACACGGCCGGAGCTGTGGGCTGTGCCTGCTGCAGGAAGCTCTCGTGCATCCTGGTTTTTTCCATGGTCATTCATGGAGCTGCTTCCCTTCCTCTCCTTTCGCTTTCGAAGCCGGCTCCAGGAACGCATTCCCACATGGGCAGGAATTCCCCCAAACACTTGGATCGGGATGGAACCACAAAGCCCGGAGCAGGCATTGGATCAGGCACCTCCAGTGCTCCCTTCCAGCCTCTCCTGTTTCCCGACCATCCCGGGTTCCTTGGGAACGGGGATGTGCCCAGAGCCGTGCCTGTCACACATCCCCGGATCAGAGGCACAAAGGGGACGAGAGCAGCCAGGAAAAGCCATGGAATTTCATTTGTTGGATCCCTCCTGCTTCCCAAGCAGTTCCCACTGTGCCGTCACCTCCGGAGGATGGGAATGAACCTTTCATTGCCGCGGTGTCCGATGAACCCTTGGTGCCCTGGGGATGGATTCATCCCAATCCAGTCCTTCCCACCATCCCGGCTGAGACGTCCAGTTAAGGAATCCACTGCTCCGAGTGCTATTTTCTATATAAAATATATTTATTTGTACATAAAAATAGAGAGCTGCCTTTTCCGGAGTGTAAGGAAACAAGTGGATAAAAACTGGATAAGGAAACAAGTGGATAAAAATTGCTGATGGATAAAGGAAAAACACACAAAGGAAAACATTCCCTACATTGTGTTATTGCCTTTGGTCCTCGATGGTGTCTGTAGTGAGACCACTCCAGCTTGGATTCCCTGTGAGCCGGCGGGGATCGGGATCCAGAGCCGGGATCGGGATCCAGAGCCGGGATCGGCACTGGAAGTGCTTCCAAAGGATCCCTGACCTGTGTGAGGGTGGGATGGTCCCAGCACCCTTGGCTGGGGCTCAGCGGCTGGAAGAGAGCGGGAAGGGGATGAGGATGTGGGGGATGCTTGGCTGGGTCCCTTTCATGTGATTCCTGGGATTTGGGACAATTTGTGGACAAAGCCAGGAAAGGGATGAGGATGTGGGGGGGATGCTTGCCTGGGGCTGGGTTCCTCTCCATCTATTTTCTGGGATTTGGGGACAAAGCCAGGAAAGGGATGGGACTGGTGTCCAGCTAATCCAACTCTATCCATGCTCCCGGACAGGGAATGGGAATTACCTGGGGCAGGGCAGCTCAGCTTCATCCCAACCCCCATCCCAGCATCCCAACCCTCTCCCTGCCCACCACCAGCATCCCCAGGGCCGATTCCCTGAAATCCAGCTCCCGGTGCAGGACACCCACCCACCTTTGGGCGCTGGAGCTGGATCATCCATGGGAGTCATCCATGTTGAGGCTGGGAAGAGCAGCCACGCATCCCTGGCTGCTCCACGCGGAGACCGGGATGGGCTCCGCCACCCCTCAGGGAAGCATCCGGCATTCCATCCTCCGGCATCCCTCGGGATGGTGGGTGCGCCGAGTGTCCCCGCCGGGGGTGCTCAGCCCGTGGGGACAACAACAGGAGGTGCCACCTCCTCATTCCCGGAGGGATGAGGCACCATGGGAATGTCCACGTCCGTCACCGTGTAGCCCTGCCTGGTGAACCTGTGGAGGGAAGAGGAGCATTGACGGCATTCCAAGGCTTTTCTTTGGAAAGCACAGGAGCCTTGAAAAACTCATCCCTGGGGTTTGGCAGACTTACTTCTTCCTCCAGCAGCAGACGGTCACGATTCCGGCGGCCAGCAGCACCAGGAATCCTGTGGGACGGACACACGGAGTGAGGAGCATCTCCCCACCCATGAATTCCACCAAAACAGCTCCATGAGGAGCCAAAACTACTCTGGGCACCATCACAAGGTGCCATCCCCACCCCCGGAGGGATGGAATTGGGAATTCTTCTTTCCGGGAAGAAATTTGGGTGCTGAATCCTTCCTTCCCTCGGTGGCATTCCCGTTGGCCATGGAATAAAGCTCCCACAGCCCCCAAAAGGGCTTTCAAGCTTAAAAAAATAAAGAAAATAAGCCCCTGTTTTCCCAAATAAGTTTTTTTCTCAGCTTACCGACGGAAGAGGCCACGGACTGGATGGAAACTGGAAAAGAAGAGAGAAAAGGAGATTTTGAGCTGCAAAGGTGGGAAAGGGGTGGATGCTGGGAGGAGCCTCATTGAAAAGGAGATTGGAGAGAAGGGAAAATTCCATTGGAAAAGCAAAAGAGCCTTTGTGGGTGAAACAAGCCCCCGGGGAGGGTTGGATTCCCTTGGGAACTGGCCCAACCTGCGGCATAATCCGTGGGCGGGATGGGCAGCGGGGTTGTGCCCTCTCCCAGTGTGGATGGGTCCGGTGTTGGAAGCGTCTCCAGTGGCTTGGATGTGTCTGAGGACAGCCCATCAGGTGCTGGTGACACAGATGGCTGGCTGGGAGCTGGAGAGGGGCTGGAATTTGGGCTGGCACCGGTGGTTCCTGCTGGGAAAACAGCGGGAAACCTTTAAATTCCCAAAATCAAAAGGCAGCGCTGTTATTTCCGCCCTTCCTTCCAACAGCAACAAAACGCTGGGATTTCACCCTTGGATGAATTCGATCCCGCCATGGGAATGTTGTGGTTTCCACACCCTGGGAATCGTGGCAGCTCCAAACCCCAGCCCAAGCCCCTTCCTCACCCCTCTGGGTCGTGCTCTCCGTGTGCGGCGCCGGCGGCAGCTCCGGGCTGGGGGTTTCCTGGGAAAGAGCCGGATCTCCTTTGGGAAGACACAACAGGGAGACACCATCAGCTGGGAAATGAACTCTCCAACTGGTTTGGTGGGTTAGAAAGTCAACGTTATTTTATCCAATGCTGAGGTCCAGGGGAAACTCCACAAATCCCAGATTTCAGTTGTCAAATTTTAACTATTTTTACATTTTAGCAAACAAAGAAATTAATGTTCATTGGCTGCAAGTTATTGATTACCATTCTATCTTCTATTGATTAATAATTTCTCCCTTCTTATCCTAATTAATTCATATTTTCAGCCTTTTAGTTATGTTTTCCCAGACTGGGCACCTCTGCTCTATGCAGAGTCTTTTTGTGGTTTATAAATTCCGCATTCCTGGTGTTCCATCCTCTCCCAGGTTTTAACTTCCTCCCCCAGGTCTGGCAGCACCGAAGGATGTGAGGCCCTAAACTTTTGTGTTTCCAACCCATGGACATCACCCGTGATCCGTTAGGAATTCCACGGATTAAATTCCTCTCCATAATTTCCCTCCCACTCCTGCTTCTTTTGAATGTGGGCGGCTCCCACATCTCTTCCCATCCTCCGGTGCCCCGCTCCCAAATTCCCACCGAGGACTTACGGATGCACTGGAGCGTGGGGTCGGTCCAGCGGGGCTTGGAGCCGTTCCGGAGGATGCACTGGATGAGGCTGGAGGTCCCGGCTTTCCGTTTGTAGCCCGGGTTGCAGGAGTAGCGCAGGAAGGAATTCAGCTCCATGCGGTTCCCAGCGTCGATGTGAGCGTTGGCCACGGCCTTGGGGTGGCTGCATCGCACTGGAATGGGAATGGGAATGGGAATGGGAATGTGTGGTAGGTTGACCTAATTGACAGCTTGTTAAACCAATTACGTTTCTCTCAATTTCACATATTTAAACCGCGTGGAAAGCCGGGATTTAGGGAGGTTTTTCTGTCTCAGCTCGGTGCTGGGATGGGACGGAGGGAGGGCCCTCAGAGCCCAGGCCCGGCCGGGCGCCCCTGCTCTTCCCTCTCTCCCCCCTTCTTAATGCTGCAGCACGGACCCTGGGTCGCTGGGAGGGGGAACTATGGAGCCGTCCGACGCAGTCTCCTTAAGAAGCCGGCGGGAGCTTCCAGCCTACAGCCAGCACACTTCACGCCGAACTGAAGCGAATACTGTGCAGTCAGCGGCGCAGGGAGAGCAGGGGGCTCTCCTCACTGTGGACTCTGAATGGCAACAGCAACTTCAGAGGCAGAGGGAGCAGTAAAAAGCTGATCATGTGGGACGAAGCTCCAGAGCCTCTAAAGATGGCTTCGGGAGAGAGCAGAGGGCGGTGCCGCGCTTCCCACACGCAGCTTAAAATACTTTTTGCAATGCCGTGGTAAAGACTGTAATATCATATAACTGTCTCTTTAATCTATTTAAAGTACATGGGGGATGGACAGTTCATGTGTGGCTTGCAAAAGTTGAAAAAGTGCCTATGCCAGTTTCTTTAAAAGCCAAAAAAAGAAGAGAGGCTTTTAAAACCTAGTGGGGAAAAAAACTTGTGCGTTCAAGCCAAAATAACTCATCCTTAAAAAAAAGTTTAATAACCCCATGTAATGGTCCATGTCTTGCAGTGTAACAAAGCTGTGAGTTTTCATGGAAGAGATGTGTCACACCACAGCAGTTTTTTTTCCTTTTTTCCTCTTTTGCTTTCCTTTTAGATCTGTTAATAAATTTCTTTAAGCCTGTAGGTTTGTGCCTGCTTTGTTTTCTCCTAATTTTTGTCTCACACCAAAAAAAAAGGATCAGTAAGTGATCCAGATTTAAAATCAAAACTACTACACTCCAATTGGTGTTTCCGCCCGGTTCATCAAATTCAAAATGGGAATGGGAATGGGATGGAAAAAAGATGGAATCATGGCAGGGAGATCAGGAAACCTCTGGTTGTGCTGGGGAATTCCCCACTCCTCATCTCTGGAAGTGTCCAAGGCCAGGTTGGATGAGGCTTGGAGCAGCCTGGGATAGTGGAAGGTGTCCCTGCCCATGGCAGGGGGTGGAATGAGATCCTTAAATTCCCTTCCAACCCAAATCATTCCATGATCCTGTGAAATCCTGCCTAGGGATGGATACAGGGGTTTGGTGCTGCGCTGGGGCTGGGAGAGCCTCACCCAGCCTGCAAAAATGAAGGGGCCCTGTGCCTGACACAGGGGATGGAAAAGGGAAAATATTCCGGGCATGTTTGGGATCACTTGTGGCAGCTCCTCCAGCGGGGGGAGAAAGGGACAACTCCACTTGCTGCATGTTTGCGGTCACTGTAGCAGCTCCTCCCACCACCGAGGAGTTTTCATGGAATTCCATCCCCTTGCAGTGACTATCCCAGGCCAGTGGCCCCGGCCACGTCCCGTCTCCAGCTGCTGCATTCCGGCTGCGCTCGTTGTCCCCGTCCTTCTCCACTCATTTGGCAGCTGGACATGAAAAATTCCAGGCGCTGCCTGAGTCCTCCAGCCACTTCCCAGGGTTTTTTCCCCTCTGGAAGGTGGCAGCTGAAATCCAAGCATCCCAGGCAGTGGGACAGTGATGGATTATGAGTTCTGGCTTTGCTTTTTCCCAAAGGAGTTCCTGCTTCCTCTTCGGCATCGGGATGAGGTTCCGCACCAGGGTGGTGAAATTTCCTTTCTTTTCTGGTGCAATGGGGAAAAATTTCCCAGATGCTCCAAAACTGTGCCAGCACCTGGATCCATGTGGTGGTGTGGGAATGGCTGATCCATGATCCTGGCTGCTGGAAGCTCCCATATCCCAATGAGAGCCAGCACGGAGAGATGGAGAGATGTACAATGGGAATAACACAAAATACAGCCAGGATGGAGCGATGGATGGCCGGGATGGGATGCACGGCCAGGATGGAGCGATGGATATCTGGGATGGGAAGTATGGATAGGATGGATGGATGAATGGATGGATGGATGGATGGATGGATGGATGGATGGATGGATGGATTGATGCCTGGCATGGATGGAGCGATGTCCAGCTGGGATGGAGCAGTGTCCAGCCAGGAGGGATGCACAGCTGAGCTGGGATCATTGTGGGATGGAGATGGAAGAACAGCGGGAATGGGAATGGGAATGGGAATGGGAATGGGAATGGGAATGCCATGGCAGTGAAGACAGGAGCACACAGGGATGGGAATGTGCCAGTGACAGGGACAGCAGCCACCAGGGACAGGAGTGTGGTGGCAGTGGGGATGGGAGCAGGATGGGGATGGAAATTGTGGGAATGGGAGCACAATGGGGATGGAAACACAATGGGGATGGAAACAGTGGGAATGGGAGCAGGAGGGGGAATTAGAAACAGATGGGATGGGAGCAGGATGGGGAACTGGAAACAGTGGGGATGGGAGCAGGATGGGGAATTAGAAACATATGGGATGGGAGCAGGATGGGGAACTGGAAACAGTGGGGATGGGAGCAGGATGGGGAATTACAAACAGTGGGAATGGGAGCAGGATGGGGAACTGGAAACAGTGGGGATGGGAGCAGGATGGGGAACTGGAAACAGTGGAGATGGGAGCAGGATGGGGAATTAGAAACAGTGGGGATGGGAGCAGGAGGGGAAGGGGCCAGTGGCACAGCAGCAGTGGGGACAGGAACACAGCGTGCTCCCGCAGCACCCAAAACACCCAGAGATCGAAATCTCCATCCTCAAAAACTCCTGCCCCAATTTGTGGTGCATCCCCAGAACATCCCAGGGGGAATTTGCTCCATTTCAGTGCTCGGCTGGATCCGGCTGGATCCAAGTGTGATCCTGGCACCGGGACACCCCGAGGGCTGCAGCTGGTGTGGCTGGAGGCCACAGGAGTGACACGGGGACCACACACGTGCTGAGCACAGCAGCTCTTGGCCTCCTCTCAAGCCATGGGCAAAGTTCCTGGAAGTGGCAACTCTTGGAACTGGGATTCAAGGAAACACCCGAAGATGTTTCATAACAGCCTCACAACTCACCAGACCTGAAACGGTGCCTTTAGTGAATGAAAATCCCTCCAGGTGCTCCTCCCTCCGAAGGGAGCGCAGCAGGAAATCCAGCTGGAAACACCACAAATGTCCAGGAAAAACAGGGATCTGCCAGCTCTGTTTATGCCTTCCAGTTTTTAAACCTGTTCTCCTCATCCCAAAGGATTTTTTTTTCCGGTTGATTGGAATCTTCTCTTCCAAAAAATGCCCAAGTTGTTCAACAAGATCCCAGCGACGCCACTCTCCAGGATCACGATCTGGCATCTCACGCCATCCATGGATTTCAGCTTGTTTGATGAGACAAAACACATTCCAGTGGGGAAAAGGGGAGGAAGCAGCCCTGGAGATGCAGGATTTAGGCTTTTATCCCTCGGCAGTGAGTTGGAATTTCCCATGGACGCATCATCCCGGTGCTCAAAGACTCATCCCATCCTCGGCCCACCTCCCGAAGGAGCTGCGGTGCCGGGAGCCAACCTTCCCAGGAAAACATCTCCAGCTGCCTCATTTCCATCTGGATTCCCTGCATCCTGCTGGGATCAAATATCCAGGTTGAAATGTGCCCAATATTCATGGATTTTGCATTTCCATGAATTTTTTACTTCACTTTTTCTTGTCTTTCTCCACCAGTGACCTCCAACAACGCCGATTTTGAAGGATGAATTAATTCCAGCACGTTGGGAAGCAGAATGTGCCAGCACCGGGAATATGGCAAGGATGATCTCAGGCTTGGAGATGCTGCCATGTGATGCCATCCCGTGTCCAAATCCAGCTTCCCAAGGATGCACAACCACAACTGGACACCGGAGAATCCACACCGGGAAAAACCTGGCTGTTCTCCTTAAAAAATTACCAGGAAAAGGCCCAGAGGGGTGAGGGGGCTTCTGCTCAAAATTTAAAAGCCATGAGCCAAAAAAGAGTGGAGAGAAGAGGAATTTCACAGATCTGGACCCAAGAAAAATCCATGACAAATGCCAAAATCACAGAAATAGATAAAACTTCATGTTTTAACTGAAAAATATTTCCAATTGACCATCTGGGCCAGGGATGGAAAGCAGGAGAGGACGGGATACCCAGTGGGAACATCGTGGGATGCAGCAGCACATCCCGAATTATCCATCAACTGAACTAAAAGAAATGTAAGTATTATTCATTTTCTCTAACCCTAAAACCACATTTTCTGCCCCAAACAACAATCCTGGTGGCACCACTGCTGCCTGGAATGTTGTCTGGACGTCTGGGATTGGTGGTCAGGGGGAATGACTTCAGGGAAGGCTATTTTTAGCCTATTCCTGAGGTTCAGGGCTCATGTCTTCCCAGCTCACATGGCTCTTCTGGCTTATTTTTGTCACCCAAGATATTTTACAGTCCTTGTCATTCCCATCATCCCTTTATAAACAGGGATGAATTAATTTTCCAGGGCTTCAGGAGCACACAGGAGCTTAGAGAAGAGAGGGCATTGAAGCTGTCCCAAAGCTCCGCGCTCCCTTCCAGCCTTATTTCACAGAATCCTTCACAGTTCCCACATTTTCAGGGAATTAAATATTTCATAATGCTCTTGCTGCTTCCAGGGGCTCCCGGGGGATGAACCAAGGGATGGTTCCAATGTCTGAGCTGTCATGAGATTTTCCCCAGAGCTGTTGTGTCCAAGAGCAACAGAGCTGGGGAAGGGGCTGGAGCCCCAGGAGCGGCTGAGGGAGCTGGGAAAGGGGCTCAGCCTGGAGCAAAGGAGGCTCAGGGGGGACCTTGTGGCTCTGCACAACTCCCTGACAGGAGGGGGCAGCCGGGGGGGGTCGGGCTCTGCTCCCAGGGAACAGGGACAGGAGGAGAGGGAACGGCCTCAGGCTGAGCCAGGGGTGGATACTGGGAAAATTCCTTCATGGAAAGGGTTGTCCAGCCCTGGCACAGCTGCCCGGGTTGTCCCCATTCCTGGAGGGATTTAAAAGTACTTGGGGTCAGTGGTGGCCTCAGCAGTGCTGGGGTTAATCATTAGACTCGGTGATCTTAAATTTTTCAACTTTCACATTCCAGGGATTCTGGGATTTTGGGCTTTTGGGGAGGCGAGACATGATGTCACAGTCTGGGCTCAGCAGCCATGGACAACTCCCAGTGCCATGGAAAACCCGCAGAGCCTACGCAGGCTGAAATCCCACAGTGATGGAGCTGCTGTGCGTCCATCACACGGATCCTAAAAATCACCCCCAGCCTCCCTGGACACTGTCGAGGAGGTGGTGTGGGAATGCCAGGAGCGAGGTGGGCACCCAGGGAACATGGGGGTGCAGCCTGGGCACTCTGGGGGGGGTCATGAGGCACCCAGGGAGAGGTTTGGGAATGCAGGGAGCAGAGTGAGCACGCCAGGGAGCAGCAAGGACACCCCGAGTGGGAGCTCGAGTACCCCAGGGAGCAGCCTGGGAACCCAAGGAAGCGGAGTGGACATCCCAGGGATGGCATGGGCACCCCAGGGATGGCACAGGCACCTGGGGAGCAGCCTGGGCACCTCGAGTAGGGCCTTGGTTACCCCCAGAGTAGCGTGGGTACCCCAGGAAGGGGGGCAGGCATCCCCAGGGAGCGGCGTGGGCATCCCCGTGGGCATCCCCGTGGGCATCCTGGGAAGCGGAGCGAGCACCGTAGGGACCAGAGCAAACACCTTGGGGGTGGCATGGGCACCCCAAGGATAGTGTAGGCACCTCAGAGGGAGCTTGGATACCCCAGGGATAGTGTGGGCACCTCAGAGGGAGCTTGGATACCCCAGGGAGTAGCGTGGTTCCCTCCGGAAGTCGAGCAGATTCCCCAGGGAGCGGAGCTGGCTCGCCAGGGAGCAGAGCGAGTATCCCGGGGAATAGTGCGGGCATCCCAGGAAAGCGGAGCGAGCACCTTCGGGACGGCGTGGGCATCCCAGGGAGAGTGTGGGCACCCCGAGCGGGGGCTCGGGCACCCCAGGGAGCGGCGTGGGTAACCCAGGAAGCGGAGCAGACTCCCCAGGGAGCGGAGCGAGGATCCCGGGCAGTAGCACCGGCATGCCGGGAAGCAGAGCAAGCACCTTCGGGATGGCGTGGGCACCCCGGGAAAGGCGTAGGGACCCCGGCGAGGCTGTGGGGACCCCGGGGAGGGTGTGGGTACCCCGGGGAAGGTGTAGGGAGGCCGCGGAGGGTGCGGGCACCCCAGGGAGAGTTCGGGCGTGCCGGGGAGCCCGGGACAGCCTCGCTTACCGGTGGCGGCGGCGGCGCGGAGCAGCAGGAGAGCGACGGTACCGCAGAGCAGCGGCAGCAGCGGCCGTGCCATGGAGCCGGCCTGGAGGCAGCTCCGGACTCCAGCGGGCGCTCCAGCGGGGGCTTCGTGGCTCTCCTCTGCCGCTGTCGCGGTCCTGGTGTGGCCCGAGTGGTTCACTTTCGCTTTCGAGCCGGGGCCACCGGGAGGGACGCACCGCCCTGCTGGGATGGGGGGCCGGGGGCTGGGAGGGGATGCGGTGCCCGGGAGGGGCGAGCGGGGGGTGCGATGCCGGGGGGGATTCGGTACCCGAGAGGAATTCGGTGCCCCGGGGGAGTTCGGTACCCGGGAACGCAATACCCGGAACGGGATGAGATAAAGGGGGATGAGGGGGATTCATTGCCCGCGGGGATGGTGAGGTTCCCGGGAGGATGAGATGCCCGGGGGCATGGAATACCGGGAGGGGTGAGGGGTGCAATACCGGCCAGGAGGCAATAGCAGAAGGGATGGAAAAACCCGGGAAAACAAATCCCGGGGGAGAAGGGAGGGTGTGGAATTTGGTGCCCAAAGAGGGATGTGATTCCGGGCGTGTGGGGAGATGCAGTTACCAGGGAGGGGATGCGATATCCACGGGATGTGAGATCCCCAGGGAGGGAAAGGAGGATGAAATATTTGGAGGGGATCCAGGGGCTGCAGTATCAGCAGTGGGGGAGAGGGGATGGGATAACCCTGGAGAAAGCAGTGCCTGGGGGGATGCGATATCGGGGGTCACTGCAATGCCCAGGAGGGTCGTGGTACTCTTGGGATGCAATATCCTGGGAAGAGATGCAACACCTTGGGAAGGGATGCAATCCTGGCAGGAGATGAGGCAGCACTCCCTGCCCAGGGCAATGCGGTATCCAAGGGAATCGCGGTGTCCTGGGGGAATGCTGTTCCTGCCTCCTACGCCTGGCAGGATCTGGCCATGGATCTGTGGGGATTCCATGTCCCTGGGACGCAGGTATCCCAGTGCTGGAGCTGGAACATGCTGGTTCCCACACAAACCTCAAAACCGGACAACAAGCTATGATCAAGCCCTGGAAGATCCGCAAAGCTCCTGCGGTCGGGCTCCATCCCGCAGCGTTCCCAGGACTCCGATCCCACAGATCCTGCTCGCAACAAATCCTCCCCAGCTCGCCTCCTTGCTCGTGGCCTCTTTGTTTATTCTCACCTCATTTTATTTTGTCAGCGAGCATCAGCACATAGCCCCACGGGTCTAGAAAAGGGAAAGCACAGGGTTTTTTGCATGGTAACATTTCATGGCCAATCACCAAATCTTCGTGAGAGGTGAATAAATTCTCCCTCTGCCGTCAAGGAAACAGAATTAACCTCAGTTAACCCCTCCTGAATGGGAAGAGAGGCTGCACTCATGACAAACCACTTGACCCTGCCAAATGTGTTTTAGAGAGAGCAACATGAGCCTGGGTGAGCCTGGAGAGCAAGGAGGAGACGCCTGAGGGTAGTGCTCGGAAACATTCCCGATGAAAATGCGGCGGGGGGGCTCCCACTCCAGCGGAGCGCTATCCCACATTCCCGAGGCTGCCTGGTGAAGGCTGTGGCTGTACTCTGGACGGGCTGGGATCCCAAACGATGAGCGTGACCAAAAGCAATCAGCAGGGCAGGGTTCACAGTTTATGCAAGAGCTGAGCGTGATAATCCCCGGTTTTGGCAAAGAAAATTTGGTCTGGGGAGACTTTGCCCTTCTTCTCAAGAATTCCTTCGAATGATTTAAAAAGTCCAATCGTGTCCTAAATTTCCAGGTGAGGATTTGGGTGCTCCTGGTGCAAACAAGCCCTGCAGCTGCTAATCTTCCAGGAGATAAGCACAGCGGGGTGAGAGTTTATACTGGTTGAACGGGAGGGTTGTGATCCTTGAGAACAGCACATTTGCAATGCCTTCCCACAAAAATCCTCGAGCCTTTCCATGAAAATCCTCGAGCCTTTCCACGAAAACTCAGAGCTAAGGAATAATTAGCTTTTGAGGAAGGCACTCAGTGCTGGTAACTGGGGGTGCAGCTGCAGGGCAAGCTCTGGGTGGCAACAAGAGGATGTGAGTTAGGGACAAGAGAACGTGAGCTGGCACTGACCAGCGAAGGGCACAGGGATCTGGAGTCCAGCCAAGTGATCGGACACTCGGAGCCACGGCAGGAGCCGAGGAATCCAGATTTTTCCACGCCTGGAATGTGAGGGTGTAAAAATCCAGGATGTCCTTTGTTCAGGGGCCCTCCTGAGAGGCACCAGCTCGAGCTGTTGTTTGGTTATTTAGTTATTGCACTGAGATTAAATTATTTTAAGGATTGAGACATCTGAGCGTCTGCCATGGGAAACCTGGAGTGAGAAACCCTGGTCTGATCCTGTGAGTGTGGGGGTGGAGCTGGGAAGAGGCTTCATTCCCAGCCCAGGAATTATGAGTTCCAGAGCAGCTCCCGGATGGCCAGACAGGAAATTTTTCCTGACAGGCTGATTTGTGGGATCACCCCAGCCTGGACCAATCCCTTCTCAATATTCTGTGTATGAATGAATGTGTATGAATGTGTATGAATGTGTATGAAGAATGTAATTCTGTGTATGAATGAATTTAAATCCCCTCCAGCAAGTAAAGGATGAATGTTTCCATCTGGGATCTATAATTAAATTGCTGTTGTAATTGGAGCAAACCCTATCAAAGGAAATGTTAAATCAGTCAATGATGAAGTGCAGCTAAAACCATTTGTGCCCTCATCCTTTTGCACCCTCCTCACCACCAGTCTCTGTATAAATCACTCTAAATTGATTCTGACCTGGTTCTCATTTCATCCATGTAATAAATAATAGGATGGGCCTTGCCAAGGACATGGAGCTGTTGGAGAGTCCAGAGGAGGCCACCAGGATGATCAGAGGGATGGAGCAGCTCTGCTGGGAGGAAAGGCTGGGAGAGGTGGGAATGTTCAGCCTGGAGAAGAGAAGGCTCCAGGGAGAGCTCAGAGCCCCTTGCAGGGCCTGAAGGGGCTCCAGGAGAGCTGGAGAGGGACTGGGGACAAGGGCTGGAGGGACAGGACACAGGGAATGGCTTCCCAGTGCCAGAGGGCAGGGATGGATGGGATCTTGGGAAGGAATTCCTGGCTGGGAGGGTGGGGAGGGGCTGGGCTGGAATTCCCAGAGAAGCTGTGGCTGCCCCTGGATCCCTGGCAGTGCCCAAGGCCAGGCTGGATGGGGCTTGGAGCAGCCTGGGATAGTGGAAGATTCCCTGCCCATGGCAGGGTGTGGGACTCAATGATCCTTAAGATCCTTTCCAAATCATTCCATAATTCCATGATTTCCTGCAAGTCACCAGTAGGTTTCCATCCTGGCCATAACCCAAGATGGGAATTACTGGAGAGGTTTTTTTCAGAGCTCTGCTAACAATGGCACTTTTCCACTTGGGCTCTGCTTCTGGTAAGTGATATTCCAAGGCCTTCAGGGAATAAGGGATTATCCCTTGTTCCTCACCTCACTCAGGGAACTGGAGCTCTTCATACGGACCATTTCTCCCAGTTTTTCCATGCACAAGTTCCTGGTATGGTCAAGGGACACTTCACCATCCACGTGGGAATTCCTGAGGCCCCAGAGCAGCTCCAAGGAAGGGGAAGCCGGGGGGATGCACAACCACAAGTGGAAGCAGTTGAGGAGTTCCGGGTTTCTCCTTGGATGTAGCTCATGGAAGGGTTGTGTTGTTGGCTGTGACTCTTGAACCAGAGATTTTTGGGTAAGAAAAGATGGATTTTAAGCCAGGACTAGAGATTAGGCCCGTGTCCAAAGGGAGACAAACCGCTTGCTTCACGATACCAGCAGAAGGGATGAGAATCCATCTCCTTGCTGGGCAAAAATATTCCTTTGGGTTCATTTTCCAGCAAACAGAAACCAAAACTCTGTCTCAAGGAGCAGAATGGTCCAAACTACAGTAATGAATCAGCTTTTGTTTTCCTTCAAGGATTTAGCCAGGAATTATTTAATTTCTTAGCAGCTCCCACAGGTTCCTGCACCAAACACATAAAACCCACGCAGGATCTGAGCTGATCCTCCCAGGACTATTTGGGACTGTGGTTCATCCCTGCTAATTCCATGTGCTGAGTGCAAATGGTTCCAAGAAACGATTTGTAAAGCTCAGGCTGACAGCCTGGAATGATTTCCCATCAAGTTAATTACTTTCATTTTAATTAACTACTATTAATCCAGCAAGAAGCAGTCACTGGGCCCAGACTCTGTCCCAAAGCAGCGCTGCCCGTTGTGCTTGGAGACACCTGGAAAAGTCAAAATACGGCCCTGGAAATTAAGAGGGATGGAGGCTTTTCCTTCTCCAGGAAGAAATTCCAGTGCTAACATTTTGTGTTATGGGAATTCTGAAATTATTGAGCCTCAGTAATGGAAGAAGGAGGAGAAGGAGAAGGAGAAGGAGAAGGAGAAGGAGAAGGAGAAGGAGAAGGAGAAGGAGAAGGAGAAGGAGAAGGAGAAGGAGAAGAAAGAGGAGAAGGAGAAGGAGAAGGAGAAGGAGAAGGAGAAGGAGAAGGAGAAGGAGAAGGAGAAGGAGAAGGAGAAGGAGAAGGAGAAAAAAGAGGAGAAGGAGAAGAAGGAAGAGAAGGAGAAGGAGATGAAGAAGAAGAAAAGGAAGAAGAGGGAGGAGAAGGAGAAGAAAAACAAGAAAAGGAAGAAGATCCAGTGCTAAGCATTTTAGGCAAGGCCATTCTCCAATAAAAGCAAAAATTTAACACTAGCTGCAGTTTTACAGATTGATGCACAATGAAAATTTCCTATTTTGGCTGGAATTTGGCAGAATTGGTGAAAACAGGGTGGTTTTGCTGCCTAACAGAACACTCCAGTTATGGGAACAAGCCGCTGCTGCGTTTAGGGCATCAGGCTGGAGAGACTCTGGCCTTTCCAGAGCTTTCCAAGGGAAATCGCTCCATGCTGGAGTGTAGGGAAGCGTGACCTTAGAGCTGAGGAATCCAGCAGGAGCCAGGGGAGCAGCAGGATGGGCTGTGCTCGGCTCGGGGACTTGTAGGGGATCTCCGGCGGAATTGTTTTGTAACTTCCACTCCTTTTCCATGTGAGGGGGAAGCACTTGTGAAACCACCCGGGGGTTTTCAGCCTCGGGCTTGCTTTAGGTCTCAACTTCTGATTTGGGGACTTTCAGTTCTTGGATGTGAGGATGTTGTTGAGAATCACTGCAGCCTTTTCCCACAGAGAACAAGCAGATTTTGGTCACGAGGCTTTACTTTATTCATTTAAATTATTTGATGCTGTTCTAGGAGGGAAGAGCACTGACAACATGTGAGGTTGTGAAATTTCCAGCTGGAGGCTTGGACACATCCCTTTTTCCTTGCAAATGACATTCCCAGAGAGTTTCTCCTGAAGCAAAATTAATTCTGCTCACACCTTTATTTATTCTCCAAGGGTGAGAAGGAAGAGGGAAGATTTGTATGGATCTTTCCACCCTCATTTTTAGGAATAAATAAATGTCCATCATTTGGGGTTTGTTTCCTTTTCCCCTTCTGTAATAAATTCCAGTCAGGTGGGGAAACATTCCTGTTTCAAGTTTATCTTTAAAGTTGGTAATTGTCACGTTCAACTTGGCTCTGCTATCAACAGCTGTGAATTATAGTAAGATGGAAATCTTGACTATAAGCTTGTGCTAAATCACTGGAAAAACTTGTAAAAACCCACATATTCCCCTTGGAATTTATGTTGTGATGTTCTCATTGACCTTTACCAACACTTCAAGGAAACAACGTGCTAAAGTGGAGTAAAAACTGCAGGAAAAACTGGTTTGTGACTGGGCTGGGATTTATTTTGGAACTATTTTCTGCCTGCAGGTCGTTGAGATTATGAAACCTCAAGTTTTAGGTGGAAAATCCAGCATCAGGAGCACGGCAGCAACAGCTTTTAGCCTCTGGAAGTGGGAGGAAGGCTGGGAAGCATCCACAGCTTGTCCCTGTTGAATGATTGTTTTTCCCTCTACATCCTGGGACAATAAATCCTGAGAACAAACATCCTGATGGTGTGGCCCACCCACAGCAAAGCCTTTCCTGCAGGCTCCTGGGGGCTGGGGAGATGCTGGGAAGAGCTGAGGGCTCCAAAATCGGTGGTTTTAGGTGGTTCTCTCTATGCCATGCTTTTGGGGTGTAGTAGAATGTGAGGAAGGACAGAGAGTAATTAAAATAATAACAGAGAGCTATTAAAAGTTCTTCAGCAGAGGATTAAGGAGATGCTGCTGCTCCTGAAGGTCACCAGAGGTGACAACACAACCTCACCCCAGGCACGGTGTGACAATTTCAACCATGGAAAACAACAAAGAAATCAGGTGCCGGTGAGGAGGTTTCCAGGAGAATCTGGGGCTCCCGAGCAGATCCAGAGAAGCAAATACGAAATTTAAAATTGCCCCCAGGGTCAACAGCAAAGAAAAACATTCAGCTGGAGGGGTTAGAGGGAGGAATTTCCTCTGAAAGGGCAAATTTGTTCTTTGTTGGATGGGTTTCATCCCCCGCAGTGTTTTGACAGCTCATTAGCTGTGGTGAGAGATGAGGCTGCCTCTTGTCTTTGGCCTCATTGTTGGTTCATTGGGTTTGTGTCTCTGTTTGTCTTTGTTTCCTTTCCCTGTTTCTTGTTAACCCTTGCTAATATTACCCTCCTTATTATCCTAATTAACTCTTATTATTGGGATTGTTAATACCTGTTTAAATAATAATAATAATAATAATAATAATAACAACAATAGTAATAATAATAGTAGTAATAATAATAAATTATTTTTATTAAAATAGATTCATAGTTAAGGTAAAAGGCTTATTACTATTATTATTATTGACCTATTATTAATTGTTATTATTGGGATTGTCAACACCTGCTTAAATAATAATAATAATAGTAATAATAATAATAATAATAATAATAATAATAATTTTTAAATTATTTTATTAAAATAGATTCATAATTAAGGTAAAAGGATTATTATTATTTTTTTTAACTTATTATTAGTCGTTATTATTGGGATCATCAATACCTGTTTATATATAATAATAATAATGATAATGATAATGATAATAATGACGATAATAATAATAATTTATTGTTATTAAAATAGATTCATATTTAAGGGAAAAGGATTATTATTATTAATTTATTATTGGGATTGTCAATACCTGTTTATATAATAATAATAATAATAATAATAATAATAAAATAATAAAAAATTGTTATTTAAATAGATTCATATTTAAGGGAAAAGGACTATTATTATGATTTTTAAATTATTATTAATTGTTAATATTGGGATTGTCAATACCTGTTTTAATAATAATAATAATAAAAATAATAAATTGTTATTTAAATAGATTCATATTTAAGGAGAAGGATTATTATTATTATTATTATTATTAATATTTTCATATTAATTCTTATTATTGGTATTGCCAATACACCATAAAAACCTCTTTCTTTGCATAAACCCCAGGAAAACACAACTGAGAAGTGGATCCTTCCTCAGGAATAAAGGCATCCCAGATTTTGGGCTGTGGATCCAAGGGCAGCTGGAGAGAGGTGGGGACACGGAGAACACAGCGAGGGAAGGGCTTGGACAACACCTCAACCACATCCCTGGAGCTTTAACAGCTGGAATGATCCAAAAAGGATGGAATTAGACCTTCCACATCCCAAATAATGGAATATTTGGAGCTGAGACATTTACCTGAAGTAGCAAATCCCATTAATTAATCAAATTCAGAATTAAACTGGGGCAGAGGACAAGAGTTTGGACAAGGAATGACAAGGATTTGGGAAACAGAGGAGCTCCAGAGTGGATTTAATTACTTGGAAGGAAAAGTCTTGTTCGAAGCCAAGGGCCATTTATAATACCTGGATAAAAATAACCACGCCAATGTTGTTTATAAATTAAATACAATTAAAAGAGCAGTAAATTCTTCTGGAGTTCCTTCCACACAGGTGTGATTACAGTATAAACAGTCAGGATGGATTAAAATCGGAGCCAGGGAGCAAAAAACTCTGGAAAAATTATGTTGGAACGATTTATGTGGTAGGAAAAAGTTATTTGTCAGAGTGAAGGACTCTCAGGCCTAATTTTCCTAATTTTTTTAGCTTTTAATTCCTAATTTTTTAGCTTCTAATTCCTAATTTTTTTAGCTTCTAATTCCTAATTTTTTAGCTTCTAATTTCTAATTCTTTCAGCTTTCAATTCCTAATTTTTTATCCCTATCCCAAATTTTTTTAAAGTTTTTAATAAGATGCAGGACTGGGGGTTCTTTTCAATGGATAAAACTCTTGCACAAGTTCCACGGGATTTATAGAGACAAAAAAAAACCCCTAAAACATTAAATTTTGGAGCGATTTGTCTTTGTTTGTTGGTATTTATAACTTTTCTGGTTCTTTTCCTACCCAAGGGTTAAAACCACATCTCTGCACCTCCGAGAGTTGCTCCACACCAGATTTCCACAAGGATTTCCTCCCTCATCCAGGCTCAAAAATTCATGGAATTCTTTGGAAAGACCTTGAAGATCCAACCAGACCAGGTTGCTCCAAGCCCTGTCCAACCTGGAAAAAATATAGGGATTTATGTGGTGTTCCAGCCTCAATGATTCCCTGTTTTCTTAAACCACTGGATGTCATCGAAAGGGAAGAGTCCTCAATTTCTCCTTTCTTCACGAGGAGAACGGCTCGTGAGGAGTAACTCGTGTTTGAAGAGATGCATTTAATTGTTCAATGAATTCATGCCAATAAATAAAAACAATTTAAAGAAAAAATATTAAAATATTGAAAATATTTTAAATATTTTAAAATAATTTTAAAAATTAAAATAATAAAAAGGGATTTTGTTGCTGGAGCCACAGTAAGCTCCAGGACAGGACCAACATCAGCACTTTGCAGCAGAGGGATTTTAGGGTGAGAATCAAGACATGCAGTGACCCTGAATTTGATGTTTCTCCATAAAGAGGGAAGCTCTTGAATCCTTTTTCCCCTTAAATATTAATATATATTGATATAGTAGATTAATATAATATATAATATATAATATATAATATATAATATATAATATATAATATATATTTTTATTTTTATTCTTATTTTTATTTATTCAAACAGGTGGTTTTCAGGTACTTTTTTCTTCCTTTCCCTCCCATAATATATCACTTATTATATAATTTATAATAATATATGATAAAATATAACAAATAATACCCTATATAATATATAGAATATTATTTTCTATAATAAACACAAATATATAAAAATATATATTATATACATAAATATTAATATTTAAATAAAATGCTATAAAATTGTATTATATTGATAAAACATTTTATAAACTTTATTAATATATTTAAATTTTATATATATTATGCAGTTTATTAAACATGGTATAATGTAATATTATAGAATATAATGCATATAACATATGCAAAATATAAATATATACAATACATATAACATATGTAATATATAACGTGTAATATATAATATATTTAATAACAGTATATACATTAAAATATCGTCTATAATATACTACACAGTCTACTAAACATAATATTATATTAATAATATTATATTTAGCTATATTACACATTGCAATATATAAGTTCTATACATAGTATATAATATATTACATATTTAATATATAATAATATATAATAAAATATAATGTATAATAAACTAAACAATATAATAAACATAACTATATAATAGAATAAATTGTAATATATAATACATATTATATATAATAATAATGTATGTTATATGTGTTACATATCGTATGTAACATATAGCATATATCACATATAATATGCAAATAATACATAAAATAATAAATAATTTGGTATATTATGTAAAATATTATGTCATCTATATCATATAACATACAAAATTATAAAACATAATATATCATATATAATGTATTCAAATATTATATATTATGTAGTATATATTATATATTATACATTATACATTACACATTATATATTATACATTACATATCATATATTGTATATTATATATGATGTATTACGTATTATATACCACATATTATATGTTATATGTTATATGTTATATGTTATATATTATATATTATATATTATAACACACCTCTTCATTTATTTTAGGAAAGAAACCCTCCTGTACCCCCCTTGTTGCAGAAACCCCTCTGTTGGTGATGTTTAGAAGAGTAAAACAAAACCCTTTCCTTACAACCCTCTGATCCAAGTGAAAACCACTGGAATTTTTACCCACCGAAAGCACAAATGCACAATTTCATGGAAACAAGGGCAGGATCAGGGAATTCGGACAAATCAATTCAAATTTTCCAATGAAAAAACCCAGTTTGCTCTGAATTTCTCTATCACTCGGGGTTGGAACGCAGCAAACAATTCCCACTTGGAAAAACAAGGGTGAAGTGTTGCAGCTTTTGGATGGAAGTTTCTAAATCCCTCAGGTCATTCCATAAAATCATATTCGAGATTCTTGGCCGGCATTTTGCAGCACTGCCAACCTTCTTGCCCAGTTTCCCAATGGAATGGGAAACAGTTCTCCGGACTGAAGACCCCAAAAATACTGAAGACAAGGAATGGGGAAGGGAAAACAGAGCCTTGAAGTGATGCCGTGACTCCCACGATGTTTTTTAGGTTGATTTTTTTCCCCGTTCCAGGGGAAAAGGCACTGAATGAACTCATTCATCACCCCAGTCTATTTGGTTTTTTAACTGGAAGCCAGACAATTTATCTTAATTTATTCCCTAGGGGATTCTTCAGGAAGAAGTAATCATGTCAGGAGTTGGATGTGTTCCCCACTTGAGCTGGACGTGCCAGGAAAGGCCACTTGGCTCTTTGTGTCCTGCCCAAAATCATTGTCTGGGCTGTTAAGTCTGGCTCAGCAGCACAAGGAAAAACCAGGATTAAGTTTAAAAACCTGTGAATTACCCCAGGAGTTTTCGCAGCTCCCTGGATTGTGGAAAAATCCCGTGTGAAGGTCAGGAGGTGATGTTACAACAGGAGAAGTCGGGGAAATGGGATGGAATTAAGCAGTTTTTATCATCACATTCCTAAAATACCATGAAAAATCCAGCTTTGCAAAAGCAAGTTCCTTAAAAATGGGGTCATGGCTTCGTGCTCCAGCCTCTCCAAGGTCACTGCTGCCAGATTTAACAGGACACAGCCTTGGATTACCACATTCCCTAAGGAATTGCCTGTTTTCCTTTTATTCCCAGAGGTGCAAAGCATGAAATGATTTTCTTGACAGGATGAGAAGGAGAATTCCAGCATCCCCAACCTGCTGAGTGAAGGCAGCACCAGCTCCTCCACAGGCAAACCTGCTCCTATGGATCGGCATTCCAGCTCCCCAAAGTTATTCCCACTGTTCCACTCGGAAGCAGCAGCATCTCTCTTGATCCCAATTCCTCATATTTTAGGGAAAACTTGTCCAGTCTCATTCCCAGCACTGCCAAGGCCACCACTGAGCTGTGTCCCCAAGTGTCACATCCACAGGGCTTTGAAATCCCTCCGGGAACGGGGACTCCACCCCTGTCCTGGGCAGCTGTGCCAGGGCTGGGCAACCCTTTCCATGAGGGAATTTTCCCAATATCCAACCTAAACCTTCCCTGGCACAACTTGAGGCCGTTTTTTTTTTGCCAAGGGGCTCAAATGGTTGGTTTGTCTTGAGAGTTACGTGAGAGTTACTTGTGAGTTACATGGGAATTACACGCTTTTTTGCCAAGCGGCTCAGTGGTCGGTTTGTCACGGGAGTTTAATGTGAGTTACATATGGGTTACGTAGGAGTTACTTGTGACTTACCTGGGCTTTTGCCAAGGGTCTCAGAGGCTTGGATCGTCCTGTGAACTCCACGTGAGATCCCGTTTTTCCGCCTGGAGTTCAGATGGCCTCTTTATCTATTTATTTTTCTTTCTGTCGGCCGGTGAAACCTCACTCCCCCTCACAAAATAACGACGCGGCTCCTTTAAGACGAGCCCTCACTCTGGCCCCGCCCCTTCATCACGCTGGTGGAGGCACGGCTTGGCCAGGCAGAAGGCGCCGAGATTGATTGACAGCGCAGCGGCCCAATGAGATGGCAGAGCCCGAGGCGGGGGCGGGGCTTCCGGCGGGGCTGCTGAGGCGGCGGCGCTCGGAGGGAGCGGGAGCGGGGCCGCCATGATCAAGAAGTTCGATAAGAAGGACGAGGAGTCCGGTACGGGGGGGCTGGGGCTGAGGGGAAGGGAGCTGGCGTGAGGAGGGGGCTGAGGGGTGCTGGGGTGACAGCGAGGGTGGTGGTGACCGGGGTGCTGAGGTGAACGGGGGTGGAGATGAGGGAGCTGAGGGGATGCTGAGGTGAGGGAGGTGCTGAGGTGGGGAGGCCCTGGCACAGGGTGCTCAGAGAAGCTGTGGCTGCCCCTGGACCCCTGGAATTGTCCAAGGCCAGGCTGGAGCAACCTGCTCATGACAGGAGGTGAAAGTGAATGATCCTTAAATTCCCTTCCAACCCGTTCCATGGTTCTGTGGTCTCCCATCTCTCACAGCTCGAGGGTATTTGTGCTTCAGCTGTAAGAACTGACTGTCAAAGTATTTCTCCCCTCTGGTGACAAATCCAAAGGAACTGGGGGCTGTTTGCTCTCCCTGTTTGCACCGCTGGTTTCTAGAGAGGATTTTATCCCTGTCTCTGCTCAGTGCAGATGTTTCTTCCCTGCAAGCAGAAGAGAGAATTGATTACATGTGTTTATATTTATATCACTATCTGGACAGTGTTGTCATATATGTAAAGAAAATGAACTACTTTTTTTTAATCATTTTGCTACACAAAGCAAAATCCAAAAGGCTTCAGAGAAGCCTTTCCAGACCTTCTCTGTCTGCACATCTGGAATTCACAACAGGGAGTTTAGGCAACCTCTGGCCCCATCTCCCTGTGCTCAGCAGCACAAGGGGGGCAGATCTTGTTGCCCAGAGAAGCTGTGGCTGCCCCTGGATCCCTGGAAGTGTCCAAGGCCGGGTTGGATGGGGCTTGGAGCAACCTGGGATAGAGGAAGGTGTCCCTGGAATGTCCCTTCCATAGGTCTGGAAATGCAGTCTGTGTTCCCTGTAATAACTGATGCTGCCTTGAATTTTCTGTGCTGCTGCTCTGAGCTCCAAATGTGCCCAGCTGGGGTTGAGTTTTGTTTCATTCTTGGTTCCCTTCTGCTTGGGATGTGAGAACTGAGCAATAAATGACCTGGAAATGAGAAATTCTTGCTTGGGGGGGAAAGGATCAGGAGCAGAAGTGAGGCTGTGGAGGGATTTACATGCCTGAGAGGTGGTTTCAGTTCTGTTTCAGGTCCTGATCAGCAGCTCGTGTTGATGCCTTCAGTGCTTTTGGTGCCTGAAGGAATAAAAATAAGTGGATTGGGAAAGTAGAAAAAGGAAATGGTTTTATGTAAAGGCAAATTAAATAGCAAACGATTTTCTTCTTCCTCTCTTTTTATTTTTCCTTCATTCTTTCTATAATTCTGAATATACCCCTTAAGAAAGTGGATTCAAAGCTGTTGATGGCCAACATCAGTTTTCCAAAGAGGAATGTCACTGTTTTGAGGTGATTTGGTGAAGTTTTTGGGCTTTTCCTGCGTGTTCAGATCTGTTGGGGTTTGTGAGGAATTCATTTCCTCAACTGAGACGTCTCTTCTTCCTCAGGTAGTGGCTCCAATCCTTTCCAGCATCTGGAGAAGAGTGCTGTGCTTCAGGAGGTAGGAATTATCACAGGATAATGCTGTTTAATTATTTATTTTTTCCTTCAGGAAGTGTTGCAGAATGATTGTGGGGAAATGTGAATGGCTAAATTCATATAAGTAATTAAAAATCTCAGAAAGAGTGTAAATAAATTAGCTTTATCTACAGCTAATGAGGGGGTTTTTTTAGGGTAATTAGATGACACATGGCTTCTCTCTTCCATATGGACATGTGGCATATCAGGGGGCTCTTTCTGAAGAAAAAATGTTTTATTTTGAGGTATTTTTGCCAGTTCCAGATGGCAAATCGAGTTGTTTGTGCTTTGTTCAGATTGCTGCGAACTAAAGATGCAAGACCACCTTCTCTGGGACACATATTTAGTACAAATAAAAATGACAAGCTGCTTGGCTAGAAACAAATTTGTTTCATTTCGATGTTGAAAGAGAAATAATTATTGCTGGGTTATATAAAAGCAGAATTTATATTTCATTTCCAGGCACGGCTGTTCAATGAGACCCCTATAAACCCACGAAGATGCCTTCACATCCTTACCAAGATCCTGTACCTGCTGAACCAGGTAAGTGGTAGGATTTCTCTCCATCCAGAATGAATATCCCTGAGAGCTTTTAGTGGGAAAGAAGTTTCCCACCTCTTCCTGTCACAGGGAAAACTCCTCGGGAAACTCTTCCATCCCTGTGGAGGGCATTTAGAGTGGAGGTAATTGTGGATTCCGTGGGAGGGGAAGTGAGGAGGGGATGGTTTCTAACACGAGAAAGTCTCCAAGGAAAGCTTTCCTGGTGTGTGGGAGGGCATTAGAAAAGAGAGCTGAATAATGACTGCTTTTCCTCTCTGCTAATTCCAGGGTGAGCACTTTGGAACCACGGAAGCCACGGAAGCTTTTTTTGCCATGACCAGATTGTTTCAGTCTAACGATGTAAGTACCTGGTGTTTTGCCTCTCCCTGCCTTTGTCTGGGCTTGCAGGAACTGCCAGACACTTGGATCTTGGGATGTGGGAGGCAAACACTTCACAGGAGGAGCTCTGGAGGCAACTCCTGGTTTGGAAACAAATGGCTGAGTAATAACGCGTGGTTACTTCTGTGGGTTGGTTTGGGGGTGGAGGTGGGTTCTGAGTTAATTAATTACTGGTATAAAAATGGGGATAATGACAAAGCCTGAATTTACAAATCAGTGTCACTCGATGATTGTTGCTTCCACTTGCAAATCATCACCATCTGCTTGACTCAAAATAGAATTTAAAAGCTGCCTGCAGATCAAAGGCTGCTGTTCCCTAGAACAACTTCTGTTCATTGATCTCATTGGGGCAAGGGGTGAGAACACCCTAAAAATCATAGAATGGTTTGGGAATTGAATTTTGGAATTCAGCTTTGGGCTCAGCGGAATGTAAAATCCTTCTGTGATCTCTTCTGCAGAGTATAAGAACTCAGAGCGGTGTGTTTCATGTGATGGGGCTCATTAATTTTGGTTTAAAATGGTTTGTTTGTTAGAGATTTGTCCAAGGAAGCTGTTTAAAGATGGAACAAAATTTCTGGAGGTACAGAGTGTTTGGAATGCTTCTCATATCCACATTTTAGAAAGAGAGGGGTTTTAAAAATACAAATGTCAATTGTTTGCAAAGACTTAATGTCAACACTCCCTGTGTGTTTCTATGTTTCTTTTACAATAACAAAGTTATTTTTAAAGCTTTTAACTGATAATTGTGAGGCTTCTAAGTAGAGACGTGATGCATCACTTCTTTGATAATTAACGTGAATTTTTGTATTGGTTCTTATCAGTTTACAAAATGTTTATGTCTTACTCTTCTGATTTGTTTGATATCAAGGAGTTTGGCTCTTATCCAGTTATCAAATATAGTTTTACATTTATAACTTTGAATTGAAAAGAGTTGTCTTCTATTTAAAAGCTTATTCATCTTTTAAAGTGAATTTTTTTTTTTTTTATGTTTATTTATCTTTTAAAACTTCTAACTGCCGTTGAGTTTAATCCTTCTCTGCGCCACATTTCCACAGCAAACCCTCAGAAGGATGTGTTACCTCACAATCAAAGAGATGGCCAATATCTCTGAGGATGTCATCATTGTCACGAGCAGGTGGGACACCCTCCAGAACCCGGGATCAGAGCTCTGGGAAAGGGGCTGCGTCTCCCTGGGTTTGTTTTGGCTGCTACAGTGTTGAGGTTTTATAAGGATACAGCAGTCCTGTGATACAGAGTATGTGCCACCCTCTGAAATGTTATTTTGTTCCCACTCTGATGTTACACTTTGCTAAAAAAGCAGGAGAATTCAGTGTATCAGCTGGTTGTTACTTTGTTTTCTTGTGTTTGGGGTTGTTTTTTAAACATTCTTGCTGCTCCATGGGTTTGTCAGAACTTGGGCTGTGACTTTCCTGTCGGAGCAATTAAAGAAAAGCAGAGCAAAGCCCAGTTCGTTCTCCCAGCTGAACTCTCAATTTTTTTGACTGCAAAAATAGACATTGCAGCTGCTGCAAGAGCAAAAATTGGATCTGTGGTGTGTGCCAACGACACTGATTGCTGAACAGCTTTAGAAATATATAAAATAAACCAAACTGAGCTTTGTTCACTATTTCTAAATAAAAATTTTGTGTAGAACAAGCAGAAAGAGAATGGTCGAGCTAAACAAACCCAGGCCCATGGCTAAGCAATACAACAGACTGTGCATTTTATAGTTCTGTATTTCCCCAGATTTTGATGTTAATAACTCTCAAATTAAGCTGATTATTAAGAGGTTGTTCCTAGCCAGAACTAGAGCTTAGCAGTTAACAGCTAAATGAGGTGAATGTCACAAAAAGGCTGGGACATGGGGATTTTAAAGAAGTGTTAACAGGATGGTTTTGCTGATTTCAGTTTGACCAAAGACATGACAGGGAAGGAGGATGTCTATCGAGGCCCGGCCATCCGAGCTCTGTGCAGGATCACTGATGTGAGTACAAATTGTGCCACTTTGTGGGAGAGGTGATGAGTGGGTTTAAAATCCCAAAACTGCTCTCTTGCAGGGTGTATTTTAAAGTAGTAATGGAACTGCTGCTCTAGAGAGGGCTGCTTGATTCTCTCTGCATTGGCAGGAGCTCTGTGAGGCTGGAGCATTGGCAATGTGAAGTTGGAAGGTTTGGAAGCTCCAGTTTCGCATCTGGGATTGCTCTGCTCGATGCCCTGTGCATTGGCAGGAGCTCTGTGGGGCTGGAGCACTGGGAGTGCGCAGTTGGAATGTTTGGGAGCTCCTTTCTGACCTGAGCTTGTTCTCCTTGATGCCCTGTGCATTGGCAGGAGCTCTGTGGGGCTGGAGCACTGGGAATGTGGAGCTGGAAGATTCTGGAGCTCCTGTCTGACCTGAGATTGCTCTGCTTGATTCCTTGTGCAACTTCCAGGAGCTCTGTGGGGCTGGAGGACTGGGAATGTGCAGCTGGAATGTTTGGAGCTCCAGTTCCTATCTGGGATTGCTCTGCTCAATGCCCTGTGCAACTTCCAGGAGCTCTGTGGGGCTGGAGCACTGGGAATGTGCAGTTGGAATGTTTGGAGCTCCAGTTCCTATCCGGGATTGCTCTGCTCAATGCCCTGTGCAACTTCCAGGAGCTTTGTGGGGTTGTAGCATTGGGAATGTGCAACTGGAATGTTTGGGAGCTCCAGTTTCTGATCTGGGATTGCTCTGCTCGGTGCCCTGTGCAATTTCCAGGAGCTCTGTGGGCCTGGAGCACTGGGAATGTGCAGCTGGAATGTTTGGGAGCTCCAGTTTCTGATCTGGGATTGCTCTGCTCGATGCCCTGTGCATTGGCAGGAGCTCTGTGGAGCTGGAGCACTGGGAATGTGCAGCTGGAAGATTTTGGAGTTCCTTTCTGATCTGAGATTGCTCTGCTGGTGACTTTGTCACTGAACCTTCAGGACCGGGCAGCTCAAATCCACATCTGCCTTGCAGAATTAACTCAAGATTTTTGCTGAGGGTCCTTTGAATGTGGATTTTTGCCTTATGCTGCTTTTATGCTCTTCTTCCAAAGTATCTACACTTCCCTTTTTCCTTCTTTTCCCCCTCTTAGGGTACAATGCTACAAGCCATCGAGAGGTACATGAAACAGGCCATTGTGGACAAAGTCCCCAGCGTGTCCAGCTCTGCTCTGGTGTCTTCCTTGGTAAGTAAAGCAGAAGATTTTTGTTGATCTGGGTTCGTGTCAGGCTGGGAAAGTAAGTCTGCTCACCTTTTGTGTTTGTTTTGTTCTTTCTCTGACATGACTCTTCATCTCACTGAAAAATAAGGGAAAACCAGAGTTTCCTTTCTCTCCTCAAATTCCTTCCTTAACATTTGAGTACATCAATCATAATAATGTCTAGTACAAAATGCTCATCATCTCTGCAGTCAGTGTAGAACATGAATTTATCAGGGGAGAGGCCATGAAATCAGCTGCTAAATCTGCAATTCAGGATTATTTCTGGTAATAGACACCAGGAGGGCAAGATGAAGGAATCCACTCTGTTTTCCTCTCTCTTGTTGAGGAGAAAAGGCTGGGAAGGATCTCATTAGTTCTTATTTTTATCAATGGAAGTGGAAGCGTGGTAGTTTGAGACTGAGATGTGAGGAAAATCACAGTTTATAGGATAAAGACTGACTGTGCTGGGAAATCTGTCGTGAGCTTGTGTCCAATGTCAATTTTTTTGCAGCACATGATGAAGATCAGCTATGACGTGGTCAAAAGGTGGATCAATGAAGCTCAGGAAGCAGCTTCCAGTGACAACATCATGGTACAGGTGTGTTTGAGGGTGGCTGGCCCTAAAAACACTGGGGGGTTTAGTGAAATTCTGCGACTACTAAAGAAAACTTAAGAAAAAAAAAATATCTGATTTTCCTTTAGTCTTTTAAAAGCAAGAATTGTGATTTGGGAGAAACAACTCGACTGTTTGAAAAAAATCTTGAGTTTTACCATGATGCCAGCACAAAGTTGTTAATTATGAGCTGGTTCTGGAGTTCTCTTCCCTTTTCCTGCTAAATTTCTGATAGCTGGAATGCTGCTGCCTGTCCCACAGTGGTTGTTGCAGAAGGGCTTTGAATCTGAGTGCTCAAAAACTTTGGGAAATTATCTCACTGCCTCCCAATGAGCATCTCTTGGCCTTCAGAAACTTTGCCAGATGCAAAAGGACCACAAAGATGAACCCAAATATCAGTAAGATCTCCACAAGAGCAAAATTTCTGCACAGATATTCCAGACATCTGTGAAAATGGAATTATTCTGCCTGTTCAGAATATGGAATTATTCTGCCTATTCATTGTGTGAAGTTATTCTGTCTGTTCAGAATATGGAATTATTCTCTCTGTTCAGTGTATGGAATTATTCTGTCTGTTGCAGACTCGTGATCAGAAAGATTCTGTAAAATCAACTTTGTTCTAGCCCACTTAGCAGCTTCATTAAGCCTTACAGTAAATCAGTTTTATGGGGGGAAAAAAAAACCCCCAAATTAACTTGGCAAGGAGCTAGAAATGTTCCTTTGTGCTTCCACCAGAAAGGCCTCAAGGATTTTTGTGAGGTCAGCTGTCATTTCAGGGCCTTGGGATATCCTGGATGTGGAGTTCATTAGAAATGCAGGTGTGACTGTACAAAGCTTGAAACCTTTGAAGTTATGATATTTAATGGGGGGGAAAAAAGGGAAATAAATTAACTTTGTGGCTCTTTGGATCTTCAGGAATAGTTGAGAGTGGACAGAAAGGGGAAGGAAAAGTTGCAGATCTTTGCAACTTGTCAGGAAACTCAGCTCAGTTGAGGTTAGAAGGTATTTTTGCCAGGAAACAGCAACTTTTGCCCCTCTGATGTCTTAACGTGGCTTTTGCGGCTGTACTCAGTGCCTGCCCCTCTGTTTCCCATTCCATAGTATCATGCTTTGGGGCTGCTCTATCACCTTAGGAAAAACGACCGCCTGGCTGTGTCCAAGATGCTGAATAAATTCACCAAATCTGGGCTGAAATCCCAATTTGCCTACTGCATGCTGATCAGGATTGCAAGCAAACTCCTCAAGGAGTCTGAAGAGGGGTAAGTAAGAGGCAGAATTTGAAATACAAAAATCAGAGTTTGGAAACAGCAGCGTTTTTTTTAGTGTTTGTGGAAATCTCCACAGAGACAGAACTGGGATAATGCTTGGACTCGATCTTAAAGGGTTTTAGTATGGATAATGCGTTGGGATAATGCTTGGACTCAATCTTAAAGGGTTTTTCCAGCCTAAAAGATCCTGGGATTCTTGTGTTTGTAGCCATGAGAGTCCCCTGTTCGACTTCATCGAGAGCTGCCTGAGGAACAAGCATGAGATGGTGATTTATGAGGCTGCCTCTGCCATCATCCACCTGCCAAACTGCACGGCCAGGGAGCTGGCACCTGCTGTGTCAGGTTGGTCACAGCCCTTTGTACCCCTGCAGCAGCTGAAACAAAGGGTGGTAAAGAAATTTAGAGAAAATACAGCATAATTATAATACCCAAACCCTGAATTTTCTGATTGTCCCCATGTTAAAGGGCTTTTGGATGAGATCCTTTTTCCCTGTTTCATCCAGATAAATGGCAGCAGAGGTGATACTTGTCTTTATCCAGCTGCAGGAAGTTGGGATGGGAGGGAATCATGGAATGGTGCAGGTTGGAAGGGACCTTAAAGATCATCCAGTGCCTGCCATGGGCAGGGACACCTTCCACTATCCCAGGCTGCTCCAAGCTTGTCCAACCTGGCCTGGGACACTTCCAGGGATGGAACAACCACAGTTTCTGTGGGAAAATTCTCCTCTACCTGGAATATAGAACTGGAATGTAAAGGCGACTGTACAACCCCCCTGTTACTGGTAGTAGGATAAAAACCAGGAGTTTATTTTTAACCTGCGTGTGAAGCTCGTGATAAATTATGCATAGAGCTGCATGAATATTTAGCAGTGTGTAGTTGAATGGAGATACATTAGACTTTCCACTCTATTCCCTTTGTTTGAAAGAGGCCATATCTTTGTTTTTTGGTTTGTTTTTTTTTTCCCTCAGTGTTGCAGCTTTTCTGCAGTTCTCCCAAACCTGTCCTGCGCTATGCAGCCGTCCGGACCCTTAATAAAGTGAGTGCTTCCAAAACCTCTGAACAAGCTTCATTCTCTGAGTTCAGAGCCAGCCAACAGTGCCTAATGATGTGTTACCTCAGGCAGAGCAGCTGCCCCTGTGATGACTTTATTTGGAATTCTTCCATGCTGGAGAATTGGCTTTTCCATGCCAGATCTCCTGGTGTGACAGAAATCTTTCTGCATTCAGGCTGTGTTTGCTCATTTCTGGACCACAGGGATATAACAAGCTGTAGTTAGATAATTTGTGAGCTTTCAGCTGGAAAGAAGAAGAATCCTGGATATTTAATGTTCCAAAATCCACGTGAAGGAAATATTCTGATGGCAGAGCTGCACAACACAACAGCAGCAATTTGTGACCGTCAAACCCACGAGCTGTAACTTAAAATTCTTTTAAAACGCTGAAACGCAACCCCTGAGTTCTGATTGCATCAAATGCTTTGAACTGCAGGATGCTCCTGCTCCCACCTAATTTTGGAACTGCATTCCTTGCAGGTGGCCATGAAGCATCCATCTGCAGTCACTGCCTGCAACCTGGACCTGGAAAACCTCATCACCGACTCCAACCGGAGCATCGCCACCCTGGCCATCACCACGCTGCTGAAGACGGGCAGCGAGAGCAGCGTGGACAGGCTCATGAAACAGATCTCCTCCTTCGTGTCAGAAATATCAGATGAGTTTAAGGTGTGGCATTGGAGGCCTCTGCTCTTTCCAGCTGCAGGTTTTTCTCCCATTCTTGTTTTTTATCAGGCTTTTCCTGTTTGTTAATGCTTCGGTGATTTAGTCTGGTAGGGCAAAGTTCAGAAGGTGCAGTGCTCTAATTTCCAGCTTAAATATCCTGTGTCCTTTCCTCCCACCAGTCCAAGAAAGGAAAAATATCATTTGGTGGATTCCTGGCTCCTGTGCAGTATCCTGCAAATCTTGTACTTCCTTCTGGTTGTTTTAGAGAGGAAAAAGGATTTTAATTGTTCTGATTGAGTTTATATCCCATCAGTCTTGATGCATAGTTAGGAAACTGTGAATTCTAAATTTCTGCCTAATTTATAAGTTTTATATTGACTAAGCTGGTAATAAATTAGTTCAGGATGGTTCAGTTGTACCTGTTACCTCGTGAGGAGCACAGCAGGTGTCTGCAAAATCAGTCTGCTTAAAGTGGTCTTAAGTCCTTGTTTTTATGAGAAAATGGAGTATTGGACAAATTTGAGATTGCAAAGAGTTTTAATAACAGAATGTGACAAGTTAAAATTGCATCATGGTCATCCCTGGGCAGAAGGAAGGCAGGAGGGGAGCCCTTTGAGTTAACATATTCCATCCTAAATTCCAGTCTCTCTGCCAGAGCCAGGTCTTGCAGCACCCTGGCACAAAGCTGTTACACACTGAGGATCCACCACCTGATTTTTATCCTTGTGCATGGATTTAATCAATCGAGGTGACAACTTGAGATAGAAGCCTGTGTTTTTCCTAGGAAAACAAACATGTGACCCCTGTCCTTCTGTGTCGTTCTACAGGTTGTGGTTGTGCAGGCCATCAGCGCCCTGTGCCAGAAGTACCCTCGGAAGCACAGTGTCATGATGACCTTCCTCTCCAACATGCTCAGGGATGATGTACGTGTGACACTTGCTCTGGGGGGAGGTTTTGGCAGATTTGGACCTGCTTGGTGATGGGAAGGGTCTCTTCTGTCAGTGGGTGCACCGAAAGATGGGCCTGAGTGGGTCAGACCTGTGTGAAATGCTCAGGAGTTAGAGCTGAGGATGCTCAGATGTTGTGCCTTGATGGGTCAGGGGGCTGGGAATGCTCTATGAGGTCGTCCAGCACACCTTTTCTTACCCCAGTTTGTACAAATGATTGTTTTCTCCATGGGAAGCAGTCACTGAAGCATGAGGGAGCTGAGCCTCGCTCAGATCAGAGGGTCACTGTCCCTGATTTCCCTTTGCCAGGGTGGCTTTGAGTACAAGAGAGCCATTGTGGATTGTATAATCAGCATCATCGAGGAGAACCCTGAGAGCAAGGAGGCGGGCTTGGCTCACCTCTGCGAGTTCATCGAGGACTGCGAGCACACCGTGCTGGCCACCAAGATCCTGCACCTGCTGGGCAAGGAGGGCCCCAGGACCCCGTCCCCATCCAAGTACATCCGCTTCATCTTCAACAGGGTGGTGCTGGAGAACGAGGCTGTGAGGGCTGGTGAGTGCAGCTCCAGGGCTGGTGAGTGCAGCTCCAGGGCTGGTGAGTGCAGCTCCAGTCCTGGAAGCTCCCATGGCTGCGAATTCCCAGGCTAAAACTGGGTTTGGAGTATGGGGAGTGATGGTTCTTCCCCAGGCCCTGTGCAGAGCTGTGGAGGTGGTTTTACCCTGAGGTTGTTTAATCTCCTCAGACCGTCTTGGCATCAGCACCTGGGCTTCAGAACATAAAGAATAGATTGGTTCTAGGCCCTTTGAGTGTCTGCTGGAATTCAAGGTGTAATAGATGAGGAGGGGACACTGCTGCTTCCCTATTTAATGTCATTGTCCTAAGTTTGTACTTCCTGAAACAGCTTCCTCTTCTTTCTGGGTGGGGATTTTCTCCAAGCTGGTGCCAAGCTGAAGTTTGGTTCGTTTGGAGAGGCGGCTCCAAGTGGTTGCTGAGGGGCTTGAGCTCCCTGCAGAGCTGTGTGGTGTAGCCTGGTCCTGCTCACCACTGGGTGCTTGTGTGGAAAACAGATTTTGCAGCAGCTCCCACTCCAGAAAATGGCAGAAGGGCCAACAATTGGAATATTCCACAGAGCTTCAAAAAATATCTGATGGAGAGCTCCCTCAGAGCAGAGCTGCAGGGCTGTTAAGCTGATCTTGATCACAAAATTATTTCCATTTGGAAATACAGGAATAGTTTAGTCCTTCCATATCACTGAAAGGTTTATGGTGTGGAAGTGAAAGGCTCTGTAAATTGAAAATTCAGGGCTGTGAGAATGTGTTTGTGCAGAACTTGGGCCCCTCTGACACCTCCCTGTTGTCTCTGCAGCTGCTGTCAGTGCTTTGGCAAAGTTTGGGGCACAGAATGAGAATCTGCTTCCGAGTATCCTGGTGCTGCTCCAGAGGTGAGTGGGGATGGCTGGGCCTGTGCTGAGCCTGTGGTGACACAGAGCCCTCTGATTCCCTGGAAGCAGCCAGGGAAGGAAGATCAGACCAGGCCGGAACTTGCACTGAGGTTGTCAATCCCAGCTGAGGAGTGGGAAAATGTTTCTCCCACCTTTCCTGCATGGCTGGAGGGAGCAGAGCACTGCTGGAGGCAAGGAAGTGAGAGATGGGATTAGTCACAGAAACATGTGATGGTAATTTGATCTGAGAACATTGCTCAGGGGGTAATAAATCACAGAATCATTGACTGGTTTGGGTTGGAGGGATCTTAAAGCTCATCTCATTCCACCCCTGCCATGGTGGAATCCTTCCACTATCCCAGATTGCTCCAAGCCACATCCAACCTGGCCTTGGATCTTCCAGGGATCCAGGGGCAGCCACAGCTGCCAAGGCCTCCCCATCCTCACAGCTTGGAGTTTCCTCCTCACATCCAACCTAAATCTCTTTTAGTTTAAAATTGTTTCTCCTTGTCCTATCAATATCTGCCCATATAAAAACTCTTCCCCCTACAGAGCTTTTCTACATGTGGGCATTTTTTACACCCCTTGAAGCAAGAAAATTCCTATCCAGGTTACTCATAAATAACTTTTGTGTTTCCAGAGCTGGGTGTTCCCATGTCACAGGTTCATGTCTCTTGCTGAGACATGTGGTGTTAATGATTTAATTGAAATTAAACCAACTCCCGTGCTGTAGAAACCCATTTTTACATAATTTGAAAATCTCTGGAGGGAGCTCTGACTGTCAGGGCAGTATCAAAGCCAGTTTTGGCAGTGCTATTTTTAGCTCTGCTCTCTGCTGGCCAGAGCTGGCTGACCCCTGTCCCCTTGTCCCCAAACAGGTGCATGATGGACAGCGACGACGAGGTCCGGGACAGGGCAACGTTCTACCTGAATGTCCTGCAGCAGAGACAGCTGGCCCTGAATGCTGCCTACATTTTTAATGGTCAGTGAGAGAAAGGAAACCACTCAGAGCTGTTAATTCACATGGTTTTTTCTGGCCTTAGCACTTCCCTGCAAAGTGCTTATGGTGAGAGTGGTGGATTTAGCAAAATATGGGAAGAGGAAATGGAGCCAGAAGTTTGAGCTGGGCTTTTCTCATTGACTCTTCTTTCCCTTGGCATAAATGTCTTGATTTTTGCTCCATCTTTTCCAATCCAAAACGAGGATGAGGGTGAGCAGGAAATGTAATTAACACATGTAAGATTCTTGCAAGTGAACTGTTTAGACTTGGCAACTCTGTGTCATCTCCAGAGCAGCTTTTTTTCTCCTTTGCCTGTTTTGTGTTTCCTGTGGATCAGCACTGCATGGCAGTGCTTGTGGCAGTTCCAGCTCTTAAAACGGAGTTTTTCTGCCTTTCTCCTCTGCAGGGTTGACAGTCTCTGTTCCTGGGATGGAGAAAGCCCTGCACCAGTACACGCTGGAGCCTTCAGAGAAACCCTTTGACATGAAAACAGTTCCCCTGGCTACAGCACCGATCTTTGAACAGAAAGCAGGTAACACCCAGGCTTCATGGAAATGGGCTGGAGGCAAGGCTCGAAGCCTTGGGGCTGCTGTTGTTGTGCTGATCTTGTTATCAGGGACAAGTCTGTACTTAATCAGAATTTATTGGCTCATAGCCTTTGGAAAAAAGCCATTCCAGGAGAACTCAGTCACTTCTCTGGCTTTCTTCCACGTCCTTGCACAATTCTTGAGCATCTTGACTTAGCACAACCACCTTTGGATTTCTTTTTTTTCTCCCTTCTCCTCCTCCTTCCATTTTTTTGCTGCCTCTTCGGGGCTGAGGTGTGGTTTATTCCTCATAACTCATACTTCTTTTTTTCTACTTTCAATTCACTATTTCCACACCAAAAAAAAAGATATTTCAGTGTGTGAGCAGCCAGGCTGGCAGTGGTTTGCAGCAGAGTGTGTGAAATGTATAAGGAATATCATTTAAGGAATATCATTTAAGGAGTATAATTTAAGGAATATTTAGTGGAGATTTAATGACATTTAAACCTCCTGCATGGTTTAGTTGAGACAGAGCACAAAGTCTTTGCTTTTTTTCTCCACAGAGATTATAATTTAAGGAATATAATTTAAGGAATATAATTTAAGGAATATTTAGTGGAGATTTAATGGCATTTAAATCTCCTGTGTGGTTTAGTTGAGACAGAGCACAAAGTCTTTGCTTTTTTTCTCCACAGAGATTATAATTTAAGGAATATAATTTAAGGAATATAATTTAAGGAATATAATTTAAGGAATATTTAGTGGAGATTTAATGGCATTTAAATCTCCTGTGTGGTTTAGTTGAGACAGAGCACAAAGTCTTTGCTTTTTTTCTCCACAGAGATTATAATTTAAGGAATATAATTTAAGGAATATAATTTAAGGAATATAATTTAAGGAATATTTAGTGGAGATTTAATGGCATTTAAATCTCCTGTGTGGTTTAGTTGAGACAGAGCACAAAGTCTCTGCTTTTTTTCTCCACAGAGATTGCCCTGGTGACCAGCAAACCTGAGAAAGTGGCTCCTTCACGTCAGGATATATTTCAAGGTAGGAGAGAAGATCAGTGGCTCTGCAGAGCTACAGGAAAGCTTGGGACAAGGGCTGGAGGGACAGGACACAGGGAATGGCTTCCCACTGCCAGAGGGCAGGGATGGATGGGATCTTGGGAAGGAGTTCCTGGCTGGAGGCCCTGGCACAGGGTGCCCAGAGAAGCTGTGGCTGCCCCTGGATCCCTGGAAGTGTCCAAGGCCAGGCTGGACAGGGTTTGGAGCACCCTGGGATAGTGGAAAGTGTCCAGGGGGTGGCACTGGATTATCTTTAATATTGCTCCCAACCCAAACCATTCCTTGAGTGTGTGAAGTGTTGGGATGACGGCAGGATCAGAGCCTGTCACTGTTGATCTTCTTTTCCTTCCTGCACAGAACAACTGGCAGCCATCCCACAATTTAAGGGCCTGGGTCCTTTGTTCAAATCTTCAGAACCAGTGCAGCTCACAGAAGCAGAAACAGAGTATTTTGTTCGCTGCATCAAACACGTGTTCCCAAACCACATCGTTTTCCAGGTGAGGGAATTCACACCCTTTTCCAAGGGTGCAGCAGGATTTGGCAGAGTTGCTCAAAATGCAGGAAGCTCGCTGCATGCCATGGAAGATTTTAGCTGATTTGGGGAAAAAACTCTTGATGTGGAAGTGTTTCCAAGTCCTTTTCCCTGTTCCCTGCTGCAGTTTGATTGCACGAACACCTTGAATGATCAGCTCTTGGAGAGAGTCACAGTGCAGATGGAGCCATCAGATGCTTATGATGTGATCTGCTGCATCCCAGCTCCCAGCCTGGCCTACAACCAGCCTGGAATGTGCTACACCCTGGTCAGGATCCCCCAGGATGACCCCACTGCAGGTGAGAAATTCTGCCTGACAAGTCCCTCACGTGAAGGTTCGAGAGAACACCAAGAGTTGGAGGTGTGGGATTTGGTTCATCCTGAGCTTCTTGGCTGTTTCTTTTTTGTGTGTCACAAGTGGTGGTTTTTAGCAGAATAATTGTTATAAATCATCAGTGGTGTTGGATGATTAAAACTGGGATGTTAAAGAGGATTGCAGGTAATGGAAACTTGGATTTACTGCCTGGAATCAATGAAAGGAGCACGTTTCAAACCGTGGATGTTTGGTAGTGTTCAAGAACAGAACCAGTAAAAGGAAAATGCAAGTAGAATAAAAATATTCTTAATTTGAGGCTTTAGATAATGGACTGATTTTTTTCCTCTCTTTAGAGAATTAGAAACAAGTACAAAATGCAGGAATGAGATTTTCTTGGGCGTGGAACTTCCCTTTCTTTCCTCAGTCTCAGTTAAACACTGCTGGGTTTGCAGTTATTTACATGACTTAGCAGTGGAGTGGATTTGGAAGTTATTTTAACACCAGGGAAGATAAGAATTAATCGGAATTTGCTGAACTGTGGGTTTGGATCCTATTCCATTTGTCAGAAATCCTTGTGGAATTCCTCCTGATGGCTGCTGCTGGATCTCATGGCAGCACTTGGAATCAGTGGCTTGTTACCCCTGGAACTCTCCTGAGCTCCTCCTTTGGTCTTTTTCAAATCAAAGGGAAAAATGATATTAAAGTGCTTTGCCTGGCCACATTCTGTATTCCTGGGGCAAAACTGATGGATATTCCAGTCTCTTTTTGGGAAGAGAGGGCTCCAGCAGAGGAATCTGCCCCAGTTATCCCAGATTTCTCTCTCTTCCAGTCACTTGTACCTTCAGCTGCACCATGAAGTTCACGGTGCGGGACTGCGACCCCAACACGGGGGTGCCAGAAGAGGACGGGTATGAGGATGAATATGTGGTGAGTCCAGGATTTGTTCCCTTTTCCCATTGGCACTGATTTGGGATAAACGTGGCCATTGGGTCGAGTTTCCTCTCAAACCTGAAATCAATCCATGGCAGGGTCTGCCTGAAACACCAAAATTTTGTAAAATGCAGTTTTTGGATCCTTCACCAAGCCTCAATTCTGTCAAAGGTTTTAGTACCCTGTGGAGAATTTGTGGGATCAGACAGGAATGGAGGAAGGATTAACTCCCATTGTCTATTTTCAGAACTGTGCCCCAATCTTTGCACCCCAAGCATTTGAATTTCTGTTAATTGTGTGGTCAATGATGGGGATAAAAGTCAGATCCCAGGAGGTATTGGGGAAAATAAAGACTCCTTGGGAGTTATTTTCTGGAGCCAGGCTGGGAGAGCTGGGAATGTTCACTGGGAGAAGAGAAGGCTCCAGGGAGAGCTCAGAGCCCCTGGCAGGGCCTAAAGGGGCTCCAGGAGAGCTGGAGAGGGACTGGGGACAAGGCATGGAGGGACAGGACACAGGGAATGGCTTCCCAGTGCCAGAGGGCAGGGCTGGATGGGATCTTGGGAAGGAATTCCTGGCTGGAGATCCTGGAATGGAATTCCCAGAGCAGCTGTGGCTGCCCCTGGATCCCTGGAAGTGTCCAAGGCCAGGTTGGATGGGGCTTGGAGCAGCCTGGGATGGTGGAAAGTGTCCCTGCCCGTGGCAGGAGGTGGCACTGGATGATCCTTAATGTCCCATCCCACCCAAACCATTCTGGGATTCCCTGGATTCTGAGAAGTCTCTCCATGGAAGCCCAGCAGGGGCTGTAAAGGGCTTTGACCCATTAAGTGATGGCCTCATTTTCTGCTCTCCTGTAGTCTCACAGATGTTTTGTGTAAATATTTTTTAAAGTTTCCACCATAAATGCTATTTTCCCTCTTTTTAGAAGCTATTATTAAATGATTCTTCTGGAATTAAAACCAGGAATTGTCTTGGCAAAACGCTGCGGGCTCTCTTTCCCTTTCCAAGGTGAGGATCATTTCCATAACTGGCCTGAAAATTTCCCTTTTTTTTTTTTTCTCCCAGTTGGAAGACTTGGAGGTGACAGTGTCTGATCATCTCCAGAAGGTTCTAAAACCCAACTTTGCAGCTGCCTGGGAAGAGGTGGGAGATGACTTTGAGAAAGAAGAAACCTTTGCACTCAGTTCCATTAAAACCCTGGATGGTGAGAGAATCCCTCATTTATTGGTGACCCACCTGGGGAATCATGCTGGGGTTTTATTTCGTGTCATAAATAATTACCTGGAATCGTTTTCTCCCTCAATCTCTGAATGCAGAAGCTGTCAATAACATCATCAAGTTCCTGGGCATGCAGCCCTGTGAGAGGTCAGATAAAGTGCCAGAAAACAAAAATTCACACACCCTCTACTTGGCTGGTAAGTGTTCCTGCTGCTGAACTCCAGGTTTCCGTGGCCCACCAGGTTTTTCTAAATGAAGGGAAATGGTTTAGGAGATCCTGCTGTTGTTTTGGGAGTTTTTTCTCTGTAGGAAGAGGTTTTTTCTCTGTAGAAAGGTGAAGGGACCCGTGTGTTGAATGCAGCAGGTTCCAACTTGGAGCCCTCTGTTGTGGATGTGCTCGGGCCAAGCTCTGTGATTGTTGGAATGAGGGAATTCTACCTGTGGGAATGGTGGAGAATCTCTGATTTGAGAACTTCCCAGAGCAGACAAATTCAATTCTTTGCCTGAGCTTATCTCAGAAGGGTGATTCTGGGAGCATCTTGTTCTCAAGTTCCTGTTGCTAAAGACACATCCTGAGTTGCCCTGCAGTACCCACAACTTCTTCTAGAATCATGGAATTGTTTAAGTTGGAAAAGCCCTCTGAGGTCATGGAGTCCAACTATTCCCAGCACTGCCAAGGCCACCACTGCCCACATCCCCAAGTGCCACATCCACAGGGCTTTGAAATCCAAACAGGGATGGGGACTCCAGCCCTGCCCTGGGCAGCTGTGCCAGGGCTGGACAACCCTTTCCATGAAGGAATTTTCCCAGTATCCACCCTGCCCCTCCCCTGGCCCAGCCTGAGGCCGTTCCCTCTCCTCCTGTCCCTGTTCCCTGGGAGCAGAGCCCGACCCCCCCCGGCTGCCCCCTCCTGTCAGGGAGTTGTGCAGAGCCACAAGGTCCCCCCTGAGCCTCCTTTTCTCCAGGCTGAGCCCCTTTCCCAGCTCCCTCAGCCGCTCCTGGGGCTCCAGCCCCTTCCCAGCTCCGTTCCCTTCCCTGGACACGCTCCAGCCCCTCCAGGTCTCTCCTGTCGGGAGCTGCCCCGAGGATTCCAGGGGTTCTCTCAGCAGGGCCAGCACAGGGGACAATCCCCACCCTGGGGCTGGCACAGCCCAGGTGCCATCGGCCTCTTGCCCACCTGGGGCTGTCCAGCCACTGTCACCAGCACCCCCAGGACCTTTCCCAGCTTTCCAACCCCTCTCCCCCAGCCTGGAGCACTCCATGGGGCTGTGACCCACGTGCAGAGCTGAAGACCAAACCTGTCTTGTCCTCAGCCGTTGTCCCTGGATCAGGACTGGATCCCTGAGCCTCTCCCAAAGTGACCTGTCCCTGTTGCTTTGTCCCAGGTGTGTACAGAGGTGGCTGTGATGTCCTGGTGAGGTCCAGGCTGGCACTGGGGGACGGTGTGACCATGCAGGTGACAGTCAGGAGCAAGGACGAGACGTCCGTCGATGTCATCCTGGCTTCCGTGGGCTGAGAGTTCCAGCACAGCAATCCCTGGAATTCCCCCTTTTCCTGGCTGTCCTTCTGCATGTAGTTTTTATTCCTCAATTTGGGAAATATTTTGTATGATGTTCCATTCGTGGCTGGCTGGTACTGAGCCATTCCCAAGTCCCTTCCCTCGTTGTCACTTACACATTCCCACCTAACTTACAGCATCTCTGGCCACTTGCAGTCAACCAGGGAAGGTAAAAGATGCAGGGGGGGTGAGAAAATGGAAGCAGATTTTTGTCAAAATTGCTTTTTATTAACAGAAAATAAACACTGGTTCAAGTGGTGGAATTCATATGAATTACTGTTAATAAAATAGAATTTTTTTTTGTTCTAATTCTGTCTGTTCCAGTACAGAAAAAATAGCCCATCATGGCTGTTTATGAAGCAAAAACCCCTTATTCCTAAAGGGATGCTATTAAATTCCCAACATAAACTATTAAAACCCACCCCAAACCTCCACATTTGCAATATTTTTGTGACTGTCTCTTCTTCCACACAGAAAAATCAATGTACAGAGAGAGATAAAACTCCATCTCTTGAGGCAGATTCAATTCTCTGAGCCTTATGTCAGGTAATACCAAACCCAAGGGCAGCCTTTTCCTGGGTTCAAATTGGGAAAAATCCCATATGGAAAACTGGGAAGGGAAGGGGATGGAGGGACCTGCTGATGAACTGGTGTTTCTTCCCAAGTCAGGGTGAGGAAGGAAGGAAGAAACACAGATTTAATGCTAATTTAAACCCCCGCCTCTCTAAATACACAGGCTGGGCAAGAAGGGGAGTGCAGGGCTGGAAGAGCTATCAGCATCCTGCTTTTCCCCTCATTTTTCCAGTGCTCCAAGGATTTAACTCTGTTTGGCAGCCCAGGATGAGGGTGGGAGTGCAGTGTTGGATGTGGGAGATAAAATCAAGGTTTTTTTCCTGCCCCCAAAGCCTGACTTGGAAGCAGAGGGTCAGAACTGAGCTGCAGCAGCTCAGAAGGAGTTGATGAAGTTCAGATAAGCATTCAGGAATCCCGTGGGATCCTCCAGCTGGGGATAGTGGCTGATGTGGTCATCCAGCACAGCCACTGTGGACATGGGAAGCACCTTCCTGGTAGGGAAAATGGAGCAAGGCTGAAACACAGGAACTGCAGCACACTCAGCCCAATGGCACAGCCAGGATTCTGCCCATTTTTGGGATAAAAAAAGCCTGGAGAGGTCACATCTGACCACTTCCAAGGGCTGGATTTCCTTCAGGGTACTTTGGAGGGGGAGACTTCCTCAGGTACCAAATCTTCCCTCTGTGGTTTTAAAATGGATCATGGGATCCACTGAAAATCCTGATTTTTGGTGCCTAAAATGTGGAAGCAACTTCCAAACTGCTCTGACGGAATCACCTGGCTGTGCAGGTCACAGTGGGAATTCAAAACAGCCTCCATGAGAATGGAACTGAGGGAATAGCCAGGCAAAATATCCCTTGGAATGAAGCCCCAGTTGCACATTCCCACTTTTGTCTTACTTGTAAAGCTCGAGAAACTCCGGGTGTGGATTCACAGGGTCCAGGGGCCCGTAGATGAGATGCACTGCAAGGGAAGCACAGGCAGAGCTTTTCTATCCATAAATTAATGGGTTCATTAATTAGGACATCCCGAAATTAATGCCAAGGAGACCTGCAGGGGTGTTCTGTCCTCCCACAAAGCTTGGGAAGCTTCCAGTGGAGCACTAAACCAACCAGCTCTGAATGGGCTCTTGCTGATCTGCCCTGGGGTCAAGTTCAGCCTCCAAACCCCAAATTTTTCCCTGATTACAACTTTTCGGGCTTGAAAAGCTCCTCAACTTCTGTGGAGCAGCACTTGGAGAACCAGCCATGAACCAGGGAATTACCTCTGCTGCTACACTGGATTTGAGCTCAGAATAACAAGAGGCTGATGCGTGGAAGGAGCCAGCGCCTGGAAGTGAGGGGGGCAATTCCCAACAATCCCAAGGAGCAAAAGGAATGGATTCCTACTCACGTGGGACCGAGGCAGACATCAAAGCCCCAACCCAGCGCTCTCTGTGCTTCTTTCTCTGGTTTATGTACTGCAAAACACTGAAGAAAAATTCGTTGTTAATGCAGTGGGTGCTGCCCAGCCTGGAATTCGCTCCCAGGGCTGTGCAGTGAGATCCAGGTGGGATCTGCATCTCCCATGGGAAAACAGCACCACAGCATCATCCCTGGGCTCAGTGACTCCGTTCTCCCAGTGGGAGAAGGGGAGACAAGGAACTGAACCTGTGACCACCAGGCCAAGATCCTTCTAAAAGCCACAAACTGGAGAAAACAAAACTTCCAAACTCCCACGCCGGAGATTTGGGACCGGGACTTCTGGGAATGGCCCAGAAGGTTCAAATCCAGAGGGAAATCTCTTGTGGCACAATGCTGGGGGATCTGCCACAGCTTTAGCTCCAAGCCCTTGACTTCCAAAGAAAAAACCCCCAGGTTCCACATCTCCAGCCGTGTGCAGGCTCACATCCAACTCCACCCTTCATTTCCCTGCCTCGCATCATCCCGGAGAATCCCTGCTCCGCCATCACCCCCCAGCTCTTCCTTGGGATGCAGCGTTGATCCCAGGCTCCAAAAGAAGCAGCTGGAAGTGCTGGAGAGCCTGGCTGAGCTCCGGGGAGCTCGGAGCAGGGAATTCACACCAAGGTTGTGGACACTGAAAAGCTTTAGCAGAGAGATTTTCCAGCTCTCTGCAGCATTTTGTGAGAGCTCTGTCTTTCCCATGCGAGTAACTCAAAGCAATGTTACAGTTTTGTAAACTTCTTGCAGCTGCAGGTTGTTTTGGTAGAAATGTTATGGTTCTAACTAGAAAAACACTCAGAGATGGGTGTCTTAGAACTTGACCAATCCCCTTAGGGGGTGGGTGACAAAACCCCAATTACCCTATGCCATTTAACACACTTTGTGAACCAACATATAAAAGCCTTCTGAGAATTATTAAAGCGCTTCCATTCCTTCCTGAGCCTGGACTTTGTGTCGTTTCTCTGCCCGTCCGCGGGGAGAACAGCGACACAAGGTACCTGTCCATGACGAGGTTCCCGTCGTTATTGCGCACTGCTGCCCACATGTCCCAGTATTCCGCCCGCGAGGGCTGCGTGTGGGGCCCAAAAACCGCCCCGAGCCTGCAAAAAAACGGGATTTGGAGCCACCTGGAAGCAGCTGTGTCAGGGAGCCACTCAAAAACTACTCGAGGGCAAAAAATTCCAGCACTTCCAGTTTCCATGGCAAACTCCAAGTGCTGAGATGTCCCATGAATAAGTGGGGAGAAGTGTTGGATGGCCTCAAAGGGCTGGGTTTTGGGGAAAAAGGGTTTTTAACACTGCTAAAAAGATCTGATTATAAAAAAAGAAATCTGATGAATAAATTTGATAAATTTAAAAAAAAAAGTAAGTAATAAAAAATCAATCTGATTAATAAATTTGATAAATAAAAAATAAAAATAAAATAATAAAAATAAATTAAAAATCTGATGAATAAATTTGATAAATAAAAATAAAATAATATAAATAAAAGAAATCTGATTAATAAATTTGATAAATAAAAATAAGTAAAAATAATAAAAAATCAATCTGATGAATAAATTTAATAAATAAAAAATTAAAATAATAAATAAAAATAAACAAAAAATTAAAATAATAAATAAAAATAAAGAAATCTGATTAATAAATTTGATAGATAAAATAATAAATAAAAATAAATAATAAAAAAGGAATCTGATTCATAAATTTGATAAATAAAAATAAAATAATAAACAAAAATAATAAAAAGAAATCTGATTAATAAATTTGATAAATAAAAAAGTAAAAATAAAATAATAAACAAAAAATAATAAAAAATAAGTCTGATTAATAAATTTGATAAATAAAAAAGTAAAAATAAAATAATTAAAAATAATTAATAAGAAATAAATCTGATGAATACATTTGATAAATAAAAAAGTAAAAATAAAATAAAAATCAATAATAAAAAATAAATCTGATTAATAAATTGGATAATAAAATATAAAAATAAAATAATAAATAAAAATAAATAATGAAAATAAGTCTGATTAATAAATTTGATCCATAAAAAAGTAAAAATAATTAAAAATAAGTAATAAGAAATAAATCTGATTAATATATTTGATAAATAAAAAAGTAAAAATAAAATAATAAATGAAAATAAAAAATAAAAATAAATCTGATTAATAAATTTGATAAAAAGTAAAAATGATATAATAAAAATAAGTCTGATTAACAAATTTGATACATAAAAAATTAAAAAAACCAATAAATAAAAATAATTTAAAAGAAATCTGATTAATAAATTTGATAAATGATAAAATAAATAATAAAATTATCTATAAAAAATAAATCTGATTATTACAAAGTGAATCCGATTGTGCAGGGGTTTTGTTGCCTCTGCAATGTGTAATCCCAACACTCGTGGGAGAGGAGGATTTCCGTGTCCAGGGAAAAGCCGGGGGGTTTATGATGAAGCTGAAGTGCTTGGCCAGTGTGGAGAGGGAATGGTCCAGGAGGTCAATCCCACCTCTCCAGGGACAGTGCCCAGGAATCTGCTCCTCTGCCCAATCCCTGCCACGCTGCCTTCCGGAATCATGGAATGGGTTGGGTGGGAATTGGAATCATCCAGTGCCACCCCTGCCACGGGCCAGGACACCTCCCACCTTCCAGAGTGCTCCAGCCTGGCCTTGGACACTTCCAGGGATCCAGGGGCAGCCACGGCTCCTCTAGGAATTCTATCCCCTCACCCTCCCAGCCAAGAATTCCTTCTCATTCCCGCATTCCCGCCTGGCTCACATCCTTATGGATCGTGCTCAGCACCCCCGAGCCCCGACTCACCCTCCGGAGAAGAAGAAGAAGTTCATCAGCCGCAGGATGATGGGGGACAGCAACCCCCCATCCTTGAGGAGCTTGGGAGGAAGGGAAAAAGGAGACAGCACAGCTCGGCATCGGGCACATGGATAAATCCTGCCTCCATGGAGAGCTTTTCCGGTGGTTCCCAGCCCAGTCCAGCCCCTCGAGGTGTCCGTGGGGACTCGGTGGTGCGACAGCAGCGCTCCAAGGGGGGTTTCTTTGGGATTTTGGGATTCAGTGTGACTAGAGGGGGGAGCAGCTCACCTTCTGGATGAAGCGGGGGTAGTGCGTTTCGGGAAAAATCCCTGGAAGGACATCAAAGAACTGAGCTGGAACACTGGAAGTGTTTTGCTCCACATCTCCCAGTTTTTCCCCCTTCACGGTGCCATGGAAGCGGCCCAGGGAGCCCCAGGATTGATGCTCCTGGTTAATTACAGCACCTTGATTGCAAACCTTGGGATTCGGGTGATGGAGATGGGAAGGCCACCTCATCCCATGGATCCCCATCCCATGGATCCCCATCCCTCCCATCCCGCCCTGGGCAAACTTTACCTCCGTTGGACAAACAGAGGCTGTTGATCAGGATGCTTCCAGTTTTATTGTGCTCATACCTGGGGACAGCGGAGAAGAAGGTGAAACACAACCAAACCTCTCCAGGCTCCGAGGAATGACCGAGCACGAGGTCACACCGTGTCAGATCATCTCCATTTCCTTTGGGAATCGGACGGATGGGAGCCTCGGATGTGCCCTGAGACACCTCAGGCACAAGGAAAAGGGGATTCTGCGTCACGTCCTTCCACTTATCTGCTGGGAATCATCTTGATGGAGACAACAAAGGGCAGGAGGGGTGGCAGGGACCTGTGGAGCAGCTCCTGGGCCACCGTGTCCCCGTAATCGTGGGACAGGAGGTTGATCCTCTGGTGCCGGAGCCCGAGGTGCCGCAGCAGCCCCTCCACGATGGTGGCCTGCTCGAAGATGGAGTAGCCATGGGGCCTCTGCAAAAGTGGGAGAGGGGCCCCAATGAGAGCCTGACCCACCAGGAGCCCGCAGATTCCAGAATAAACACCCCAAGGGAGGAATATGGGAATGTGGAATTTGGAAACCAGCAGCTTGGGACCCCAGACTCAGCGGTCGGGATGTCCTGTGATGTCCGCAAGGCCATGGGAGCATTGTCCGTGCTCCAAAAGGGTCAAGGTGTGTTTTGGAGTCCCATCAAACCGGGCTGAAGGTCCACCACAAACCTTCCCCATCCCTTCCACCATAATAATGACTTAGCCCTTTTCTAGAGGGAAGCAGGAGGAGGAAAACCAATTTTTCTCCTGGATGGCAAAACCCAATTTAGTGCTGGGCCAAAAGCAACCACGAAAATCCTCATCCCAGGGTACTCACGGGCTTGTCACTGAACCCAAATCCGAGGAAATCCAGGGCAATCACCCGGTGAAAGCGCTGGGTCAGCCCTTCCCAGATCTGGGAAGAGGAGAAATGCATTAAAAAAGCATCCAGTGGGAGCAGAGGATGGAAACATCTGCAGTGATGAGCAGTCATGGATGGACATGCTCCTCTCCACCGTCCCAGGAGAACATTCCAGCTCCAAGGAAACAGCAGGAAGTCAAAATTTCCCACTAAACAGCAACACCATCCCCAAAAAAGCCAAGGAATAGCTGTGGGTGTTCTCCTCACGCTTTGAGCTGGACTGTGGCAAAGGGCGATGTGAAGAGAGCTTGGATTCCGTGCTGGGAGAGGAACAAGGTGATATCCTGGAGCACGGCGGTATCCCAAGGAAAAATCTGGGGAATTCTCCTCTGGAGCACGGCCCACCCCAGGCTGACCCCCTGCTGTGCTGCCTGCTCATCCCCAGGAGCTGCAAATCCTGGGATTTGCTGCCAGATTCCAAGCCCCTCACCTTGCTCCAGTCGTAGCTGGACGTTGGGAAGCCATGCAGGAGCACCACGACATCGGAGCTGCCGACGGCGCCGCTGGAGTCTGCCGAGGGAACGGGACACCTCAGGAGCAGCTTTTCCCAAAATTCCTCCCTCCTGGGATGGGCATTGCCGCTCATCCCACTGGGAATCCACCCACCCGTGGGGCACCTCTCCCTCTGCTCCCCAAAACCAAGGATGGGTTTGATTCCCACTGCAGCTTCCCAGAGGTTCCCTTCGGAAACCTCACTGGCTCCGTGATCAATCCAGCGATTTAATTAGCCCAAATTAATTCTGGCAACCTCCACGTTGCTGCAAAAAGGGTTTCCAGTGCTTTTTCCTTGCTGGGATCCATCAGAGGATCTTGGGATCCTTCCCACCAAGGCACAAGGACCAACTTTCCCGCAATTAAAATGTTCTGACCCATCCCTGCCGGATCCAGGCAGTGGCTCCTCTTGGAGCCGTTCGGGAGGGATTTGTCACCACCTTGTGCAGGTTTGGGAATGTCCCCATGGGCACCACGGGATGATCCCATCCCCAGGGCTCCGTCACCTCTGTAGAAGATGTTCAGGTCCTTGTAGGTGAAGAAGCTTCCGGAGGATTTCCAGGAGCGGAGCGCCGGGGAGAGCTGGGGGGGCGGGATGTGCAGGTAGACGGCGAGGAGGGGCACGCCCAGCAGCCCCACCTGCACCCACCACTCCTTCATCCTGCGGGACACAGCCGGGACACCGGGATTCACTCCGGAACTCCTGCATTCCCCTAAAGCTCCCCAGGTCCCCCGAAACCACCTCCGTGTCCCCAAAACTCCCACGTCCCCATAACCCACCTCCGTGTCCCCAGAACTCCCCCATTCCCATAACCCAGCTCCGTGTCCCCAAAACTCCCCCATTCCCATAACCCACCTCTGTATCCCCAGAACTCCCCCATTCCCATAACCCATCTCTGTGTCCCCAAAAACTCCTCCGTTCCCATAATCCAACTCCAGTCTCAAAAACTCCCCCATTCCCATAACCCAACTCCATGTCCCCAAAACTCCCCCATTCCCATAATTCACCTCCGTGTCCCCAAAACTCCCCCATTCCCATAACCCACTTGCAGTCCCCAAAACTCCCCCATTCCCATAACCCACCTCCAGTCCCCAAAAACTCCTCCATTCCCATAATCCAACTCCAGTCCCCAAAACTCCCCCATTCCCATAACCCACCTCCGTGTCCCCAGAACTCCTCCATTCCCATAACCCACCGCCAGTCCCAAAAACTCCCCCATTCCCATAACCCACCTCCAGTCCCCCAAAACTCCCCCATTCCCATAACCCATCTCCAGTCCCAAAAACTCCCCCATTCCCATAACCCACCTCCAGTCCCCAAAACTCCCACGTCCCCATCCCCCATTCCCATAACCCACCTCCAGCCCCAAAAACTCCCTCATTCCCATAACCCACCTTTGTGTCCCCAAAACTCCCACGTCCCCATAACCTGCACGTCCGCAGGGTGGCAGGACCAGCCAAGGTTTGGGGTTTGAGAGGGGACGTGGGTCTCATTTGGGGTCAGAGGGGGATTGTGGGTCTCATTTGGGGTCAGAGGGGGATTGTGGGTCCATTTGGGGTTTGAGGAGGGACAAGGGTGCTCTTTGGGGTTCAAGAGGAGAATGTGGGTCCATTTGGGGTTTGAGGGGGAACATGGGCTCATTGGGAGGCTGGGGGGGATGTGGATCCATAAGGGGTCTGCAGTGGGGTTATGGACTCATGGGGGTCATTCTGGGGGGGTCATGGGCTCATTGGGGGGGGTTTGGGGGAGCCATGGGGTCATTCTGGGGGGGTCATGGGCTCATTGGGATTCTGGGGGGGGCTATGGGGTCACTGGGGGGGGTCATGGGCTCATTGGGGTTCTGGGGGGAGCCATGGGGTCATTGGGGGGGTCATGGGCTCATTGCGGGGGTTTGGGGGGGCCATGGGGTCACTGTGGGGGGATCATGGGCTCATTGCGGGGGTTTGGGAGGGCCATGGGGTCACTGGGGGGGGGTCATGGGATCATTGGGGTCGGGGGGGGGGGTGTGACCCCAACGCGGTTCAGGGAGTCAGTGGAAGTCAAAGGGAAGGGACACACCCACCGGCGGGGACACACCCTCAAAAGCCCCGCCCCGAGCCACACCCCTCGTCGAGCCACGCCCATTTGAGCCCCGCCCGCATCCCCAAGCCCTGCCCCTGGCCCCCCACCCCCTCCCCTCAGGCCACGCCCCCTCCCTGAGCGCGCGTCCGGCGGGGGGCGGGGCGTGGCCCCGCGTGCGCGCGCGCGCCCCTCTCACCTGCGCTCAGGCGCTCCCGCGGGCGCGCGCCGCCATCGCGCTCTCCCGGAGGGGAGGGGCGGGGCGGGGAGGCGTGGCCACCGCCCCGCGCATGCGCAGCTCCCGCTCCCCCCTTCCCCGCCGCTTCCCGCCCGCCGCGTCCCTCCCGTTGCCGGGCGACGCGCGCGCTTCCCGCCGCGCCGCCTCTGATTGGCTGCGGGCGCGGCGGGCGGCCAATGGCGGCGGGCGTAGTTGCGGGGTGGGCGGGAGGCGGGAGCGCGGCCGCGCGTGAGGGACGGGCGGAGCGGGCGAGCGGCGGCGCGGGGCGATGTCGGCTCGGGGAGGACTCGGCGATCCTCAGGTGCTGTGAGGGGCCATTCCTTCGCCGGCACCCTGCGGGCGGTGAGGGGGGGACACGGGGGAGGCGCGGTGGGATGGTTCCTGCAGCCCCCGGAGCCGGGCGAGCTCAGCACAGAGGAAAAAACGGGGAAAAATTCTCCTTTGAAGGCTTTAAATCAGCGGGGATTCAGGAATTTCTCGCTCGTTTTTCTGTCTCTTAAACCCCTTCAAATCGCATTTTCTGATCGCTTTTCTGCTTTTCTTTTTTTTTTTAAATTTTATTTTTTAAATTTTGGCTTCTCATCTTTTTCATTTTGGAACAGCTTCTAACCCGGCGCATCCCCTCGAATCCCAAGTATCAACATATAAAAACTCGTCTGGATACTGGTAAGTGAAATTGTTGTGAGGTAAAAACACTAAAAAGTAGGCGTAGGATGATAGAAAAGTGTAATTAATGTCTTAATTACCTCTGGCCCGAGCTAATTTACCCCAGACTCTGCAGAATTCTCATCGTGATGATGATTTGTCTCACCAAACGTTTGCGGCTTATCAAAATTCCCTACTTACAATTTTCTTTCAAAGCTGAAATTTAATCAAGCACAAACTATACAGATTTATGAGTATTTATGTATATTTATGTATATTTATGTATGTTTCTCCTCACACACCACTGTGCACCCCCTCAAAATTGAGATGAAATGCTCTGTGTGTAGATAACCACACGTTTGAAGTCTTTCTTGTGTTAAAACTTGTTTATCTTTTTTTTTTTTATTATTATTTTTAAGAAGAATTAGGGATTAAAGTAGGTTTAAACTGGGTCAGGCTCTGTTGTGGTGGTTCCCATAGAAATTACTGGTCTTGCAATTCCTGTCCATGGACTTTTCTTGTGTCTTGTCAAGGATGTGACCCAAAATAATTCTTTGGGGGTGTCTTTGGGGGCGTTTTTTTGTTGTTAAAGCAGCTGAATTTTATCCAGTAACACCAGCCTGTGGCATCCTCACCAAAATGCTGGGAAAGGAGCAGCAAACCCTTGGATTTTGCTGTTTAGCTCAACGTTCCTTGAAAGAAAAGAGGAAAATCGTGGCCTTTTTGTACCTCTCGTTGTGATGGCGAAGGAGGATCTACAGCCAGCAGCTGTTTCCTTCCAAGCAATTAAAATTTAAGCCTTACTGGGCCTGAAGAAAATCTCTAATAAATAAATAATTGTAATAAATTGATTTTTTTTTTTGTTCTGTTCCAGGACATAGTTTGTCGAAATACATGGAGAAGCTGGAAGAGATCAAAAGGAGTGAGTACCTGGGGAGGAGCAGGACGGGTTAAAAATGGGTTGGTTCAAAGCTCAAAGAGCAGGGGGTGAATCCCAGGGGGTTTTCCTTGGAAATCTCCACAGACTTAATTTAAAAATCCAAGCAGGCAGGTCAGGGAATCTTCCAGATCCTTCTTTGTGCTGTTCTTGTTACTGGATTGAAACCAGACAGGAAGTTCTCTGAGCTAAGAAATCCAGGCTAGACTCATCTGGGGAGACTCATGGTTCACTTCTGAGACTTTATTTCACCTTTAGGTCACAATTTGAGCTCTTTTATCATTTTATAATTTAAATGTCTATCAAAATACTCCACGACAGGAAAAAACCAAGCTCATTCCTTGTGTTTCCATTGATTTCACCAGCACAAAACGCTGGTATTTTGAAGACTTTAGGTTGTTCAGGCTAATGAAAGCCTAAATTATTTTTATTTCTCTGTTTTCCCACCAAACCCAGGCTTTTCAAATCATTTTTCCCAATAAAACTGGTGATTTACTACTTCATTTCCAGATTATTCTCACGTAAGGAGCCAGGAAAACTCTCCAACCTGAATGCTGCATTTATGGAGGCAAAAAAAAAAACCAACCCAACCCTGAATTGAACTGAAACCTCCATGAATGAGGATTAATTAGGATTTGAAATGCTCAGTTTTAGTTCTCAGCCCCACTTTCTGTGCCCCCCTTGTGAGGGAGGCCACGGGAATTTATTTGTGCAAAAGGGGCCTTTGTTCGTGGTTTGTTTGTTGGGTTTTTGGGGCTTTTTTTTTCAAACACTGCAGGTTCTTTGGGGGGGAAAATCAAAAGAGGAATGACCTTGGCTTTCCAAAATGCTCTGTTGACTGAGATTTCAGTGCTGCCTTGCTTTTTATTTGTGCTGGAGATGTTGTTTGGTGGCCCAGGTGGGTTTCCAATCTCCTCCGCGGATCTGTTCCGTGCGCTTCTTTTGTTCCCTCCTTTTTTTTTTTTTTGGAGGCCGGGGAGGAACTCTCTCATTCTCTCCAGGCTGAATGGACACCTTGTGTTCCCAGGGAGTGGAGGGACTTCTCCCCCTTGGTTTCTCAGGGATAGATGACACCCTTTGGACACGGATTTAAATCCCCAGCACAGGCACCTCTCTGTCCCTTATGTAACGTGAGAGATTTAAATCCACGGCATCAAAAATGAGAGAGCTGCACCCACGATGATTCATCCTTGGGAGGATTGACTTGAGGACACACACACACACACCAAGTCTCTTCCTTCTCTCTGGTGTTGCTGCCCTCCTCTCCAAAGCCCCGAGGAGCCCATCCTGGAAAACACAATCATTCCAAGCAAAGCCATGTCAGAAAACTCCAACGGATCCGCCAGGACCGGACCGGGTACGTCAGGTTGCTTTTGGAGCTGGAAGCAGCACTTCTGAGCTCTCTGGGAACTGCTGGGAAGGCATTTTGGGTGGCAAAGACAAGATCTAGGGCAAAGAGGCTTTTTTTTGGGATGAAAAATCCGTATTTGAGGTGGGAAGGAACCATCCAGGAGCTGCATTGTGCAACAGCGGTTCCGCTTTGCCGGTGTTTTTGTACATCCAGCACTTCCCAAGCTTTGCTGCTTTTATTTGTCCTTCTAAATGAAGTTTATTTGACATGACAGAAAAGCTCTTTTTTGGCCTTGGCTGGCCAATTTTAGTCATTGAGCTGATGAAATGGGAAATAATTACAGGAGATAATTGTTACTGGGTTTTTTTTGGAGTTAAAGGAGGATTTAACAACCTCAGCTTGAGGCTTGAAACCAGGTGGTTTTGCAGGAACCAGCAGGGTCATTTCCCAGTTAATTGACTTAATTGACATCCTGCAGTCCAGTTTCTGCACCTCCTGTGCTTCAGCCCTGTGGTTTGGATGTGCAGTGGATCTTTTGGAAGGGCTCCTTTTTCCTAGGACAAGTTGTGAGGAGCAAAGAGGGTGCTTGTTTTGCAGCCTAATCAAAATGTTTTAGGGTGGGATGTGGAATTTGGGACATCTGAATGTGTTGGGAAGAGATCTCGGCCTCCAGCATTCCCGTGGCTCCTTCTCTAAACACAACTCAGCTTGAGAGTTTCCTCAAATAAGCAAATCCCACGGGAATTTTTGGTGTGGTGGCTGCAGGAATGTTCACGGGAGCCCTTCCCCCTTACTCCCTCATCTCCTCTAAGCTAATGGAGCATTCAGCAGATGGTTTTAGGGGATTTAGGATTGTTTAACTGAGTGGATTTGCCAAAGATCCTGTGCTCCATTGTTATCCCCTCGGAGCTGAACAGCTGGAGAGGGACCAGCTCCTTCCTAGCCCTGCCTTTCCCAAAGGACAAAGCTCCCGTTGCTTCCCAGGAGAGGCTATTCCATATCAAGATGTTCCTACTGATACCCATCCTGGCTTCTCTCTGCTCCTCCAAACACCTTTTGTTTCACACCAGGAAGTTTCTCCCTTGCTCTGCATCTCCAGGACCAGGATGGGATCAGGCTCCCACTTTGCCATCGTTCCCTTGGCTCTGGGAATCTGCTCTGGATCTTTGCCAGCCCTTCCGACAGCCCTGCTCAGTTTTCTTGCTCCCTAAGCTGCGTCTTGAGGATTAAGATTCAATTAGTCCAGTTTCTTGTGTTAATTAATCCATTAAGACTCGATTAGTCAAGTTTCTTGTGTCAATTAGCCATTCCTTGAGAGACCCGTGTCAGCAAATGGTAGAAATCAGAATTTCATTGTCAGATAAAGTGTAAAAACTTGGGATTTTTTAATTGTTCAGATGAAACCTGCATGTTTAGCTTGGTATTTGCAAAGACACGATGCCCTGTGCTCTGATTCTGCTGTAATTTACACAAATTAAAATTTCAGGTAGATGAATCTTTTGGTTTAAGGACCCCAGTGGCCTCCAAAGAACAGCAGGAAAAGGGGGAATTCCTGAGCTGCTTCCTGCCCCAGCACCATGGAAAACACAAATTCATACTGGAGTCTAAAAGCAACTAAATCTGCCTCTTCTACTTCATCATATCTGGACAAGATTTCCCTTTTTCCTTTTGTAACTGGTGTTAATTAAAACCTCTCTCTGTAACTGGTATTAATTAAACCCTCTCTTTATGACTGGTATTAATTAAACCCTCTCTTTATACCTGGCATTTCACAAAGTCTCCAGGTTTGCTGCTCACATCCTTCGGCACAAACTTGCCCTGAAATCCTGCCTGGCTGCAGAAGAGTCTCTGAGAAAAGCTGGGATTAAGCCATGACCTGGTGTCTAAAAAAGCTGGGAAGGAGCTGAAAATTTACCTTGTCTTCTTTGTTTTGTTTTTGAAGATTACAGATACAAAAAGGATGAGCTGTTTAAAAGGCTGAAGGTGACAACTTTTGCTCAACTGGTACGTACAGATCCCTCTCTGGCCTCCAAAACCTTTTAGGAACAGCATTTTTCCTTGGAATAAAAATTTCTCTGTAATTATTTAGCCTTAATGTGTAATTATTATGTCTTGGCTTCTGCCTGCCCTTTAGTAAAAGCAAATAATTCGTTTCCACAGTGGCCAAATGCCTTTAATTACAAATTAAAGTTTGTGGTGACTCCATCTTTGAAAATTATTCCTTATTTTATTTGTCCATTAACTTTAAAGGGTCTTCAAGCCTCTTGCAAAAGAAAAAGGCTGTGTAAAACAGCACCTAAATCTGAATTTTGTGTCAAGTGATCCCATTCCGGAGCCCTCCCTGGCCCCAGGGTTAACTGCAGAAGGTGGGCACATTGGGACTTCGAGGATTTCTGTGCATTATTTTATTCCAAAGCAGTGAATCATAATATTAAAAAAGTGAAAAATTGATCAGGAAACAAAGAGCTGGAGGGTGCTGGTTCAAGAAAACTGCTTAAAACTAGAAAAAAAAACCCAAATTGTCTTCTCAGGAGAGAAGGAAATGGAAGGTTAAACTCGGAGATGCTGAAGGAGTGAGGTTCTGCAGACTTGTGCTATTTTTCCCTGGGTTGTTAAAAGCAACCACTGGCTCGTTTTTCCTTAAGCTGATCCCTGCTGTGTTTCCCTGCCATGAGGATGTTGGGATCAGTGTCTCCTTGTTTTCGTGCCCTGCAGGTTATCCAGGTCGCCTCTCTGTCCAATGAAACTTTGGAAGTGACAAACGAGGAGCTGCACAAGCTGCAAGGTGATGACATTTGTGGCAGGAACAAAGGGGGAGAGCTGGGCACCACTGCCAGGGGGTGAAGTGGCAGAGCTGGCAGCTCAGCAAGGCTCCGTCAGGAGGAAAACCAGAACTTCGCCTGTGGCCTGCAGCAATTCCATGTTGGGAATAGAACCACTCCTAAAAAAGAAGGGTTTGCAAGTAGGAAAGGCCTCGTGCTGGCAGATTTGTTGTGGTAACAGCATAACCCACATCAAAAATTCTATTTTATTGAGATTTTCAAATGAGATCTCGAGCCCTAAAAAAAATCAGTTGGCTCTTTATTATTTTGAATAGGAGGCTCTGGGTAAATGCTCCTCGTTAAGAGGATGAAGATAAAGCTGTCACACTCCTCTTTCCAAGAATAGAAACTGGCTTTAAAACCTGCTTGTTTACCTCCTGCAGCTTCTTAACTCCTTGTGCCCTCTTCTCTCCCCAGATGCTGATGCTGCAGGTGAAGATGCAGCAGGGACAAATGGGAAAGGGAGCCCTGAGGGGACCCCCAGCCCAGTCCTGTTCCTCAGTGACTCAGGAGCCGGGGAATCCCATCGCTCCACGCTGCAGAGGTGCCTCAGGATGACACAATTTTCTTCCTGTCTTAGCAGATGATTATTTGAACACAGCTGCTGATTTTAAATCACTACTAAGTGGTTTTATGCTGGAGTTCTCATTAAAGCCTGGGTTTGTAGGTGAGAGGGAGGGGATTGGCAGGATTTCCTGTTGGAATGAGTTTGGGTTGTCACCTGATGAATGGCTGATGAGGAAATGTGTCTGTGGGATTCCATCCAGGTCCCCACACTCCAGAATTTTGGGGGTAACACAGTGCTCTGGGGGACTCAGTCATGTGCATGATGTGTTTATATGGTTATGGAGTGCCAGGACACAGGGAATGGCTTCCCAGTGCCAGAGGGCAGGGATGGATGGGATCTTGGGAAGGAATTCGTGGCTGGGAGAGTGGGGAGGGGCTGGGCTGGAATTCCCAGAGAAGCTGTGGCTGCCCCTGGATCCCTGGCAGTGTCCAAGGCCAGGTTGGAGGGGCTTGGAGCAGCCTGGGATAGTGGAAGGTGTCCCTGCCCATGGCAGGGGGTTGGAAGAGACCCTTAAGGTCCCTTCCAATCCAAACCATTCCGGGATTGACAATAAGTCCAATTCCAAACCCACCATGTCAAGGGATCCCAGGATGATGCTGTAAGAGGAAGCTTCATCCCAGCTCTTCCCCAGCCTTGGAGCTGCTGGAGAGACACGGAAACATTCCGAGATCTCCCACCTTAACCTCCCGTTCCTTTTGCAGTGTGATCAGTGGGGTTGGGGAGATGGACATTGAAAAGGATGCTCCGAAGAAAGAGGAGGACAGCCAGGCTAAGGAGAAGCCTTATCCCGACTGCCCCTTCCTGCTGCTGGACGTGCGGGACCGGGACGCCTACGAGCAGTGCCACATCGTTGGGGGTGAGCAGCCACAATCCCACAGGCCCCTGGGGATGGATGTTCAGCTCTGGGGCATGTTCCAGCTGGATTTTGTCCCCTAGGTGGGACATCACTGGGTGTTCTCAGTGCTTATCCAGCACATCCCTCCTTCCTGGGAAGGGATGAGGAGCCTGAGCTGATGTTAATCCCTTACTCAGTGGGTTCTCACAGCTGTGGTATCCCAGGCTGTTGGTGTTCAGCCACTGGATGATTTTTCCCTCTTTTTTTTCCCCCTTCTGCAGCCCATTCCTACCCCATTGCAACGTTGTCTAGAACCATGAATCCCTATACAAACAGTATTCTGGAATATGTATCCTTTGCGTGGAAACTGGCATGGAAGAACATGGGGGGATGCTGGTGGGGGCTCCCAAAATCAATTGGAGCTTATCCAAGCAAAATTAGGGATCTCAAGGGAGGTGGGACAGGAGGAGGAATTACCTGGTGCAGCTCCACTGCCTCCATCAGATGCCGAATTCTGTTTCCTCAAGGCTCCTCTTGACTCCAGTGGGAGCTGCCTGGATTTGGCATTTCTCAGGATTTTGGCTGCTGGAAGGCAAAGCCAGACTTGGGCACTGCTCTGCTGCTGCTGCTGGAGTGCTGGGCTGCTCCAGGGATGCATCCATCAAATCCTTTGGCTTCCTGTCAGCACCTTGATGGGGACTGGGGACAGCCAGAGGATTATTAGGAAGGATTAGGCTGATCATTCCCAGGTTGTTGACTCTGAGGGGAGGATGTAAACAAAGGTGCCGTTGCCATTCCCAATCTCCAAGCAATGCTGGATCCAGTGGGAATTAGGCTGGGTCCTTCCAGTGTCTGCCAAGCCTCAGCCATGGAGAATTCCACAGGGAAAATATTCCTGCTGGATGCTTGCAAGCCAAGTATGGAGTTTTTCCCTCCCCAATCCCATTTATTTGTCTCTTTTTCTTCCTAAAATGCATCAATATCCCTTTAAGTTCAGCAGTGACTCCTTAACAATTCCCATGGCAGAAAAATGCCCACGGAAAAATCATCATCGTGTACGACAACGACGAGCGCTTGGCGAGTCAGGCGGCCACCACCATGTGTGAGAGGGGCTTCGAGAACCTCTTCATGTTATCTGGGGGTAGGTGGGGCTGGGAGAGCTCCCTGAGACCTCCTGGGGAAAAGGGGAGTGGAGAGCAACTTGTGGGAGCTGGAGATGGGAAAGGGGGGGATCTTGGAATCACAGGATGGTTTGGGTTGGAAGGAAACTGAAAGATCATCCAGTTCCAGCCCTATGGGCAGGGACACCTTCCACTGTCCCGGGGTTCTCCAAGCCCTGTCCACCCTGGCCTTGGACACTTCCAGGGATCCAGGGGCAGCCACAGCTTCTCTGGGAATTCCATTCCAGCTCCTCCCCACCCTCCCAGCCAGGAATTCCCAGTTCCCAAGATCCCATCCATCCCTGCCCTCTGGCACTGGGAAGCCATTCCCTGTGTCCTGTCCCTCCATGCCTTGTCCCCAGTCCCTCTCCAGCTCTCCTGGAGCCCCTTCAGGCCCTGGAAGGGGCTCTGAGCTCTCCCTGGAGCCTTCCCTTCTCCAGGGGAACATTCCGAGCTCTCCCAGCCTGACTCCAGAGCAGAGGGGCTCCAGCCCTGGGAGCAGCTCCATGGATTCCTCTGGTCTCTCTCCAGCAGCTCCAGGTCCTGCTGCTGTTGGCCCCAGAGCTGGACTCTGTGTGGGATCTCACCTGAGCAGGGCACAGGGGCAGAATTCCCCCCTCTCCCGCTGCCCACATTTCTCCATCCAAACTTGCTGGACCTTCAGCTCCATCGATCCCTCGTGCCTGGTCCCTCCTGGTCCATCCCAGCTGGGATAACGAGTGATCTGTGTCCCTGCAGGCCTCAAGGTCCTTGCACAGAAGATCCCAGAGGGGTTGATCACCGGCACGCTCCCCGTGTCCTGCCAGGTGGCAGCTCCCTCGGGATCTGCCCGCAGGAAAACGACGCCCAGGGTGCCGCCCACGCGCGCGGAGAACAAATGGAGGTTTTCTGCAGATGATCTCCAGAAGTTAAAGCATTACCTGGCCGAGGAGCACGTTCCTTCAGACACTGCCAGTAAGACTCCAGAACGTGCTGCAACCTCACCATGGAATCATGGAATGCTTGGGTGGGAAGGGACCTTAAACCTCATCCAGCTCCACCCTGTGCCATGGGCAGGGATGCCTTCCACTATCCCAAGTTGCTCCAAGCCCCATCCAGCCTGGCCTTGGACAAATCCAGGGATGGGGCAACCACAACCTCTGTACAACCAATTTCTGATTTGGGGTTGTTTTTCCCACAGGCCGCCTTACCCGGGGTGTTTCAGGCCACGATTCCAAGCTCTCATCCGTGAGGAGCAACCCCAGCCTCCCCAGCCCCGCTGGCAACGTGGGCTCCCTGAGCAGCCGCTCTCACAGCAGGACCAGCGTCCAGAACAGGCCGTGGAAATAAATGAGTATCCAGGTTTTGGGAATCCTGAGCAGTGCAGCCCGTTTGTGGTTTTAGGAATCCTCAGGGAAAAGCAGCCATGGTGAGGTTTGGCAGCTCGGGAAAGGCTGGGCAGCTGGAATGATGTTTCCTGGAAGCAGGAATGGCATCACTTGAGGTGCAGGGCAGGGCAGAGGTGATAGGACTGGTTTTGTAGGGGAGGGAGCAAACTGGTAACAAAGTCTTGGACCAGTAGAAACCGTTCCACAAAGCTTTTAGTCCAGCTGAAGGAATTTGTGTCCGTAACATTCCCGGGCCCTGCCTGGAGCCATGAAGGTGAACAGGCCAGAAATCATCTGTGAGCACAACCTTTGGTGTTTTTAGCAGAGATAAAGACATTCAGCAACTTGCCAAAAGTGAGAGAAGATCCCGAAAGGGTTTTTGGGGGTTTTTAAAAATAAATTATGATAATGACCAGAAGTATTTTTAATAAAGATGTGTTTGGAATTGCCCGCTTGGTGCTGTGACAGTCGTGTTTGCTCATGGGCACTTTCTGAGTAGTTGTGTCTTTTTCAAGCTGAGCTAGAGGCCAATAGCTGGAATTTTTTTTCCCAGTGACTCCTTTTCCAGAGTTTTTTAGGAGCTGCTTTAAAGTTTAGGGTGGCTGAAGGGAAATTTGCTGCTGCTGCCTCTCCAGGGTCCCTAAAACCCAGCAGGGCCCTGGAATCTAGAAATGAACAGGGTGAAGGTTTGCTGGCAAATGAGTAGCACAGTTTTCCCCAAATTGGTGCTTCTGGATATCCTGGGAATCCTCTGATTTTCCTGAGCTGCCTGTGGGAGACTTTGGAGGTGATTTTGGGGGGATTCTGCTCTCCAGTTTTTCCATCTGGCATTGCTGAGCCTGCTCCAGCTTTGGTTATCGTGGTCTTGTGGAGTTTGTGTGTATTTTTGGATTCAGTGGTTTTTCCTCTTTTTGAAGCAGGCAATTTTCAGCACATCCCAGAATTCACTGGTGATTTTGGGGTAATTGTGCTGAAAGGACAAAAAGTAGGAGAAATGGCACATAATTTCCAGTTTGGCAGCTTAAGACTCGACATCCCTGAGCACGTTTATCGTTTATTGTGTCTCTGAGTCTGAAATTGGACAATGCTGATTGCAGGACTGGCAGTTTCAGTCTGATAAGATCCTGCTGCTGTGGGAATAGGTTTTTCCAGCTCCATGAGCTCTTGGAAGTGTCATTGCATTGGCTAAAATCCTGATTTTGCTATCCAGCTGCGGGAGACAGATCCAGAATCCCTGGCTGCTCCGTGCTGCGTGAAAACCTCCTGGTGCAACAGTCGGACAAAACTGGCCTGAGTCGTTTGAGATCCTCCAAATCCAAGGAAACAATGGAAGGACTGAATGTATTTTCCCACCATCTTGATGGATTTGTGTGGATTTGGACTCTTGGTGTTGTTTGGAGCAGAGTCGAACTCCGCAGAGGCTGAGAGGTTTAATTGTTTAATTTAATAAAATGTAAATTACGGCAGCTGCTTGGGTGATTTATTTTCAGCTTTGAGAGCTGTGGAGAGCCTGGAAAAGCTGGGAGTGGGCTCAGCTCCCCATTCCCTAGGGATTGCAGCAGGTGAGGAGGGATCATGCAATCAGAAAGGTTTGGGTGGGAAGGGACCTTAAAGCCCATCCAGTTCCAACCCCTGGGCACCTTCCACTATCCCAGGGTGCTCCAAGCCCCAATGTCCAGCCTGGCCTCGGACACTTCCAGGGATCCAGGGACAGCCACAGCTTCTCTGGGAATTCCAGCCCAGTCAGGAATTTCTTCCCAAGATCCCATCCATCCCTGCCCTCTGGCACTGGGAAGCCATTCCCTGTGTCCTGTCCCTCCAGGCCTTGCCCCCAGTCCCTCTCCAGCCCCAATAAATCCTGCTGACCTCACGTCCCAGAGCCCAGCTCCCTTTCCATCCTCTGCCAGAACAGAGGGAAAACCACCATGTTCCCTTCTTTTTGTTCCTGCTATTTTCATGCCCTTTCAATCAATTCCCTTTCCAGGTCACCGGCCCAGCACTCCCTGTTTGTGCTGGCACCGACTGCGGCTCCGAAAGGTCTTTTCCACCTGATTTGGGAAAAAGGGAAAACAACCACAGGCTTTTCTCATCCTTCTTTCCATTTATTTATTGCCTTCTTCCCCCTCTCCAGCCGCTCCAGCGCTGATCCCAGCTCAGTACGGGTTGTCCCGGGCGTGCTCCATGATGACCTTCAGCGCCAGCCAGGTCTCCTCGGCGGTGGGAACGATCTGTTTGGCGGGCAGCAGGAATCCGTAGAGCCCCGTATCCCGCAGCTCGAAGGTGAAGGAATATTTAATCCCTTGGTTGTAGGTCCAGTCCACAGTTGATCCACTCGCTCTGTCTGAGGGAGGAAAAAATGAGAGGGATTCGGAGCCTCAATCGCTTTGTGTGGGAATTCCATGGGATATTTGGCCAAGCTACGGTGTGAGGGATGATTTTGGGATTTGGGGATTTTTGGGGGAGCCGCGGCTGCCCCCAGAACTTACAGATGGTGGTGATGATGCTGCCATACTTGTACTTGGTGCCGTACAGGGAGGACAGAGCTGCCACGGCCTTGGCGGAAAGCTCATGCTGGGAATACAGGGAAGGGAGAAAGATGAGCCAAAGAAAGGAAAAACCTGTGGGATACGGCTTTTTTCCCAGTGCAAAAAGGATGCAAAGCTCCTCCCAGCTTCCCAATGGATGCAGGATGGAGGTGGCTCCTCCTTGGAACGGCAGAAGCGCAGCTCCGCCCCATCCCAACCCCTCAAACCACGTGGGCCTCACCAGTTCCTGCTGGTCTGGCGCTGGGGTGTCAGTGTAGCCATAGGGATAGAGCAGGAGCTGGGAATAGCTGTGGATGGAGATGAAAGCCTTGATGTTCCCATGGCTCTTCACAAAGTCCACGATGGATTTCACCTCAGGCTCCGAGTTGGGGTAGGGTCCGCGGTACGTCTCCGAGCAGGAGTTTGCGCTGGCTCCGGCCTCTGCGGAAGAGAGGATGGTGAAAACACAGTGGGAATTTGGGGGCTTCCAAGCCCGAGAGGTTTTCCCTCCCCTCAGATGCTTGGTGGTGATCAAGGAACGCTCCTGGGGCTCCTCCTAGAGATTTGTACGGTGACTTTAATTTGTCACTGGGGGATATCAAAGCCCTGGTGGAGCCTAAACCCTCGGCTCTGCCACAGAGACCAAATCCCACCTCTTCCCCAGGGGACATCAGTGGATCTTTGAGTCAGAAACAGCCTTGGAGCCTCCACCTGGAGAGTGGAAACGCTCCCCAGGGGCAAGGGGAGAGCTCTGACCTCCAAAACCTGCATCCCAGTTGCGGTTGGGGTCCACTCCAACGCAGATGGAGCCCGAGTGCTTGGACCTGGTCTTGCGCCACATGCGGTTCTGGAAGGGCAGAGCCACCTCAGCTGATGCCCGGGGCTGGAGCTCCACAGCTCGTGGTGGCCCCCTTCCCATCCCATGGAAACGTGGATGAGGAGGCTTTGCCCTCTCAGGGATGTGCAGCACCCCAAATCCTGCTCCCCAGCCCCATCGAGTGCGGCTGTAGGAACCAGTGAGAGGAAATCCGGGGCGGTACCTTGGTCTGGGTGAAGGCAAAGCCATCGGGGTTGGTGACGATCTCCAGGAAGATGTCCATCGTCTCCAGGATGGAGGCTACACCTTCGTTATTGGCGTGATCCTGGACAATCTAGAGAGGACGGAGGTTTGGGGCTCCCTGTCCTCCCTGTGGGATCACCCCCCTGGATCCCACGGTTCCTGAGGGCCGCGTGGCCCTTTGGGGACAGCAGTCGTGCCTGGGATGTGTCAGTACCTTCTTGGCAAACCAGACGCCGCTGGCCTGCGTCACCCACTCGCGGGAGTGGATCCCGGTGTCGATCCAGATGGCCGGGCGGTTCGTGCCACCTGTGCTGAACTGGGGGAGCAGAGAGGGGAGGCCTTGGCTTTGTCCCTGTCCCACCACTTTCCCCTCTGGGTCACGATCCCCAAATCCTCACCTTGAGCACGTAGAGGGGACGGTCCTCGGTCGAGCGGCCGATCTCCAGCTTGCTCACCAGGTTGGGGTTCTCGGCCACCAGCATGTCTATGAAACTGTAAATCTGGGAAGGAGGGATGTGGGGGTCACTGCCAGCTCACCCCCTGCCCTTGCTGCACGTGGAGCAGCAGGGCTTTGCCAGGAGCAAACTTTTCCCCCAGAAATGCCCCAAATCTTGTGCTTTCCCACTTCATCCAGGGTGTGGTAGGCCTCGTAGTTGAAGGTGTTGGTGTTGAGCGGCAGCTGGCGGCTGCTCCGGAGCATCTCCATCTGCTCTTCATCCACCAGGGCCTGTGGGACACGGGGCGGGATGAGCCTCATTCCCACGGGGTGGGATCCCACCTCTCCCCCGCCTCCCCTGCGGCACTGCTGACCTGCACGTCCTCGATCATGATGGAGTAGGAGACTCCACTGGCCTCCAGGTGGGCTTTGACGGGCTGCAGGCTGGGGAAGGGCACGCGGATGTCGACAGGAAGTCCGAGCCCGCGGGGAGCCAGCCAGAAATCCAGCTGGGTAGGGAAAAATGGAGATAAGGGGATCAGATCCTGCCTCGGGATGCACCCCCCAGCACCAGCCTGTCTTGCTTTTCACCGCTTGCTTCCCATAATCCCACATCCAGCCCCGTCCCTGCTTTGCTTGGGGGGAGTAAAACAAGGGACGTGGGCTGGGGGGGGGGGTCCCCAGAATCCAACCCCACTCCCAGTACCTGCAGATGCTCCAGGGCCTGCAGCTCCTGCACCTTCTGCAGCTCCTCATCGCTCTTGGGGGTGACGCGCAGCACCTGGTGCCTGTGGGGTCAGGGGGTGCTGGGGGGCATGGGACGAGCTCCAGCCCCCTTAGTCCGGCCTAACCCCACCCCATCCATCCCTCCATCCCGGGGATTTCCCCTGAGCCTGTCCCTGTGCTTCCTCAGGGCTGAACGAGCTCCTTCTGCCCCGCCTGGTGCCACCGTCCCCATCCCAGCCCCCCTACCCAACAAAGGTCTCGGTGCAGGTGGCCACTGCCACCAGGGCAGCCAGGAGCACGGGGAGCCTCATGGTCAGCTGGGAGAGCCGGTCTTGCATCCCAACAATGCCCTGGGGCCTCTTAAATCCCATCGGGATGTTGGTCCCTGGCCCGGCCCCTCCAGCTGTCCCTTTTCCCGGGGCCCTGGGAAGGCTCTGGCTGCCACCAGCCAAGGTCAGGCCCCGCCGTCCCCATCCAGGCACTCCCAGTCTCGGCCAAACGTGTCCCAGGAACCGGCTGGGGCCGTGGTGAGGTAGCTGCCAGCAAGGTGAGACCGGGAGGTGCCAAAATCCCACCGCCCCCAGCGCCGGCTGAGGGGAGGGAAAGGATCGATTTGGGTTGAGAAAGTGCAAAATGCAGATTTTTACTTGGGGGTTTGGTGAGCTGGATCCCTAAACCACGGTGGTGGGGAAACTGATTTAAAGCCTGGCCCAGACAGGGGTCAGAGCAGGTGACGGTTGTCCCAGGAGCCAAAAATAAACAGCAAGTGCCTGGAAGCACCTCGCACCCAGCGATGGCCCTGAGGGTGCCCCATGTCCCTCCTTGCAGCCCCCCAGGAAGGGATGGTGGAGCAAAGCTGCTCAAAACCCCACAAATTTGGGGTTGGTTGCCCAAAAGCCCTCATCTCCTCCCATGCTGGCTGTTGGCTCCAAAGGATGGGGACTTTGAGCCAAAGGCACGAGGGGAAAGTAAACACCTGCTGGGCTGGGAGTCCTTTTCCACCCTTTTTTTGGAGTTTAGCATGAAAAAACAAGGATGCCTGAAACCACTGAGTCTCCATGAGGGTTTATTGAGATGAGGGAATGCTGTGGGAGGTGCTGGGGTCAGTATGGATGCTCCAGGACGTGGACCATGATGTCCAGGAGTGCCGGCCACGTCTCGGTGGCGGTGGGGACGATCTGGGAGCTGGGCAGGAGGAAGCCGTAGCGCCCCGAGTCCCTCAGCTCCAAGGAGAAGGAATATTTCACCCCATTGTCATAGGCCCAGTCGATGGTGGTGCCTCCTGCCATGTCTGCAGGGAGAGGAGCGGAGATGGGAGCCCATTCCCGGGGGATTTGCGGCGGGATGAGGGAGGGACACTCACAGATGGTGGTGGCGATGCTGCCGTAGGTGTATTTTGTCCCGAACACGGCGGCCAAGTCGCTCGCGGCCTTCTTGGCCAGTTCATTCTGCAAAGGAACCACCAAAAGTGGTGGGATCTGGTGGATCAAGGGGCAGGGGGATCTAGAGCCCATCATTCCCCATCCCCTCTGCTTTAGGCTTTCCCAAAAACCCCTTAATTTTTGATGTTTGAGGCTCATCTTGCAACCACCCTCCACCAGCTGAAGGGGTTCAATGTTCCAGTTGTGTCTAACGAGAGGAGCAGGGACACTCCTGGGATGCTCTGCCTGACTTTGCCAGGTGGCCACAGCCCCACATTTTGGGGCCATCTCACCATTTCCTGGTGGTCGGGTATGGGCGCCCTCTTGTATCCGTAGGGGAAGAGCACCATCTGGGAGTAGCTGTGGATGGAGATGACGGATTTCACGTTGCCGTGGCCGCGGATGAAATCCACAATGGCTCTCACTTCCCTCTCGGAGTGGGCGTGAGGGCCGTGATAGGTCTCGGAGCAGGGATCGCTGCTGGAGCTGGCACCTGGAGCAGGGTGAGGAGGCACCATCCAGAGAGGATCCCTCAGGAAGGGTTTCCATCCCTGGGTTTCTCCGCTCTAGCAGAAAGTTTCGATGTTTTGAGGGACAAACAACGCCCGGCATGGGGATCTGGTGGCCGAGGTCTCACCTCCAAACCCAGCATCCCAGTTCCGGTTGGGATCCACTCCGACGCAGCGGGATCCGGCGTTGATGGACCTGGTCTTGCGCCACAGGCGGTTCTAGGAGCACATGGAGAGGAGACTGGAACAGGGATGTGAATCCCAACCATCTCCAGGGATCTCCACTCATCGTCCCACATGGGGAGGAACATCCCTCCCCACCCAAAAACCACGGACAGCCCTGGCTGGGGACAGAGCTGGGACAAGGTCCCCCCGCGGTGTCCCCGCACTCACGGAGCTGTGGGTGAAGGCGAAGCCGTCGGGGTTGGTGACAATCTCCAGGAAGATGTCCATGCTGTCCAGGATGGCGGTGACAGAGGGGTCCTGCCCGTATTCCTCAGCGATCTGTGCGTGGAGAGGAGCAGGAGCTGCCCCGGTGCCCCTTGGAGACGAGGGATGGGACAGAGCAGCACCGCAGGGTAAGAATTGGGGTCCCCAGGGTGTGGGGTCACCTTGTTGGCCGTCCAGACACCGGTGGCTTGGGTGATCCATTCCCGCGAGTGGATGCCGGTGTCCAGCCAGATGGCCGGACGGTTCCATCCCCCGGTGCTGAACTGTGCGGAATCACGGGATCACTGAGGTTGGAAAAGCCCTCCGGGATCACGGAATCCAACCCGTGCCCCATCCCCACCTTGTCCCCAGCCCAGAGCACTGAGTGCCACATCCAGGTGTTCCTCGGACACCTCCAGGGGTGGGGACTCCAAACCTCCCTGGGCAGTTCCAAGGCCTGAGCACCCTTTCCATGAGGAAATTCCTGCTGATGTCCAACCTGAGCCTCTCCTGGCACAACTTCTCATCCTGAAGAGAGGGAGGATTTTCAAGGCGAGGCTGCCCCAGGACCCACCTTCAGCACGTACAGGGGCCTCTTCTCGTAGCTCTGCCCAATCTGGATCTTGCTGACGAGGTTGGGATGATCCTCCACCAGGACGTCCATCCAGTCGTAGATCTGAAAGGAGGAGCTGCTGGGTCATGAGGCTTAGCCTGGATCTCACCTTTTGGTTTTGAGGGTGTCCAGCACCGGATGCACCACGCAGAGCTTCCCTGGGGAAGATCTGGTGCTTCCTTGGAGAAGATTTGGTTCTTCCCTGGAGAACACCAAGTGCTTGGGCCTCAGTGTGAGCAGGGAAAGGCTCATCACAAGGTTTTTGGAAATGGAGAATGGATGGTGAAGGAAAAAGCTCTGAGACCCCCCAACACCATCACAGCCCCCACCAGCCACCAGCTGGGCTCCAAGGACAGGGTGACACCCCGAAAGTGAAGCTGAAAATATCTTCCATGAGGTGGGAGATTCCAGGAGTGGCCACGCTGGATGTGGAAGGTTTCCCAGTCTCCCATCTCAGCTAAAACTTCCACCAAGGTGTCCCAGGGAGGTCTCACCTGTCACCAAAAACATCACCATGACCGTCACCACAGAGGTGTGACCGCAGTGTGACCCCAGCAGGACAAAGCAAATGCTCTGCAGAGAGAAGTACCTCATCTAGCGTGTGGTAGGAGGCGAAATCGAATGTCCTGGAGCTTCTCTTTATCCTGCTAGGTCTCCTCATGCTTTCCTTTTCTTCATCCAATAATTCCTAGTTAGGAGACAAAAAAACCCCCAAGATCGAACAGGCTGGAAGGAGCAGGGGGTTGGATTTTTCTTCCATCTCTTGGTTTCCATCTTTTTGGACTTTCTCCCAGGGCTGAGCTGCAGGAGCTCGTCCTGTTCCCACTGCATCCCTTACCTGCACGTCCTCAATCATGATGCTGTAGGAAAAATTATGGGAATCCAGGAAGTTTTTGACTGCTCGGAGGCTGGGGAAGGGCACCCGCAGGTCCGTGGGGTGGCTGGGGCTGACGGGGTGACGCCAAAAGTCCACCTGGGAGGAAGAAGTTGAGCTGAAAGGGAGAACTCGGCTCCATCCCAGGCTGGTGCTCATCCACTGAGCTCCCCAGCACCTCCAGGGATCCCATGGGAGTTTCCATGAAGGATCTAAAGAGGTTTTTGGACAAATTTTGGGACATAGATGGATACATGGATAGGGATTGACAGCAAAGTTTCAGCCCAAGTTGTTTGTGGGCTGCAAAGTCCCTTTGAGCAATGAGGATTCATGGAATGTTCCCAGCTCATACAAAACACGAGCACTGAGCTCAAGGAGCCCCAAGTTAAATCCATATTTATTTGCTTCTAAATGATACATCTCCAAAACGGGGAGGAAAAAGGATGGGATGACAAAAGAAGGAGGGGGCCCTGGATTCACCAGGGTCTGTGACACGAGGGATGCTCAGGACCCCTCAGAGCTCACCTGCAGTTCCTCCTGCTTGCCCAGCACCCTGAGCAGGGCGATCTGCTCCTCGCTCCTGGCCGTGACACGCAGGACCTGGTCCCTGCAGGGAGGCAGAGGGATCACAGGGAGGGGACTCTGGGCTGGAGGAGGCTGTGGAAGCTCCACACCGGCTCGGAGGGTTGGAATGTGCATCAATTGTTGGTGTCGAGAGAAAAAAAATGCAGGTTCAGAGCAGCCACGATGGGAAAAGAGCAAGTGCTGGAGAGCCTGAGATGATCTCCAGTCTTGTTTGATCAGCTGCCACAATGTTGGGGAATATCTCACACGGATACATTCCGTATCTCTGGATACATTTCCTAGCAGAGGTTCCACCCCAGCCTGGCTGGGCTGCCCAAGGACAGGCAAAGCCCCTGGAGAGGAGGAAATGCTCTCCCACGGGAGAAAGGTTTTCCCACCTCGGATCAATCCTCTGCCTCCATCCTCCACCTCTCCTGTTGGGCAGCGCTTAAAGCCGCTCCCAAAACAGCACAGAATTCTTTCACCTTTCCCCTTTTGTACCTTTCATCCTCTTAACTCCTCATTTATCAGTTTAACCGCCTCCTCAGGGTGAGAACAATTCCCATTCCCCCATTCCGTGCCTCGGGGACTCGGGCAGGCGCTAAACCCTTGCAATTTTTTCAAAATCAGGGAGCAGTCCTGGCATTTTCTGGACAGTCTTGGCTTGCAGCTGCTCGGATCCCTCCCAGCACCACCTGCCTGGAGGAGAGTGATGGGATCCTGGATGGATCCCTTCAACCATGGCATCGTGTCCAGGAAGGAAGGAAGGAAGGAAACCAGGGACGAAGGTGGGTCGGTCACATCACAGAATATCCTGAGCTGGAAGGGACCCACAAGGATCAAATCCAGCTCCAGGCCCTGCACAGACACCCCAACAATCCCACCCCATCCCTGGGAGCGTTGTCCAAACACTCCTGGAGCTCTGGCAGCCTTGGGAATGTGCCCATTCCCTGGGGATCCTGTTCAGTGCCCCAGCACCCTCTGGGGGAAGAACCTTTCCTGATATCCAACCTAAACCCCCCTGGCACAGCTCCAACCTTTCCCTGGGTCCTGTCCCTGGTCATGAGATCACCAGCCCTGGCTCCAGCGTGGGTCCAGCTGTTGGGATGTCCAGCATCCTGGGGGTACATTTTTATGGATAGGTTTTCCCTAATCTGAATATGGGATTCCCACTTTCTCTACAAATTAGTTCTCATTGCCAGTCCAGTCATTCAGACCTTTCTGGGAACGGGTTGGAGGCTTTGGGAATTTTGGGTGGTCCCAATTCCATGCCCATTCTCAGCCTCATTTCTGCACTGGACTGTGCTGTTCTTATCTCCAGGAGCTCCAACCAGAATGTTTGTCCTGGAAAAGTGCTGCTCTCCCTCCACAGGGCCCCTTCTCCAGCCACATCTTGTTCTTTCCCACAGCATGTTATTCCCAGAAATCCTTGGTTATTCCCAGCAATCCTTGGCTGTGATTCCCAGCAATCCTTGGGCTTTATTCCCAACAATCCTTGGATGGCTCCAGAGCCATCGGTGTGTGAGCCATACACATCATCCCCTGATCCTCTGGGATTCTACCCCCTGGCACAGCTTGGAGTGATGCCCTCAGGGTCCAGCATTCCCTAATTTCTACCTGCTGCATGCTCCAAACCTCCCTCCAACCCTGGGGTGAAAGCTCATCTTTCCTGCTTGGGGAAAAACCCTGTCAGATTTCCGTCTTTTGGGATGTCACCCTTCTCACTGATCCCGAAGGACAGCGGGTAGGGATGGGCCTCTCTCACCTGGATCCCCATCCCAGCCATGGTGTCCCACCGCCCCCTGTTCCGGCAGGACTCACCCCACGAAGAGCTGCTCGGTGCTGGTGACCCCCAGGAGGGCGAGGAAGACCAGGAGGGTCTCCATGGTGGGTGGGAGCAGAGCCTCAGCCCCGAGGACGGGACAGAACCCCCTTGGTGCTCGGGGGACCCTCCGGGAGCTCCTCACCAGGGCTGTACCCGCCGTCCCCGCGGCGTCGGCAGCGACAAACAGAGCAGGCAGGAAAGGCTCCCGGGAGCCCAAATGTTTGCTTTATTTGGCAAAGTCAACACAAGAGCAGCCAAATTAGGGAGGATCTGATAACGTCTTCCTCCTCGGTGAGCGGGTCCTGGATGAGTGTCCGTGCTCCCAGCTCGGAGCTGCCGTGGGCACGGGCAGCTCCCAACCCGCGGGCGTGGGACGGTGGGGACGGCGCGGTCACGGCAGCCCTGGAAACACCTCTTTGTTTCCAGGAATTTCTTCATTACACATTGCTATGAGTAAGTCAATTATGATTGTGATTAGTAACCCATGTGTAATGACAAGCTACTACAGATTTACTCGTAGAAAAAGCAAGCATTTAAACATATACTTATTTACGATTAATTAGTTTATCCCTGTGTGTGTGTGTATATATATATATATAATTTAAACTATATTATTCAAATTATTCATCAAACCATTCCCAGGAGTGGGGCCACTTGATGGTGGATGAAGTCTCACTTCAAAGCTGATGGAAGTTGTGGAGCTCGGAGTTGCACAAGGAAGTTCACCTGGGGCAACGCTCAGAGAGAAGGGCTCATTTTTGGGGAGAAAATGAATTATTTTTAATGTTTTCAGTGTAAGCAGTGGCTCTGGAGCAGCTGTCACCAACTGGGGCTGTCCCAGAAGGTCGGTTTGTCATAGAGGTGGCTTTGTTCCCCAGTTAAAGCAGCATCTTTGTTCCGCAGGTTACAGCAGGGCCTTTGTTGGGCCTTATCTGCGCTGCCCCTGAGCTCCCACCGTGCTTGTCAAGGATGCTCCGGGTTCCTGGGCTGTGTTCCCAGGCTGGCAGGCACCTCCCAGGTTGGTTTTTTACAGCTGACATCTTCTGTCCGTGTTTTCCCCATTAAATCCAGGGGATTCTGGTCACCCTGAGAGCAGGAGGTGCCATGGGGAAGGTGCTGGGCTCTGTTGGGGTTTTGTGATGCAGAACTGGTGATGTCTGTGAGGTCCTCCTCTGGCAGGGTCCTCCTTGAGGCAGGACCACGGGGTGGTTGAGGTGGGAAGGGACCATGGGAGGATGAACATGGTCAGCTCTGGGGACACACCAGGTCCCTCCTCCTTGGATCTTGGAGTCCTCCAGCGATGGGGGCTGCACAGCCCCACTGGCACCAGCTCCTGCTGCTTCTCCTCCCGGTGAAAAGCGTTTCCTGATGTCCCTCCTGGCTCTCCCTCGTTCCAGCTGATGCCTTCGTCTCTCCCATCACTCCCTGTGGTGAAGAGCTCGGCTCTGTTTCCCCGGTGATCTCCTTCCTCAGGATGGGAAGGTCCCTGTTAGGTCTCCCCACCCCATACCTGTGTCATCTCCATCCCACCAGGGGACACATCCTCCTGTTCCTCTGGGTGGCATTCACTGCTCTGGCTCCAGATCTCTTTGGGGTCAGGGTTCCAGACCTGGATGAGCTCTCATCCCACCAGGCACTTAAAGAGGAGGGGACAGGGGGCCTCAAGCCCTGGATGGCTGGGATGAGGCCACAGGTCCCCAACTCCAGCCGAGGCTCCTCAGGCTCTGCAGCTCCTGCTCTGGAGGCAACAGCTCATCCAGGTCCGAGAGCCAAGTGTGTGCCCTGTCTCTGGGATTTACCATCAGTGGTTTTTAATCACTGGGCAGAGGATGGGATTTCGGAAAGCTGGGTTGGTTTGGGAAGCAGGTGCCACTGGATAAGGCCATGAGCAGAGGGGACAGGGACATGTTGGGAGCCCTGGCTGCCCCAAGCATGGGTTTGCTTTCCAAAACAGCTGCTTTTAACCCAAATCCAGCCCCCTGGGGTACTTCCAGCTGCCTCAGCTGCACCTCCCCCTTTTCCTGCCAGCAGCTCCGTGCCCTGGGAGTCCGCACGGTTTTATTGGACACATCAGCGCTGTTTGCTCTCCTGCCAGGCTCCCCGAGGGTGAGGAACTCACCAGCTGCTGGGGGGTCACAAGACACCGAGATAAACCTGTTAGACTCGATAATCACCACAGCAGCAGCGGCCACTGCTAATCTCTGATCCTTCAGTGCCTCCTGAGCTCTTTGCTCTTAATTCCCAAGAAATTAGCAGGATGAACAACAGAACGAGGGACTGGGAGCTGCATGAGGGGAGGTGTCCTCAATCTCCATCCTCCCTCCAACCACATCCACTGGGAACATGGGGGAGGGAGAAAGGGGCAGCCAAATATATGGGGATGTACTTTTGAGGACAGTGGTCAGGGGCCTGGCAGGGTTCAGAGGCTCGTTAAAGGAAATTAAATTCCTTTAATCAGTTCCAGGGCCTGGATTATGCTGGTTAACACCAGGCCCTCTGCACCAGCCCCTTCAGCCTGGGGAAGGCTCCAGGGAGAGCTTCCAGCACATTCCAGGGCCTGAAGGGGCTCCAGGAGAGCTGGAGAGGGACTGAGGACAAGGCATGGAGGGACAGGACACAGGGAATGGCTTCCCAGTGCCAGAGGGCAGGGATGGACGGGATCTTGGGCAGGAATTCCTGGCTGGGAGGGTGGGGAGGGGCTGGAATGGAATTCCCAGAGCAGCTGTGGCTGCCCCTGGATCCCTGGAAGTGTCCAAGGCGAGGCTGGACATTGGGGCTTGGAGCACCCTGGGGTAGTGGAAGGTGTCCCTGCCCATGGCAGAGGTGGCACTGGATGTGTGGTTGTGTCCCAAAATCTCCTCAGGGCTGTGTCACACACAAGGCACAGGATACGTGTCAAACACCATGGGGGCAATGCACAGGGGGTTTATTCAGCCATTTTTATCATTCCAGCCATCACAGCACACCGAGGATTTATGACCTTGTGCTGTAGAGAGCTGACTCCCAGCCCAGCTCTCAGGAGGACTTGTCCCGCACGTGCTCCATGATTTTCTTCAGGCCCAGCCAGGTCTCCTTGGCAGCTGGGATGATCTGGCTGGCAGGCAGCAGGAAGCCGTAGCGCCCCGTGTCCCGCAGCTCCAAGGCAAAGGAATATTTGATCCCATTGTCGTAGCTCCAATCAATGCTGCCTCCACTGGCTTGGTCTGGAAGAGAGAGGGACATGATCCAGAGCAGTGAGCAGAGGGATGGTGGAGTTCTGTTCTCCTGCTGTTTGTATTTTGGGGACAAGGATGAGGTTTGAATGGGAACGCTCAGCTCCGATGTGTGACCGGTGGTGTCACTGCACAGGAGCATCGTGGCCTCCGTGAGGGACAGACCCCGTGGGGAGGACAGGGATTGTTGTCCTGGGACAGCCCAAAAAAGCTCAGAGTGGCCAAATACTCACAGATGGTTTTGCAAATGGTGCCCACTTGAAAGGTGGTGCCATAGAGGGACCGGATGGAACTGGCAGCAGCTCTTCCCAGAGATTCCTGGACGGGAGAAGATGAAGGGAAAGTCAGGAAGCAGCTACACTTCCTGAGACTAAACATTAGGATTCATCAGAAATCTCCAAACTGCTTTGGAGATGACCCACACTAACAGCACTCACAGCTTCCACAGCATTTTTGGGAGGTGGCACTGCAGGTGAATGAACTCCCAGCAGGTTCTGGAACTGTTCATCCAGTGTTTATCTCACTGGCTTGTCAAGGGAAGCCTCCAGAGATACCTGAAATTCCCAAGGCAGCTGGAGATCTCCCAATACTCCAAGGTCAACTTTGTGCTCACTTCAACTACGTAATGGGGGTTGGATGGAAAACAGAGCCAGGTTCTTTGTGGAGGAGGGAAAAAGGCAACAAATTGCCACAGGGGAACTGCATTTAGGTGTTAGGACAAAACAAAATCCCCATGAGATTAGGGAAACTTTGGGATAGGCTTGAAAAAGCCGTGGAATTTGTCTTTAGAAATATCAAAAACCAAATCAAAACAATTAATCAAAACTCAGACTGAAATTGGCTCTGACTCCAAAGCCTGTTCAGCACAGGGTTAGACAGAGACCTCCAGAGGTCTTTTCCATTGGAATTATGCTTGTGAGATCCACATTGCCTCAGAGATATTATTCCAGCTGTGATGCTGTCCTTAAGGAAGAGCATGGAAAGTACAGAAAGGCAGCTGGACAGAAGAGAAGAAGGTAAAGCCAAGTCCTCCTGTCTCACCAGCTCGGCATAATCGTCTGGCCTGGTGCATTTGTATCCATAGGGATACATCAGGAGCTGGGAATAACTGTGGAGGGTCAGGAAGGCCTTGAAGTTCCCATGATTCTGGATGAAGTCAACAACAGATTTAACTTCCACCTCGGAGTTGGCGCTGGGCCCGTGGTAGGAGTCGGAGCAGGGTTTGCTACTGGCTCCGGGACCTGGTGGGGCAAGGAGGGAACAATCCTGTGAGAAGGGGAATTCCTGGAAGGTCAGGGCAGAGCCACACAAAGCTGGGCTTTCCTAAAGACAGGTGTGCAGCCAAAGCAAGGCCTTAAATGCTGATAAACGCTCCAACAGCAGCGACAGAGAGTATGAATGCTCAAGGGATGTATTTTTAGATGCTGCAACCTAGAACAGGTTGCCCAGAAACCCAGGAATCCACATTCTTGGGGGTGTTCAATGGTTGGATGGGGCTTGGAACAACCTGGGATAGTGGAAGGTGTCTTTGCCCACGGCAGGTGGTGGAACTAAACAATATTTAAGGTCCTTCCAACCCAAACCCTTCTGTGATTCCATGATTCCATGATGCTGCCTCATCCTGTGCTCCAGGGTGATTAATCCCCTGTATAAAGGCAATTGCTGGTTCTGTGTAAAGGATCCAGAATCCAGAAGGTTTATCCCTACCTCCAAAACCTGCATCCCAGTTCCTGTTTGGATCAACTCCGACGCAGATGCTGCCAGCAATCTTGGAGCGGGTCTTCCTCCACATGCGATTCTACAACAGAGAAACGCTTCAAAAGAGAGCAAATCTGGGTGCTGGCTCCAAAACTACTCCCAGAAATAGCTGCCACCCATGAGGGATTGATCCTAGGAATGATCCCGAGAGTATTTCTGACTGCCAGGATGGGCCACAGGTCAAAAATCAAATGTATTTACTAGAACTGGAGTATTTACAGTGGGTTAGGATGGGTTAGACAAGTAACGAGCATCTTTGTCTGCCCAGCTCTTTGGTAACTCCTCTCACAAAGGAACGGACTTTCAGAGCCCACTTCCCTCATGTTTATTATTTCCTTGGAAAAGCCAGGAATCCCACTGAGCTCAGACACAGAGCTGACTCACCGAGGTGTGAGTGTACACGAATCCATCGGGGTTGGCGACTGGCAGCAGGAAAAGATCCAACTTGTCCAGCAGGGAGGTGATGGAAGCATCTGTTCCATAGTCAGAGGCAATCTAGGCAGAGACAGACAGCACACCCTGCTTAGCAGAGTGTTTCCTTCCCAAATGTTCATTCCCTCATCACTTGGGACAGAGGAAAGGCTGGATTTTGGGGCAGGGAAATGAGAAACATCCATTATCTGCTGGCCATTACTGTTCCCGTCCCAGAGAATGGGCCAAGGCTGGCACTGAGAGTGAGATGGAACAGCCAGGTTGGGAATACTCAACTGTGCTGCACTGACAGAGCCCAAGGAGCATTTGGACAACACTCTCAGGCACAGGGTGACTCCTGGGGAGGGTTCTGTGCAGGGCCAGGAGCTGGACTCCATGATCCTCGTGGGTTCCTTCCAACTCAGCTTATTCCGTGACTTCTCTGGTGGCTCAGCCATTTCCAGCAGGATTTAAATCCTCATTTATAGAGAGCTGGAGGTTTGGGCATTGTGTGGAAGGAAACCAACCCCACAGCATTTTTCTGGGTGAGCAGAGCAAAGCAGCAAAAGAATCTCAAAGATCTTGGTTGTGTAACCATTTCACCTGAACCACTACATTTAATCTGCCTAAACTCAGCTGTTCTAACAGGACCGAGTTTTCCTATCCTTGGTCAAGGCAGCCGCCACATCCTCAGGGAGTCGGCTGGTTTTGGGAGGTGAATTAACTAAACACACAGAGGGGTGCTATCCTTTGAAATACCAGGAAACATTCCCAAGACAACCCAAAGATGGGTCCCTGCTGCAGGAACCTTGTTGGCGATCCACAGGGCGCTGGCCTGGGTGACCCACTCGCGGGAATGGATGCCGGCGTCGAGCCAGATGGCCGGGCGGTTGGAGCCTCCGGTGCTGAACTGGGAAATCAAACAGGAGGGTTTCAAACTCTGACACCTCTCAGTCAAGAACATCCCACACCATTGGGGTGCTTTGGGCTGTACTGTCCATCATCCTTCTCAATGGACACATTCCATGGTATTTGTTATACCTTGAGGACATACAGAGGCCGCTTTTCGTAGGATTCCCCAATCTGGATCTTTTCCACGAAGCTGTACTCAGATGCAAGATGGTCCAGTTCATTATTAATCTGAAATGAAAGGTCATGAGGACAATAATATCATATTTATGTATTCTATCATTCCTTCCAGAGAACCATGGACTGATTCAGGTGGGAAAACCCATCCCATTCCACCCCCCCGCCATGGGCAGGGACACCTTCCATGATCCCAGGTTGCTCCAACCTGGCCTTAAACACTCCCAAAGATGGGGAAGCCACAGCTTTTCTGGGCAAAAAGTCCTTTATTTCCCAATTTCAAGATTCCTTTATTTCTCTTTCTTTTGAAGGAAGGATTTTGACAGATTCTGCAGGAGAGTTTATGGAATTTTGATCAGCACTGTCAGAGACAGCGCTGCCTGATTGCTCTGAGCACAAAATTAATACTGCAAAAACCAAACCCATGTGCCAGAAGAAGCTGCAAGGACATTTTAGATCCTAATATAGGATGTTTAATTGAAGACAGCATAAAAAGAGACCAGAAAAAAACAGAATACTCTTCCCCTGAGGTACTCACATCATCCAAAGTGTGGTAAGCACCAAAGTCAAAGCTGGTGCTGCTGCGCTGCCTTTGGGCACTCTCAGCCATATCTTGCTTTTCTTTATCCAGAACATCCTAAAATAACACATTCAAATGGTGAGAAGTGTCTGCTTCAGCTGCTGAAAAATAAATAAATGAAAAGGCAGTGAGTTAATGCTGGTTTAGATGCCCTTTTGGGATTACTGCTCATGAGAAAAGGTCAGATTAGTGCCCAAGTGGGTGATTTTTATCCTTAACTATGCTCAGCAGAGTTTACTGAATGATGAGTAACTTCAGTGTTGGGACTCCCAAACGTCTGAGGCCAAAAGGCCACCTGGAATTCCTCAGGGGTTATCAGAAGAGCCCTGTGGAGCCTATGAGTTTATTGATGTCACTACTCAGAGAACACCTGCAGTGATCCATGGATTGTCCTTGAGGAATTAATCCACAACCTACCAAAATAAGGGGAGGATCCCCTGGAAAACAGAGTATGGAAAAGTGGGAACGAGGCCAAATTGTGAATCAGTGTTTCCAAAAGTTATGAAAAATAAGTGCCAGTGGCATTGCCCACCTGCAGGTCTTCAATCAGGATGGAATACTCAATCCCCTGGGATTCCAGGAAGGCTTTGACTGACTGGACACTGACAGCAGGAATTCTCACATCCACGGGCAGGGCAGTGGCAGAGGGGTTGATCCAGAAATCCAGCTAAAAAGAGAAAGGAAAACTGATTTGGTTTGGGGAAGGCATCCAGCAAACAGCTCTGGCAGAGCTTTAGAAATGCTGATTTCTCCCAAATCCAACAGCTCCTGCAGAGAGGAGCCCTGGAATGCTCCGTTCTCTGTGGCCTCACCACGACCTTGTATCAGTTCATGTGATAAACTCAATAAAATAACAAATACCAAGAGGCTCGAGTCAGTTTTTTCCCCAATTTCAAGGCTTTGGTCACAAAAACAAGATAAAATTTAAGTTGTCTCTGATGATTATTTTATTATTCTCCCTTTTACTAGAAATAATTTCAAGAAAAACTCTATATTCCAGTCTTAGGTAACGTGACACCCATTGTTTTAATTTCTCCTTTAATCTCTCCTTTGGTAGGGCTTTTCTAAATTTTCATTTCTGTAGTATTCAAATAATACTTTTAAAGCCAGTGATGTTAAAAAGTGATGTTAAAAATTCTCACCAATGTCAGCAAGAACAGTAATAACCTGGAATTTTACAGTGTTTTCCTGTTTCAATACAGCGTAGACCAACTAATAAATTCCTTCCACAACCCTGGGAGACAAAACATTGCCATTCCCACTGGAAAAACAAGTTTTTCAACACTGAGATTAAGATCTAACAATTCAAATATGATGTAAACCCAGTAGGAAAGAAAATACCAATTCTGGCACTCCTGAACACTTGAATTTGCAGGTCAAATTTAAAGTGTTGAGAGAGTAAATTTATTTCTGGCAGCTGCCACAGAATGGCAACCTTCCAAATGAGATGCAGCTTCACACCCTGACCCCCTGAAAAAGAGATGCAAATCCTGCCCTGTCTGAAATGTTCCAAAATGCCCCTATGGCCATGACCCACCTCCAGGTGTTCCAGCGATTCCAAAAGCTGCAGCTGCTTGACCTCCTCCTCATTTTTGGTCTTGATTCGGAGAACCTGGTGCCTGTGATAAATCAGTGTCTTCAGAACCAGTCTCAGAAGGGAGCTGGGTGAACTGGTTTGTTACTGGGATCGTTAATTCAGTGTTAATTGTGTGTTAATGGCCGACATGGGCTCCTTTAATCAGTTGCTTTGGTGTCACCCAAGAGTTCACCCAACAACCCACACCTTCATCATAAACCAGACAACGCGGATGAGTTTTAAATCACAAGGATCAATCCTGCATCCATCGGTTACTTTCTGGCAGTAATTTGTGGGAAAAATAATATTCCAGTTGAGATGGGGAAGGATCAAATGTTTGGGGAGCACTTCATGGCAGAGCAAACACCAAATACGAAATTTGTTTCACCTTTCTGTGGTTTAGTCGGAGACTGCTGACACCCTCCCGGTGTTGTCAGAGGCTGCCAGCAGCAGAGCGTGGCTCGCACCATTCCAGGTAGGATGAATCACCCTCTGGAAGTGCCTCGCTCCACCGGTTGGAGCGATCAACTCAACAGCTGGGAGCGCAGCCCGGATCGGTGTTGTCAGCAACACCGGTAAGTGCACAATTAGAAACCTTTTTAAGATGGAAATGAGGTAAAAAGGGTCTCGGCACACGAGCTCAGTTATGTGGGTGTTTATTTACGGCGTGGCCTCAGCTGGTGAGAAGGGACTCGTTTACACCACGTTTACACCACATTTACACCACGTTCCTCTCCCTGGCCAGCTGAGGGATAAGATCTCTTTGTTGAACCGAGTTAAATCAGCTCTGAAGGCACTTTTCCACATTAATAACTTATTACTGGATTCTCCATGGCCATAAGCTTTATCTCAGGGTTGGATTCTGCTGTGAATTAACCACAGCTACTGAGGAACGGATTCACAAGAATTCAGTTCGGGATTAAATGATCAAAACAGCCCCTCCTGGCTTTACAAATCCCCGAGTTTTGGGACATTGTCTGTATTACTGTTTAGTCTTAATCCTTAAACCTTCATACACAGATTTACTCACTGGAATCTAGTGCTCACTTACTGCACCTCAGGATTTATCCAGTAGGATTTTATAATCTTTAATTATTAAAGATGGTCACATAATCTTTAATTATTTCCATGGTCAGTGAGGCTGTGAGGAAACACCCTGTGGGACAATTTTTGCAATGCAACATAAAGATAAACCTTGAGAATTTAATGGCTGGAAATCCGGATTTGAAATGCTTAGAAAGGCGGAGAGAAGAGGAAGAAAGAGAAATAAACTTGGGAATAAAAGGGAAAGTAGTGAGCTTTCTGATCTGAGGATGGGTTCTGGTCTTTCAGCTCTGCTTTTGCAGTGAGGTTCAGCTCCTTAGGTACAGCTAAAGCCAAAATAAAGGCTTGGATGAACAGGAATCGAGGATCTCAACTCCACAGCTGGACCCTTCTCCTTAGAAAACCCAAAGGAAAGTAAAAAGAGGCTCCTTCAAACATGAGAGCAGCAAAACAACAAGAAAAATCAGTCACAAAACCCAAAAACTGTGCCCCAAGCAGGTTTTGTGAAGCTGAGATCACGAAAAATTGGATACCAGCCCTAGATGAAAGGTTTTCCACAAAGTGTAACTCACCCAACGAAGGTTTCCAGGCACAGAGAAGCCCCGATGAGGGCGCTGAAGATCAAAATCAGCTTCATGTTTGCTGGAAGTTCAGCTGGGCCTGGCAAAGGGGAATTTATACCAGGCTTTATTTTTCAGATAAAACCTATCTGACAGAACCTATCACTTCCATGTGATCAAGTTCTCACATTTATCAGAGCCTTCAAGGCAACCAGCACGCGGGAGGCCAATTTCACCTCCAAAAAAATATTTTCCACTGACACATTCAAGCCGGGGGGGGGGAGGGGAGGAGTTGGTTCCAAAGCTCTGACCACAAGAATGTGGTGTCCTTTCACACGTTTTTCAGGGCAGAGGAAAACAGGACAAACTGAACTCATCCCAGCTCTCACTGTGGGTAAGGAGCTCTGCCATCCCACTCTTGGTCCTGGGGATTTCTCCCATGGATTTAGAGTTGTCCATTCCTTGTTCCAAAGGTGTCTGGATATTTAAGGAGTTGTTATCCACATGGGAGGGCAGTCTCCTGGCCGAGCTTTGGGAATGATCTCCCGTGCCTTTGGCTGTGGGAACACCCAGCTGTGGCTGTCCCACAATTGCAGGTAGGGCCACAGGGCTGCTGGATAAAGTTTTTGTTTATCCAAATAAAAGGTTACTGAGGGACAGCCAGGAGCTGGGGCTCCTGGGAGCAAGGGACAGAGAAGGGAGATGGTTCAGCTGCTCAGTCCACCTCAGGAGAACGAGGAAAGGAATTCCCTGACAATTGCCAGAGGAAGCTTTTAATAAAGATCTCACTTGTATCACTCTCTGCATTTGTCAGCACCTCCTTGAGGAGTCTCCTCTCACCTCCACTCTGACCCTACTCCTCCACAGGTGTCCTGTTGTGTTCACAGTTCCAAGCAAGTCCTTTGTCTCATGTTTTTGGGAACAAAGGGAGCCCCAGGGAGGGATTAGTCATGTTTTGGCCTGTAGGAATGAGTCATCTTGCAACTGCTGTGTCTTGGGGGCACGAGGAGAACATGCTCTGCTCAAAGTCCTCTTGTCTCTGAGGTTTAACCAAACCCAGTCCCTGGGGAAAAAGATCTCCACTCCCTTAACTTAAACCAAATAACAGAAATTTATCCCAAGGGACAGGAACCATCACAGGAATTTCCTGCTCCTGGAACTACTGCAATTCTGGTGGAAGTCAAGTCCCACCTGTAACTTACAGACTCCAATATTTCATAAGGAATCAGCTGACTGTCCACACCACCTGCCATGGTTCACTCTTTGAAAACAGGAAGGAGGGATTTACGCTAGGGCAAAATTAGAGCTGGTTTCATTACTCATCCTACATCCCACATGGATTTAAGGGCTGGCAAGAGACCCTGCCAAACCTGATGTCAGGATCCAAAGTATCCCAACAAGCTCTGAGTGCCTTGATCAGCAACATCTGGAGCCTCCACCCACTGCATTTCAGGAGCTGCATCTAAATCCAAACCTTTGTACTCACTCCTCATCCCCCTGGAGGGGCTGCAGGGCCCCCAGCAATGACTGTAGCTGCAGCCATGAGGTCCTAAAGGGTTTGGAGATAAGCCCTGAGCTACACGCATGGATGAAATTGAAGTGATTCCAGAGGAGGCCAGAGATGCTCCCAGGGCTGGAGCCCCTGTGCTCTGGAGCCAGGCTGGGAGAGCTGGGGGTGCTCACCTGGAGAGGAGAAGGCTCCAGGGAGAGCTTCCAGCACATTCCAGGGCCTAAAGGGGCTCCAGGAGAGCTGGAGAGGGACTGGGGACAAGGCCTGGAGGGACAGGACACAGGGAAATCCCAGTGCCAGAGGGCAGGGATGGATGGGATCTTGGGAAGGAATTCCTGGCTGGGAGGGTGGGGAGGGGCTGGGCTGGAATTCCCAGAGAAGCTGTGGCTGCCCCTGGATCCCTGGAAGTGTCCAAGGCCAGGCTGGAGCAGCCTGGGATAGTGGAAGGGTTGGAACTGGGTGGTCTTTAAGGTCCCTTCCCACCCAAACCATTCTGGGATTTTAAGAGGCTGAAAACATCTGCAGTGTTGATGCCAGGGTCCAAAAGGGGAGCAGCAGGAAGGCAAAGGAGACAGCGAGGCAGGTGGGAGCAGGGACCTCACCACAAGCAGCAGAGCCCCACGGGATCCAACCAAGAGGAGCAGAGCAGGTCTGGTGGCACTGACCAGGTCCAGGTCCTCAGACAGGTCACAGGGCAGGTCCACAGCCAGGATGTCAGCACCCACAGGCCCAAGTCCCCCCTGAAGCCACTGCAGCTCAAACAAGGCCCAAAACAACCGGCCTCAGCTTAAATGCGGCTCCCACAGCCCGGGGTGGGTGGAGGGTGTGTGGGTGAGCCCGGCCAGGGCAGTCAGGGCTCTCCTGTGGCGTGGGCAGGGTGGGACGTCCTGTCCTCACAGCCCTGGAGAGGCTGTGGAGTCATGCAGTGAGTCAGGAACACCCTGGTGGCACGTGAGCAAGTGAAAGGTTAAATCAATCTTGTCCAACCAAACCCTCTCCTTGCCTAAAATCGCTGTATTGATACAGATTTTCCCTGTGCTGTCACTGAGAGAGGCCAGAATGGATGCAAGCCCCCCAACAACAACTAGAAAAGCATCAAAAATTATTAAATTTCAGTGGAGTCAGTCCATTCTTGTAAAATCCAGACCCTCTGTTGTTGCTGCCTCAAATGATGCAAACCAAGATGCAGTGTTGTAGCCTCTCCTGTCATTTTCAGGAAAAAAAATCCCAGAAACTTTTCAGCTTTGGATAGAAATATTTCACTGACATATCAAAGGGCTCCACTGACAGCTCATCTCCAGGATAATCAAAGTTAATTGGCTATAACGCCAACTTATTTTGGATTACTGATGAGAGAACTATTATTTCTGTAAATAATGGATTACCTCCACGTTCCTAATCCACCTTGGAAATGCCCTGGATAAAGAATGAGTAGGGATTTCAGTATGTGGTTTACCACTTTTACACTTAGAATTAATTTTAGAAGCAGAACACATATTTTTGATGTTTCTGGAAAATCTGCAGCTTTGTGTCAGTGTAATAACCCTGGCTGCAATGGAGCTACATATTTCCAACTCAGTTTTCCTTAAATTAGGAAATCGAGACCTTCAAATTTGCAGGGTTGTCCTCAGACAAGTCCATCAGGTCACGCTGAGGTTTTGCATTTCAGGTCAGGCAGCACACGGATAAATTGTAACAAGAAAAAAGGGCATGGGAAGGGTACCGGGAGAGATCCAAAGCCACCTCTACCTGGAGATTAAAGACTGGTCCTCACAGTGACATCATCCCATGGGATAATTACAAATAATAACAATTTCCAAAGGTGTGAAAGCCTTTTAGACAGGAAGGCCCAAGCCTTCTGCTGAGGGCCAGTGGAAAACATGGAATTCAGTCATATCTTGAATAATCAAAATTCCAGCACAGGAGCACCACGGGATTTTCCCTCTGCTCCCTCCAAGCCTTCCTCATCCTCATCATCTCATCATTTTCATCTGGTTTCTGACAAGGGCAGAGACCAAGGGCTCTTTTTGTCAGTAAAACCCTGATTTCGTGTGGAATACACACAACTCTTTCCATTTACAGCATTTCAGAGAAGAAATACCAAGTTACATCTGTAGTGAAATATGAGGTTATGCTTCCACAGAAACACGAAGTTTTCTTGTACAGAAATTTGTAGCTGTGCTTGTACAAAAATATAAAGTTACACCTGTACAGAAATTTGAAGTTGGGCATGCACTGGAAATGATACAACTTTCCTAACTAATTTTCAATTGTTTGTTTTAATTACTTATGAGCAGTGCCCACTTTTAGCCAGCACTAGTAAAGTTCCTCCACAGACTTCATTATTACTTTGATCATGAAATCGTCGATTAAGTTTATTAAAACTAACCCTGACAAACTTCAATGAACAGACCCAAAGAATTTGAAGACTGGGCATGTGGGATCTTAAATTTATGGCATTTGAACAATGTTGGAGTAACCAGAAAATTAAGAGGAAATTAAGGCCTGAAAGGTTGGAGACTCCATGTCTGAGAAAAAGATAACAAAATCACTAAATAATTTGGACCAGACCAGCATTAAAAGTGAGAAATCAATAGGGAATACAATACTAATTAATGAAGAGGATTATGCAACTTAGAACCAATGAATATTGATTTGTTTGTTAAAACGTATAAATAAGTGAAAAGGTTTTGTATTGCGGTTCATGTGGAAGCCTGAACTTTGTCAGCCACACACACAAACCCTGGCCAAGAATAAATACCTGACTCGCTAACATTTTTAAAAAGACAGTGTTAGGAGTAATTTATCCCGATGGTTTCAGTGACACTCGTACAAAAATATGAAGTTGTGCTTACACAGAAATACGAAGTCACACCTACGCAGAAATATGAAATTACACTTGAACAGCATGCAAACAGACCTAAAACCCCTTTAAATTTTACCTGGTGACTGTGGCAACGTGTTGCTCTGACACGCATGGCAATATGTAAATAAACAATTTAACTATAAAGACAATTTAAAAAAAAAAAACCAAAACAGAGCGAAATGTGTCCCCGTGAGGGCGCCTTCGCCCCCCCCAACATGGCGGCCCCCTCACGCCCTTCCCGCCAAAACCCGCCCACGAGCGCCCTCCCTGGCCCCGCCCCCTTTGCTCCGCCCCCCGGCGCGGCCGGTGACGCGGCGCGAGCGCCCGCGCAGGCGCAGGAGGGGCGAGGCCGCGGCGGCGTGAGGGGAGCGGAGAGCCCCGGTAGGAAGGGGGAAATCTGCCCGGCCTGAGGGGGAAGCGGGACAGATCTGGGGAGGTGTGAGGTGAAATCTATGGGAAGGGGGAGAGCGGAGGTTTGGGAGGAGCACGGTGAGGTTTGGGGAGGGGGAGCGGTGAAATTTGGAGAGGGACGTTGGGAGCGGAGAAGGGAGGTTCGGGGAGGGGGATCGGAGAGGTTTGGGGAAAAGGGGAGCAGAGGTTTGGGGAGGGAGAGAGAGGATATTGTGGAAGGAGAGAGGGGAGGTTTGGGGAGGGGGATCAGAGAGGTTTGGAGAGGTGAAATTTGAGGAGGGGGAGAAGTGAGGTTAGGCGAGTGGGAGGAGCAGAGGTTCGGGGAGGAGAGAGGAGAAGTTTGGGGCGGGGAAAGAGGGGAGGTTTGGGAAGCGGGAGAAGTTAAATTTGGGAAGGGGGATCAGAGGCGTCTGAGGAGGAAGATCGAAGAGGTTTGTGGTGAGGGAGAGGAGAATTTTGGGGTAGGGGAAAGGTGAAGTTTGAGGAGGGCGAGAGGAGAAGTTTGGGGAAAGGATTGAGGTCTGGGGGAAGATGTGAGGGCTGCCTGCCTGTGACAGGGTTATTTCCTTTACATATGGTGTTACCGGGCATAAAGGAGGAAATAAAATCTGGGGGTTTCATATGACAGAAAATACTCTGTTACCTACTGAAATAAGTGAGAATTTTTGATAAAAACACTGGTCTTGCCTGGAGGAGGCAGGAGCTTTCCCTCCTCCTTTTGAAGGATATTATTATTCAAAAATGAGGGAGAAGATGGACACTGTTCCTCAGTAACCTGCCCGAGAATCTGCCAGCTGAATAAAAGTTCACAGATTTTGCCTTTTCCCTCTGTTCTCACAGAAAATGACGCCGAATAAGAGTCCAGACACTTCCCTCATCGACCTGGCTGTGAAGATGAGGAAACAGGCTGAGACCAGGAAGGTGGTGCTGGCCTGGGGACTCCTCAATATATCTGTAGCAGGCATGATCTACATGGAAATGTAAGTTAATTGTTCCATCTGATTCAAACCTGCAAAGATTCCACTGTGTAGAGCCCTAAATAGCCCACAGGATGGAATGTTTGCTGAATTCTCCCTTCTTGTTTTGCTTTTCAGGACTGGGAAACTCCTAAGCACATATTACAACATCACCTGCTTTCCACTCTGGTACATTGGTGAGTCGTTGCAGCATTTAAATCAAATTTCAGGATTCTTTTTTACTCATTTTTATTGCTGGGAGGTCGTTTTTAAGGCAGCTTTTTTTTTCTGTTTGAATTTTAAATCAAAATTTGGTTTTGCTTTCTGTGATCTCCCTTGAAACTGCTGGAATTCCATCCTTTTTAGTGGCACATAAGGAGTGTTAACAGCTTTTTCTCTGTCGTGAAAGGGCAGGAAGAACTTATTTAATGCATGAAATTCTTTTTAATGTGTGGATTAAGGCTTTAGAGAGCCTTAGATTTCTTTTCCTGCTGTGCTGTGCTCTGGGTGTGGGTGGCATTTTGCAACAATTCAAGTTGGTTTCAGAGGAGGAGACTCTACGCTGCGTCAAACAGGGTGGAAAGGAGCAAATCTCGTAAAATCATGAGATTTCCATTTTGGAAAATAACCACCCTGTTTTAAAAATTAAATATTAAAATATATAAATTAATTTCAACAGTGAGGAAAATTATCTCCAATGCTTCTTTGCCTAAGAAAGTGAAGAAATCTTAGATACTTCCCCAAACTGGCAGCACTAATAATGACCTTTTTTTAATAGACATAGCCTGGTTTTGCAAATAATGTAATTTGTGCTCAAACCATGACAGAAACTCACGTTTTCCTTGCAGAATTTGCCCTGGCAGCCCTGTTCAGCCTCAATGCCCTGTTTGATTTCTGGAGGTACTTCACCTACACAGCAGCACCGACGAGCTTGGTCACGAGTCCCACCCAGCAGGTCATGGGCTGGCTGCGCAAGGCAGGTGGGGAAAAAAACCTCTTTTTAATCTTTCTCGGGGTTTTTTTTGTTGTTTCTCCAGTGCAGGATTCTTTATTCTGAATTACCTCCTCTGGCATGAGCTGTAAACTGAGTGGGGGGTTTGGGGTTGTCTCATGCAGGGCCAGGAGTTGGGCTCGATGTTGTTCCTCATGTTGTGGTTTAGTTGATGGTCATTTGAGGCGGAACTAATTGTGTTTTAGGTAATTAAGACATTCAGCGTGGTAAAGATGAGAACAGTGGGCAGGTGGAGGAGCTGATGGAATATTAGAGAAGCCCCCCTGGTTATGGAATATCAAGCTGTAGGATTTATTCTGAGCTGGGGTCAAGGGTCTCAGTTTTATCCGAGTTCTGTAGGGACCAGGTTCTCAGTGTCCCTTTTAACATCTCTAAAATTGCCTTAAATATCACAGGGTGTGTGTTTTGTGTGTGTTTAAAGAAGGGGAATTTGGGGCTGCTGCATCCCCACTTCTAACTCTGCTCGTCCTTACATTGCAGCCGTACAAATCACCCCTCCACGGGAGCCAGCAGCCAAGAGAGTGCTGTCCCTGACCCCTTCCCCACCGATCCAGGGGCAGTGTGTGCTGAGCTACAGCCCCTCCCGCTCTCCCAGTGCCAGCCCCAAGTTCTCTGGGAGCTGTTTGAGTGGATACAGCCCCCAGCTCCAGGCTCTGGCAGGGGCCAGCCCCTCTCACAGCACCTCTGTGACTTACTCACCCAGCAGCAGCTACAGTAAGGTAATGACCGGGACACATCCTATGGGCACAGCTTGAGCCTCGGAAAAGAAAAAGAATTAAATTTGTTTTGTTTTCTCCCAAGGTTTCCAGCTTCAGCCACTCTCCGAATGGATCTCCGTATTCCATGAGTGTGGGACCTGTGGAGAGCGGTGGGATAAGGTCTCACTACCGATTCTCCCCCATTCTGTACAACAATTCCACCTACAAAGACGACTGCATAACAGATGTCAAATCCCTGGATACCTTCCTGAGGAACGAGGAGGAGAAACAGCACCGAGTTCAATTAGGTAAATTGGGGAATTTGCTGGGAAAAGCTTAGAAGGGAAGAGGTGTTGGTTTTATCCAAAATTGGCTTTTGTGATGGGAGAAGTACCAGTAAAAAGGCCAATTATGGGTGATCACCTGTGAGCTTGGCAAAGGACCTACTGAGGAGTTGGGGCGTGAGGTAGAACCCCTCTGTTTCTCCTTCAGGCAGTTTTCCTCCAGTTATTCCTTTGAATAGGATCTAAGCATGGGAATGCTGATGGATCTCTGTAGCAGTTGTTGGCTGTAATGAACTGAGATAACATGATCAACTTGATAAGAGGGGGATTTTGTCCAGGTGGTTTCAGATAAAGGGGCTGAATCCAGTAAGTTTTTGTCCTGGATTGGGACAATCAAGATAAGGATAAAGGGGATAAACTCCCTCCAGGCAGTTTTTGTTCTGGATTGGGACAATCAAGGTGAGGATAAAGGGGATAAACTCCCTGCAGGCAGTTTTTGTTCTGGATTGGGACAATCAAGATAAGGGTGAATCCGGTGTTTCTGCAGAGTGATTTCAGTGTATTCACTCACACTGACCCCTTGTCCCTGTGCTGTTTGTTCCAGAATCACTTGGAAATAACTGAACATAACTTTTTAAATGAATTAATCTTTTCAGGAAGTTCGGATTCCAGCTCTCCCTCCAGCAGCCCAACGTTTTGGAACTACAGCCGGTCCATGGCAGACCACGCACAGATCCTGAGGAAGTTCCAGTATCAGTTGGCTTGCAGGTCCCAGGCTCCTTCTGCACACAAGGATGAAGCTGATCTGAGCTCAAAACAGGCTGCAGAAGAGGTAAATTCCACAGAAAAAAAGGTCAAGAGGGAGAAATGGGATTTTAAAATGTACCTTTGTGCAAAGGTTTGGATTTGAGCTGGTTCAGGAATGTGGGGGAGAAAAGTCCTCCAGCATTTAACCAACTCCTTTCTTTTGCAAGCAGCAGGAATTGTCACAGACCCTAAAAAATCTGGGTTCTGTGAGGTTCTCATATGGATTTAATAAACCTTTCCATAGGTTTGGGCACGGGTGACAATGAACCGACAGCTCCTGGATCACACGGATTCCTGGACTGCGAAATTCAGGAATGTAAGTCCCTCTCTAAGGAATTCCAAGTGGGCTGCAGTGGGAAAATTCCTCCGTGTCTGAGATGGGAGGGATTGCAGTGCCTGTCTGAGGGCTGGGGTGGCTGACATGTACAAATCCCACAAATTTATCATCTCCCTGATTTCCTGAGACAAGCAGGAGAGGGAGTGGATCCATCAGTTTATTCTTGGATGGCTGATTCATAATCCACTTTCCTCATTGTCCAGAAAAGCTTTTCCTGATACAGATTGGTTTTCCCAACTCCTTTACATTGAATTTTCTGCCTTTCCAGAAGCTATTAAAGGGTCACTTAAATTCTGCCTGGCTTGATAATTAAATTAAATTAAATTATTTTCCTCTTCGATTGGCTTCAGTGTTTCTGTTAAACTGCTTTGTGATTGTGATGGGGATGACTGTAGGGTGTAAGCTGAGGGGTTTATTAAACGTTCCTGTTGCTTCTGACCTTGAATTTTCGCCCTTTTCTTTCCTAGTGGATCAATGACACCATTCTGGTGCCACTTGTGGATGAGATGGAATCTGTGAGCACTCAGCTGAGGAGGATGGGCTGTCCAGAATTGCAGATTGGAGGTAGGATCAGCAGCCTGGGAATTCCCTGTGGAATGGCTGTTACATAAATTAGGTCTGGGAAATATTTTTGTTCCATTTCTGCTCTGTTTTGGTGTGCTTTGTTCCACCTCCTGCATTTCATTCAGGTGGGAAGGGTTTCCATAATACTTCTGGAAATATCAATGCTAGCACAAGAATTTGTGTAAAATCCTTAAATGTCTCTTTTTTTCTTCCCCTTAAATTTAATTGTAAGCTCAAATTATCATCAATTACTGCTTATTAATCAGTCAGAAAACATTTCACAGACAGATGTGCTGTAAATACTCAGCATCTCCCAAAAGTCTCACCGAATCCACTGCTATGTGCTTTTCCAGATTCTTCCTTCAAATCACCCACTTCCTGAAAGAACTGTGAGGTTTTTAAAATTCTGTCAGAATTTTTTAAAATTCTGATGAACTGGAGTTCTGTTTTTCGTGTCAGGTTAGGATTCTGAAGGAGCTGCTTCTCCTGTTGCTTCAAATTAACTGGGAAGAGTTTTAATTAAATTTCTCTTTTGGGGCTGTTTCTTAGATTGTTTCCTCAAGAGCTACATGTTGCAAAGCCCATAAAAAAACGGTGGATGCTGCTTTTGTCCCCACTTTGTTTCTCTCCCTCATCTGCTCTTAAGTTGCCGTTGGTTCCTTGTAGCTTCGATGTGAAGGAGATTTGTGCTACTTTGTAGTAACTGAGCTGCTGCTTGGGGTGGTGTCAGGTATAAAATGTTTCCAGACCTCGGCAGGGGAGCTGGGAATGCTCCCTGGCTGAGCCTCCTGTGTTGCAGAAGCCAGCATCAGCAGCCTCAAACAGGCAGCACTCGTGAAAGCTCCGCTCATCCCCACCCTGAACGCTCTGGTGCAGTACTTGGATCTCACCCCAAACCAGGAATATTTGGTGGAGAGGATCAGAGGTTCGTGGTGTTGCTGTTCTGATTTCCAAACATTTCCATGCTACAGTGAACTCGTTGGTTGCCCAGAGCAGCTGTGGCTGCCCCTGGATCCCTGGCAGTGTCCAAGGCCAGGTTTAATGGGGCTTGGAGCAGCCTGGGATAGTGGGAGGTGTCCCTGCCCATGGCAGGGGTGGCAGTGGCATCCTTAAGCTCCCTTCCAACCCAAACCATTCCATGATTTCCTCCTGCCTGCTCAGGGTGGAAAGAGATTGAATCCTTTCATTATCCGTGAACAAAAATCATCCTGTAATGATGATAATGTAACTTTACCCCGTTTTATCCCCAAGCCTTTAGGAGCTGAATTTTTCCTATTTTCTACACCAGAAACCCCCTTTGTTTTGATGAACTTCCAGCCCCCAGGAAGTGAATAACTGTTGTTGCTTCCAGAGCTTTCCCAGGGAGGGTGCATGAGCTCCTTCCGATGGAACGGAGGAGGGGATTTCAAGGGCCGGAAATGGGACACGGACCTTCCCACCGACTCCTCGGTGAGTTTCCAGGGACACCTGGATCCCACAGCTTCAAGCTGCTTGGATTTTGGGATAGAGTTTGGAGAGAGCAGCAAGGGAGTCTTTGAGGAACATGAGAAAATCAGAAATTGGAGCTTTGCTGCTGGATAATTAAAGAGATTCCATTGCTGGAAAATCAACCTTGAAATAGGATTTGATTTTGTGGTTGGGAACATGGTTAAATATTTGGAAGTGTCCAGCCATGGAGCAGCTCTGAGTGTCCTGATAAACGGGAACAGCTCAGAAGTGCAAATAAAGAAGTTTTGACATTAATTTAAGGCTATTAGGAAAAAAAAAACCCTAATAGACAATTTCACATTTTTGTTAATTGAGGGTAATACAATGCTGTGAGTTCCAAGGGGCATCTCCCAGATTTTTAAAGATTTGTGGCATTTTTTCCAGCAAATCTCCTGTTTTCCCTGTCAAACAGCTCCTGTTGGGTGTAAGGAGCACAGAAAGCACCAGATCACAGATAATCTGCTGATGTTGCCCACATAAAATATTGAGAACTCTCCAGAAAGGGTTAAAACAACCCTCAGGCTGTGACCTGATTTTCTGGATGCTCACCCCAGGACTTTATTTCACAGTTTTGTCATTCTTAAGATTTGTGGCCAGCCCAGACTTTTCCAGTGATTTTCATGAGGGAAAGGGAGAAGTTTCCTTGCTGGGTTTGGGGTGGGCAGAGCTGTTGTTTGAGCTCCTCTGCCCTTCTCTGCCAAATCTGAAATTGATGATTTAGGCATGAAGCTGCTCTTAAGCCTGGGGTTAAGCCAGCATTGTAACCACCAAAGACTGAGATTAACTCCTGGGATCATGAGGAGGAAGCTGCTGGCTTTTGGGGCCATTCCAGTGAGATTTGGTTGTGTTTGCCCAGATCCTCATGCACGTGTTCTGCACTTACCTGGACTCCAGGCTCCCACCTCACCCCAAGTATCCCGATGGCAAAACCTTCACTTCCCAACACTTCATCCAGACTCCAGATAAACCAGGTACTGGGCTGGCCTGGAGCTGCTCTTTTCCTCTGGGATCAACTCAGCACATCTAAAATCTGGTTTTTTGTTAATTTTTAATTCAGACACTTCCAATGAAAACGTGTTCTGCATCTACCAGAGCAGCATCAACCCACCCCACTACGAGCTGATCTACGAGTGCCACGTCTACAGCCTGCCCAAGGTACTGGAGTTTGTTCTCCTCCTGCTCTCAGGAATCATTTCCAGGGCTGATTTGGGGTCTTTTTAAATCCTAGACCCATTTTTTGTCCGTTTACACAGAGGCTGGTCCAGCTTGGTCTTTGCCCAGGACATGGTACTTACTCTGCTGCTGAATACTACCTGTAGTATCTATTTAGGAGACAGGAGTTCCTAAGTAGGAGCAATCTTGTTGATTTTCTGCCAATTTATTGTAAAACCCCAAATCACAATCCCTGGTGGATGATGTCACTGATGTCACCCCTTAAGGCTGGTGTGAATTCCGAGGGGAAGTTTCAAACTAGCAAAATTCTGTGATTTTTAAAATTGTTTTGATTTCTAAATCCTTGTCTCTTCCTGTGGTTTCAGGGCAGGAACAACATGTTCCACACCTTGTTGATGTTTCTGTACATCATAAAGACGAAGGAATCTGGGATGTTGGGGTAGGTATCCCATGGGAACAAGCTGGGAATGGTGTCAGACCGAAACCACCACAATTGGGTGATAATTAATGGTGTTAAAATCAAATTACCAGCAGCTTTTTAATAAAAGTGGCTAATTCTGATCCCTTTGGGTTTTGCAGGCGTGTAAATCTGGGGTTATCGGGAGTCAACGTCCTGTGGATCTTTGGGGAATAACGGGACACAGCTCCGGAGGACGATGCTGCTCTGTGGGATGAACTTTGACTTAAACATGGATTTACTACAAAACAGGAGAATTTAAGCCCAGCTTTGTGGACAGAGGGAGGAAGTGCCTGTAATTCCCATGTGGATTTTTTCGAGGCATTACTTAGAATTTTTCACCATGGAAATGCTCCTGTGAATGAACCCCAGGCAGGAGTTCTCTTTCCTGCTCCTCACCTCAACCTGTCCTGTTTAAACTGAGCTTCACTGATCTCAGACTAAGCTAAACCAGACGTCCTTCGAGGGTGCAGCTGGAACAGCCCCTCCAAGGCTGTGCACAGCTGTGAGGGAAGGATGAAGCAACTTGGACAACTTCAGGATCCAAGAAATTCCAAGTCTGGAAGCTCAGACTCAGTTTTGCTCCATTTTATTCTGCATGATAAAAACCAATTAATTTTATCCCCAAGTCTTCATGCAATTGTGCTTTCTGACCCCTCGAGATGTTCCTGCAGCTGGAAAGACAAAACCATGTTTGACTTCCTGAGTTCAGCAAATAAGAATTTTACTTGTATTTTCAATTTTTATGTTCATTTTTTTTGTGCAAAACCAGCGTGGCCTCCCCTCTTAGGGGGCCTTGTGAGCCCTGAACCCCCCGGGTACCTTCACTGCCACCAACTCTCACCTGCCTTTGCTTTTGAATTGAATTTTCCTTCAGCTTTTTTCACTGATCACCACCTGTTTTGGGAGCTTTATGCACCTTGGTGGGAAACCAGGCTCTACACAGGCTTTGGAATGTACCTTTTGGGGGAAAAGCACTTGGATTGGCTTCAAAAAAGGGATTAATCAATATCTGTCAAATTTCTATAAGGGGCAGGGGGAGAATTTGTTGTAAATTCTGGTAAATGAGTATTTTAGAAGTGTATTCAGAACCATAAACACATGGAATCATTGTACTGTGTTTTTTACTGAGGGGAGGGAAAAAGGAATTTTTGGAATGTTGCTGTTTTTTGGTGTGAACTGACTGGTATTGGGGATTCTGTGTCTCTCCCTGGGGGACCTGGGTTTTTCCAAGGAACTGGTTACAAAATGGCTCATTTGGTTCTTGTATTAAATGAGTTTGTTTTATCAAACACTTTTTGGGGTTTTTCTTGGGTTCAGCATCACCACATCCATCCACATACCAAAGAGGAATGTTCAAGCACCAGATTTAGCTGGGTTTTACCCCAAAACTCCCCTGCTCAAGGGCAGCACAGCCCCATGAGCTCCATCAGTCTCATGTTCTAAAAACTTGAAGTGCAGAAATGTCTTCTTTCACCAAAACGTGGGGATTCTCAGGAAGAGCCTGTCCTATAGGGTGCCCCAAGCTCTGCAGCCCCAGGACCCTGTGCACTTTTGGGGTCCCTAGAACCCTGTATCCCTCTGTGCTCCCAGGATCCTGCACAGCCTCTTCCCACACAGCCCCAGATCCTTGTGCACCCCAAAAGATCCCACATCCCAGTCCCTCTGTACCCCAATACTCTGTGCATGACACCTGTCAGTCCCTGTGCACCCCAATGCACCACACATCCCCATACATCACACACCCCAATCCCTCTGTACCCCAGTACTCTGTGCATTGCACCCCAATGCATCACACATCCCAGTCCCTCTGTACCCCAATACTCTGTGCATTGCACCCCAATGCATCACACACCCCAACACATCACACATCCCAATCCCTCTGTACCCCAATACTCTGTGCATTGCACCCCAATGCATCACACACCCCAACACATCACACATCCCAATCCCTCTGTACCCCAATACTCTGTGCATTGCACCCCAATGCATCACACACCCCAACACATCACACATCCCAGTCCTTGTGCACCCCAGTACCTGGCACCCTCTGCTCCCTGTGCACCCCAGTACATAACAAACCCCACTCTCCGTGCACCCCAGTATATCCCACACCCCAGTCCCTGTGCACCCTAATACACCATCCACCCTGCTCCCTGTGCACCCCAGTACATCACGCATTCCAATACAGTCTGCTCCCTACTCCCAGTACAGACCTCAGGTTCCTCTGTACCCCAGAGGTACAGAAATAACCTCTGTATCCTCGTGCCCCCTGACACCCCAATTCATCGTGCACCCCATCCCTGCTCACATTCTGCACCACAGACCCTGGTCCCCGTGCACCCCCTCCTTGTGTACCCCAACACTGCACACCCCCTGCTCCCCATGTACCCCGATACATCCCACACCCCTGTTCCTGCAGGCCCTACCTCTGCACCCCACATCCCCTTGCACCTCGATATATGGCACACCCCAGAGCTTGTTCATTCCTATCCCTGTGCACCCCCCATACACCGTGCACCCCAATTCCCGGACACCCCGATATACCACACCCCCCCATTCCCGCGCACCCCACATCCCTGTGCACCCTGGTCCCCGTGCACCCCAATATCTGCACCCTCTCACCTGTGTACCCCCGCTACACCGCGCACCCCAGCACTTTGCACCCCGGGCTCTCTGCACCCCGAAACACCGCGCACCGTGGTCCCCGCGCACCCCAATCTCTGCATCCTCTCACCCCTGCACCCCGAAACACTGCGCGCAGTGGTCCCCGCACATCTCGACCCCTGCGCACCCCGTTCCACCCCGCACCGTGGTCCCTACGCACCCCAATCTCTGCATCCTCTCACCTGTGCACCCCGAAACACCGCGCACCGTGGTCCCCGCGCACCCCAATCTCTGCATCCTCTCACCCCTGCACCCCGAAACACTGCGCGCAGTGGTCCCCGCACATCTCGACCCCTGCGCACCCCGTTCCACCCCGCACCGTGGTCCCCGCGCACCCCAATCTCTGCATCCTCTCACCTGTGCACCCCGAAACACCGCGCACCGTGGTCCCCGCGCATCCCCGTCCCTGCGCACCCCTATTCCCGACCCTCCCGCCCCGCGCACCGTTACCAGGTGCATCCCACCCGCGGCGGGGGCGGCCCGCCCCCTCCCGCTGGGATGGGGGCGGCTCCCGGGGGCGCGCATGTCCGGCCCCGCCCGTTAAATTCCGGCGCGCCGGGCCAGACCGGGACCACCTGCCCTGGACCTGCTGCTGCCGCCATGGCCAGTGACGCTGAGCCTGGCCGTCGCCGCCGCTGCTGCGCGCAGGACATGCCCGGTGAGCTGAAGGGGGGTCTCCGGGGCCGGGCGGGCAGCAAAGGGGCTCCCCCCCCCTCCCCGGGCACCACCGGCTCACCCCTCCTGAGCCACACATCGGGCACCGAGCCGGATTTCCCCCCCGTGTCCAGGGCACTGGTGGGGTCACCCCTCCCGAGCATCCCCTGGGTACCACCCTGAGAGCTCTGTGTCCCCCTGCGGGGTTTGGGGACCAAGGTGACACCCCAGCACAGCAGCACTTGGCTGTCCTGCGCTGCTGAGCCCGGGCAGGGTCCGGGGACATGGCCCCAGTGTGACTCCAACAGCTCCCGCAGATGTCCCCAAGGTCCCGGATTCCCGCGGTGACAGCGACGGCCCCCGCCGGGGCTCCCTCTGCGACCGACACTGCGCTGCCATCAACAACGTGCAGGGTGACCTGGGGGACCTGGGCTGCCACCTGCACCGTCCCCGTGTCCCCCCAGGTAGGTCGGCTGTGGGATGGGCTGGATGTGGGGCACTGGGGGCCCCCACACCCACTGTGACCCTGTGTGTCACCCACAGCCATGTCCACCCAGTCCTGCTACCAGCAGCACTCGGAGGAGGTGTGTGAGAGCTGCGTGGTGAAAACCACCCTGACGGCTGAGAACGCTGTGGAGGCCAACAAGCTCTCCAACAACTACAAGGTGGGTGGGGGCACCGATGGGTGCTCCTGGAGGGCTGTAATGGGTTTTATTAGTCTTCCTCTTCACTCATCCCAAGAAAACCCCTCTCTCTGCAGTTTGGCTTCAAGAAATGGAAGAGCCACGTGACGGAGCGGCCCTGGGAGGACCGATCAGAGATTGTCAAGGAGCTCTACTCTGACCTCAATGTCATCCGAGGCTCTGGAGGTGGGTGGCTTTGGGGACAACCCTGGGTGGTGGCAGTGTGGATTTAGGCAGCTACAGGTGATGATTTGCCCCACCTGGTGCCTTCCCTCCCGCAGGGTCCACACTGACGTGTGGGAACGTCCTTTACCTGTTGCTCTTTGGCTGGTGGCTCTCGCTCCTCTACGTCCTCGTGGCTGCTGTGATGTTCGTCACCGTCATAGGGGCTCCTTATGGTGAGTCCCAAATGTGGGACCCCCATGTGAGGGCTGGATGAGCTCAAAACAGCACCGATGGGTGTTGGGGACTCCTGAGTCCCTTCTCCATGGAATGTCCCTGTAGCTGGAAGGGACACTGATGGTCGTGTCCTTGCAGGGCGGCTCTGCTGGGACCTGGCCAGGTATTTCCTGTGGCCCTTTGGCAAAGTGATCCAGAAAGTGGAGGTAAGGGTGCCTTGGGAATCCCTGGGCGGGGGGGGGTTGGGGTGCTCTATGCACACCCTGATATCCCCCCTCTCTCCAGGTCCCCAAATCCCACCAGGCATGCAAGGCTGGCGTGGGGGAGAGCTCAGCCCTGCTCGGGGGTCCCACACCGCACCGCTGGCGCCCACAGTGCTGGGCAGGCACTGGATACTGGGTGAGCCCCATGCCGGACACAGTGACACTGCCCCTAGAGCCCCCAGGGTGGTGGGGAAGGTGCCCATGGGCACCTCCCCTCCCCTGGGGTCGGTGTTTTGGGGGTCAGTCCCTGAAAGTGACCTCCTGTTCACAGCACCGTGCCAGCACTGCGGTGTGGCTGTGCCTGGGCTACCCGGTGCTGGCGCTGGCCCACGGGCTCGTGTGTGTCACCGCGTGGCTCCTCATCATCCTCATCCCTGTGGCCAAGCTGAGCGCCCGCGCCACCTCCCGTGTCCTGCTGCTGCCCCCGGAGCGGGTGCTCATCCGGCGCCTGAAGATGGTGGGTGACTCTGGGCAGGGTGAGGGTCCCACACCCCGCTCCAGGGGGGATTTTGGGGTGGGGGGGTGACCCTCTTGTCCCCCTGCAGACAGAGGTGCCTCTGGAGGGGGAGGTGATTCTCTGCTGCTACCGCGCCGCCAACCCCTACTACTACAAATACGCCGTGGATGGCATCAACGTCTTCGCCGTCAGTATCCTTCTGGGAGCTGGAGTGGGAAGGGTGGGGAGGGACCCCAAATCCCACCCCACCTCTGTTGTGTCCTTGACTGGCCGCCCCAGACCTGCTGCCACTGGTGCTGGTGACGCTGGTGCTGGGCTACGCAGACAGCCCTAACCACCTGACCGGCTCTGCCGTCAAGTTCACCTTGGCCCTGCTCTCCATCATGCCCCTCTCCTACTACATCGGCATGGCCATCGCCAGGTGAGCGGTGACGGGGACACTTGGTGGCAAAGTGGGGACACCCCAGTCCTGCTGACATTCTGTTCCTCCTCTCCAGCATCTCAGCCCAGAGCAACTTTGCGGTGGGGGCGGTGGTGAATGCCACGTTCGGCTCCATCACCGAGCTCACCTTCTACATCACCGCCCTCATCAAGGGCTCGCGTGAGGGCAACCGCTGCTACGCCGAGGTGGTCAAGTCGGCGTTGACGGGGACGCTGGTGGGCTGTGTCCTCTTTGTCCCGGTGAGATGGGTGGCATTGAGAGCCGGGAGGGTGCTGTGAGCAAAGCATTGATGGGGATTTTTTTGGGGGTTTTCTCCATCCCCAAGGGTCTGTGCATGGTGATCGGGGGCATCCGGCACCAGGAGCAGCGGTTCAACAGCCGCTCTGCGGGTGTCAGCTCGGCCCTGCTCTTCCTCTCTGTGGGAGGTGAGTTGGGGACAGGGGTGTCCCCAGGTTTGGGGGGGTCCCACCAGGGTGGGTGCCCACTCCATGTCCTGTCCCTGCAGGTGTCTTTGCCCCGACGCTCTTCTCCAAGGTGTATGGGAAGCTGGTCTGTGGCGAGTGCCACAATGTCACCCAGAACCCACTGGGCCACTACCTCTGCCACAACTGTCACTTTGACCTGGTGAGTGGGGATGTGGACCCCCAACAGTGGGAATTTGGGGTCGGGGATGCTCTGAGCCCCCCTGGCTCTCATGCTGGGTGGTGGCAGCAGGGCTGTCCCTTGTCCCCTGTATCCCTGTTGACAGGTGCTCTCTCTGCAGATGGACAACAACGGCACCCTCTACTACAGCCACGTCCAGTGAGTGCCCACTGCGGTGGGGACAGGGCTGTCCCCACACTGGGGTGGCACCTCCTGGGTTCAGTCATGTTCCTGCATCCCTCCCAGGGCCCCTCTCCACCCCAATGATCCTGCACCCCATTTCCTCCATCCCCAGAGGAAGTCCCCTGGGGTCTCCATGGCAGAGCCCGGTGGCACTGACAGTGTCACCTGTGTCCCACAGACCCCTGGTGTACACGGTGTCCATCCTGCTCCCTGCTGCCTACCTCATCGGGCTCTTCTTCACCCTCAAAACCCACACACACATCTACGACATCCACGTCAGCGACTGTCACAGTGAGTGTCCCCAAATGTCCTGGCTGCGAGGCCGGCTCTTGTCTCTGCTCTGGGGTGTCCCACACGTCTCTGCTCTCTCCCCAGTGCCTGGCCACCACCACAGCGCCGTGGTCCACTGGTCCCGCTGGCGGGCCCTGGTCATCCTCCTGCTCTCCACCCTGTGCATGTCGGCCTGTGCCGACCTGGCCACGGAGCACATCAGCCCCATCCTCACCAACTCCACCATCTCACAGGTGAGCCAGGTCTGGGTGTCCCCAAGGACTAAGATGTGTCCTCCAGGGATGGGGACCTGCCCTGGCTGCAGCTGGAGCCCCAAAAGCAGTAGGGGAAAGATGCTGAGATGCTCTGCACGGTTGGCCAGGGCTTGGATGTGGTCAGGGCCAGGCTGATGTCACCTCTTCCCCGCAGTATTTCATTGGTGTCACCGTGCTGGCAATGGTGCCTGAGCTGCCAGAGATTGTCAATGGCATCCAGTTCGCCCTGCAGAACAACCTGAGCTTGAGGTGAGATGGCTCCAAGTGTGAGTTTTGGGGTGGTCCCTGTGCCAGTCCCATCACCATGCCTTGGTGCCCACGATGGGCTGCCCAGCCACTGGTGGGTCAGATCCCTGTCAGCTTGTCCTCAAGGGGAATTAGTCACCCAAAACATGGTGTCAGAACTGGGATGGGCTTCGTGGTTTGGGATTTTCTCACTCCAAGGGCTGCCAGAGACCTGGTGTTTGGCAGCTCCTAAGTTGTCCTTCCTCCCCAGCATCGAGATCGGGAACTGCATCGCGGTGCAGGTCTGCATGCTCCAGATCCCCATCCTGGTGCTCTTCACCATCTTCTACGTGAGTAGCCCCAGGACAGCCCTGAGGGACCTCCTGCAGCAGGGTTGGGGACACGGTGGGACATGGAAAGGACACAGCTGCCCTTCCCAGTGTCTCCCCTCTGCTCAGTGTGGGGGAAGTGGGGTCAGATGTCTCCTGGTGCTGTCCCCACCCTGGGGACGTGTGGCAGAGAGGGTTTAAGGGGTGACACATACGAGTCAGAGCGGGGTTGTCCTGGTTGGCCATAAACACCAAATCCTCTCCCTCGCAGCCAACCAACTTCACGCTCGTCTTCAGCGACCTCCACGTCTACGCGAGCATGTTCAGCGTGGTGCTCATGAACTACATCTTCATGGATGGCAAATGTGACTATTTCCAAGGTGACCACCCCCCACAGGGCTGCTGTGGGACTTGGAGTATCCCTATAGTCCCTGGGATGTGGGATGGGGGGCTCCTGGGTCCAGCCTTGGGGTTATCTGCTTGTTGGGGCTCTCGGCCTGCGGTGACCTGAGCAATCCTGGGGTCTCAGTTGACCAACCTGGGGCTCTCCCCCTACAGCAGCTCCAAGGGGGATCACTCCCATTTCCCCCTTTTAAAGGATTTAAACTCCCTTTAATGGACATTTTGTAGAGAACCATGAAAGTTCTCTACAGGGGGCTAATCCAGACCACACCAGGTCTTAAACCCACGTCCCTCCTTGCTCCAGGGAGTAACTCCTTCCAACCCTCTCTGTCCACCCCAGGCACGGTGCTGGTGATGGTTTACTTCATCCTCCTGGCTGTGTATTTCTTCGCCCCCTCACCCAGCGGCTGCTGAGGTTTGGATTCTCCTTTCTCCAATCCTCTCGATGGGATCAGCACCTGTCCAAGACCTTTTCCAGTGTCTCAGGGACTCGGCCGGGCTGGCTCCGGTCTGGAAGCGCCGTTTCCTGAAGCTCCTGCTGAAGCTGGGCTCCCCCTGTGGGGCTTCAGAGGTGGGAAGGGTGGAAGCAATGGAATTGCTCCTGAAACGAGGAGCCTCAAAGCCAGAATGTGTCACAGAGGGATCTCCAGCCCACACCTGAGTGGCTGGAAGGAAGATTATCCTTAGTGGAGGGTCTTGAAGGGGATTTCTGTGTGTCTTAAAGACAGACCCCTCCCTGGGGATGTGTTGCACTGGGAGAAGGTGCCTGAGAAGTCCCTCATCCTCCTGGGCCTGGGAGGGACTCGGGCCTGGGAATCGCACAAGGATGTTTGACGGCACCAGAAATGCACCCAAAGGTATTTTCCGCTGTTTTGTCATTAAAGCAGTTTTGTACAAATCAGAAACAAGTTTGTTTCTCCTTAAATGAGCCTCGGTCACTGCCCTGGGCCCCTCTGTGGCCACCATTCCCTGTCCTCTGTCACCTCACCCCAGGGACAGAGCCAGCGGGGTGGCTGTGGGCTCCAGCTCACTTCCAGCTTGGTCTTGTCTGACTGTCCTGGGTCCTCCTGGCTTTGAGGTCTTTACCAGGCCCCTGAGAAGGGTTAGGGATGCTCCTGGTGTTGTCCACAGGGTGTGACAGACTGGGGACATCTTCCTCTGCACAGGGAAATGCTGGTGGGTGTGGTGAGAGGACAGAGTTGGGGCTTGGATTGATTTATTATCTTTAAAAACAAAAACAACCCCAAAGCAAAACACGGACAGATCCATTAACAGGCAAGGAGGCTCTGGTGCCTCTTCCCTCTCCCCTGCTCCACTGGGATGTACTTCAGCATAAAAACCAGGGAGTGCTGTCACAGGAATGTTGGACTCTGAAAGGATGGACAGCCCAGAGTGAGGCAGGAAGCAGCCTGGGCTTGCCCTCCTTTCCAGGCAAGGCAGCAGCTCGTTAGGGATTAATGAAGCTGCTTTATTTAAGCCTTTTTGTTTTCCTAGCACGGACAATCCTGCTGTCATTAGTCTGGGACATGTGGGAGCATTCCCGGGTGAGTAGCTGGAGTTGCTGATGGCAGGACAGGGAAGGATGGAGAAGGGATGGGAGAGCAGAAGTTGTAGAACCTGCTCCAGTGCCATCATCTTCCTGAGGTTAAACAAAAACATTTCTCCGGGGGTGAGGGCTGCTTGGGAATTCTCTGTTCTGAGCTGGCTTTCCCTGTCTCCTTACGTCCTGTCCCCATCCCAGGCAGCATTGTAGATGCTCTCATCCCTTCCCCATCAGCTGCAGCAGATGCTGGATCTTTTCCCTCTCCCTTAGGGAATTATAATTAAAGCTTTTATCCACAGGCAGTAGCCCAGCAGCAATTAAAGCCACCCCTCAGCAGGAGCTGTGAGCTCAAGTGCTTAAACCAAGCCATTTTTTTAGGAAGAGAAGCCTCCAAGATCTTGTGCCCCTCATGCAGTAGCCACTGGAGATTATGGAATGGGAAAAGCCCCTGGAAATCTATCAGTGGGTGATGCTTGTACTGCTTTTATCAGCAAAAGCAAAGGCCCTGGACCTTTGTGGTTTTCTTGGTGATGCTTCCCCAGCTCCTGCGGGCTGGAGCTGGAGGGATCCACAGGGATCAAATCCAACTCCTGGCCCTGCCCAGGACACCCCAACAATCCCTCCCTGGGATTGCTGTCCAAACGCTCCTGGAGCTCTGGCAGCCTTGGGGCCGGGCCCATTCCCTGGGGAGCGTGGGCAGTGCCCGACAGAGAAGGACAATCCCCTCCCTTGCTGCTGTCCCTGATGTCCCCAGGACAGGGATGTCCCTCCTGGCTCCAGGGCACGGCTGACTCAGATCCAGCTTTCCATCAACCAGCACCCCCAGGTCCCTTCCCACAGCTGCTCCCCAGCCTCTCCTTTCCCAGTCTGTCCTGGATGCACTTCGCTGCAGTCCAAAGATTCCATCTCCTGGCTTTCCTGGATCATCCAGGTGGGTTATGCTGTTGTAGAAGGAAATCAGGTTGGCCAAGCAGGACTTTCTCCTCCTGAAGCTATGCTGGCTGTGACCAATGTCTGTGTTGTCCTCCAGGGGTTCTTCAACACCTCCCAGAATAATCTTTTCCAGGATTTTATCAGGCACTGAAGTGAGACTGGCAGCCCTGTGGTTTCCAGGGTCATCCCTTGAAAATTGGGACCAGCTTCCAGCCAGCTGCGACCTCTCCATGTTCCCAAGACTGCTCCAAAATCATTGAGAGAAGCTTTGCGACAACTTCAGAGAAAGCTCCAGAGATCTCCAGAGTAAGGAAAACTTAAGAACCTAAGGAATGTGCTTGCTCAGAGATCCAGGCTTGGATGGCTCCAGTATCACCTTGGGGATGAGGGGAGATGCTCTTTAAAGCAGGTAAGAGAAAAACCAGTGCGGGGGTGACCAGGCTGCTCCAAGACAAAGGTCCCAGAAGGCAAAGATGGAAGTGTGGATATTCAGCCTCAGAGTTTGGGATGGAGGAAGGAGCTGGAGAAATGGTCCTGCAGGTCACTACAAGCCAGGGCAGGAGAGCAGGGAACCCTTCCCCAGCCCACAGCTGCCAGCAGGGTCTGGATTCAGCAGCCAGGGAGGTTGGGAAGTGGTTGAAATGCACAATTCCTGCGAAGGTGCAGTGCAGGGATGGAGACACCAGAGCTCCAAGCAGCTCCCACCAGTTTCTGTGGTCCAAGCACCTGAGAAAGCCTCAGCTGTGATGCCCAGCCTTTGTTTTTCTGAGCCTTGGGGGGAAAAAAAAGCAGCAACTGAGGGCTGGAGAATGAGAACAATCTATTCCCAAGACCAGGGGAAGCTTAATTTTGGGACAAGGGCTGGGTTCCCTAAGAGGGGGGCAGACACTCCAGCAGGCAGCGCCTTTGGATTAACAACATGAAGACAATGCTATGGTTTATTTAAACATAAATGCAATCTCTTAAAAAGTAACTAAAACCCCAGAGTGTAACTTCTGCCTTTGATGAAGAGGAAAGCATTGGGACAAGCTGATTTTAAAAACAAAAGGCACTTAAAAATGGGCTCCAACTGAAAAGGATTTTGCACAAACCTCATGTCTGGAGCTGCTCAGAGTTCAATGGCCACTTAAATTCAGTGTAGAGAGCACAAGAGGACCAGAGACACTCCTTCCTGTCCTTCCTGTGCAGAGACAATCCCTGCTCCCAGCAGGAGGGAGAGATGTTCCCTCTCCCCTTTTTTGGATGCTGTATTTCTTGGGCTGAGCGATCCACAACACCACTCCCCAAACTGGCTTTAAATCACATCTCCCACCCTCAGGGGAACATGAAGCAACAAAAAAAAGGCCAATTTTGGAGGTGTGGGAGGAAGGAAAACCAAAAGCTGGGGAATGCTGATAACCAGGACTCAGTTGAGCGAGTTAACAGAGCTCTGAAATCTACAGGGTCAGTTTTTGCTGTAGCTCGTTCTGGGTGCAAAGTGAGCAGAAAAGGTTAAAAAAGCCTCAGGAAAACCTTTTCCCTCCCCACCCCCAGTAAACTACACAGTAGTCCCTTAAGTGGCAACTTTCTCCCAGTCTTCCAAGCAAACCTTTCAATGTGAAAAGGGGAGAACACAGACACAGCACCAGGGAAGCTGCACGGGCCAAGCTTCGCTCGCCGCCCCGGGCGACGTTCCAGCCGTCTCCGGAAGCTCGGGGATGGGAACATGCCCATGGAACACATGCAAGGCTGGAGGAATTGCTGGGTTTGGAGAGGGGGAGCTCAGCTGGGTGGGAGGGATGGGTTATTCAAAGCAAAAGAACAGGTTGGTGGCTGTTCTGCATCAAATGTTCCTCGTTGGATACAAGGTTGAAAATACCAAGGTGAAGGTGCAAGCACAGGCTCAGACATTCAGTAACTCATTAAGCTCCCCAATTAATCTGCAAGTGTGTGCTGATGACAGGTTGATGGTGGGCTGCTTAGTCTCAGAAAATACTTTTTGATTAATGGTGTAACTTCGAGCTCCATAAATAAAAAGGGGATTTTTTTTTTTTCAATGACTAAAACTAACAGTGTCTCCAAAGGCATCGATGTATTTGCTGAGTAAGGCCTTGAGCAGGTTCCTCCATGTTCTTAGCAAGATAATCCATGGAATCCATAAATAGGGGGTGGGAGGGCGAATTCTTCCACGTGGTGAGCCTTGGCCAGAAGTGGGAGATGTTCTCATTTTAGTCGCTCAACGAGTCCCTGCGTCAGTCCAAGGTGCAAAAGCTGGGATCTGGAGAGAGTTGCTAGCTGAGGGAAAGATTCCAGGAGCTTCTCCCAGCACAGTTCCAGCAGGCTGGGCACCACCAGCCACATTTTGAACAGGGAACCAGTCCGTTTGTTTTCGTGGATGTTGACCACCCCTCCGTGGACGTACATGCAGCCAGCCTAGGTGGGGAAAGGTGGACAGGAGTTACACAGCCAGGAGAAAAGCAGGATTGGGCTGTCCCCATTCCCAGCTGCAGAGGTTCCCTCAGCACAGGTGTCACTGCCTGAGCCACTTGCTCTGGGATCCTCTGAGTCAAGGGAGGAATCACTGCTGGAGGGGCTGTGTCTCATCCTAACCCACATATCCAGCACCTCAGAGTGCTCTGCTCTGAATTTTAGGTGATTTCTATCTCAAGAAATCCATTTTAGGAGTGTGGCGAACTGTTAAAAAAGTAGTACAGAGCCATACTCCTGTTTCAGCTAAAAATAATGTTTTTTTAAACTACACCCACCTCACACAGACATCCTGCATTCCCTTGGCTCAGCACAACCCTGCTGAAGGGATGACAGGAACACAGAGAGATGGGAAAAACTCAGCTGCTGAGTGGCTTTTTTTTTTCCCACATGCTGGCAAAGAAAGGGCATTCCTGCTGTCCAGGCAGTCACTGAGCTGCCTGGGAAACACCTTTATCAGGCTTCCCAGGAAAAGCTGCATTTATAGCAGTCTCCAAACTAAGTGACACCAAGGAATGTGATCTCTGCCCTCAGGAGATGAGGAGCTGAAGGAGGCGAAGGCACAGCCAAAGGCATTTCTTGCTGCCTGTTAATTATCAATCCCAGGTCTCCAGACTTGTGGCCAAAAGCTCTGGTAATACCAACATTCCTTAGTGGTTTCCAAAGGGCTGGAAACAGGCTCATCTAATCCTTCACCTCAGGCTGTTCTCATTAGGATAAAATCACTTTACTCAGGGAGTATTTGTGCTTTTCTTTTTTCCTTCTACAAGCAAGAACTGCTGTTCCCACATGGAGTTGAGAAGCTAAAATTCTGCATCATTTCTTTCAGGAAGCAAAATCCACGGTGTGGCACCACTCTTCAAACAGCAGCAGGAGTAAAAGCCTCCCAAAAGCTGCTGCATCCAGTGGAGGTCACTTCCTTGGGAACATCAGCTCTATTTGCAGCCCACACCAATGTCACAGTGCTTGGATGAACAATCCCAGCTCCAGAGGAACAAAATGAGTCACTTACTGGGGTGACAGCAGCACAGTGGAAGTACACAGGCTCTGGCATCGCAGCTGGGAGCTTGACCCACTGGAAAGTTTGGAGGTTCAGCTTCCAAACATCTCCCAGAATCACCTCTCCGTTGTAGCCTCCGCAAACGAACACATCTGCAAGAGAGGAGACGTGGGGAGTGGGGAGGCCCAGCCCTCCCCCTGCCAGCAACCGTGGGACACGCGGGGAGAGGTCAGGGATCACGTTCCCAGCAGAGTTTTGGGATCAGTAATTGTTTTACCTCAACACAAGCTCTTAGGATCTCCCAAATCAGTCCCAGCACAAGCAGAGGCCACTTAGAGAACCCCAGGATGGTTTGGGTGGGAAGGGCCTCAAAGCCCTCCCAGTTTCAACCTGATGGGCAAGGACACCTTCCACTATCCCAGGATGCTCCAAACCCCATCCAGCCTGGCCTTGGACACTGCTAGGGATCCAGGGGCAGCCACAGCTTCTCTGGGAATTCCGTTCCAGCTCCTCCCCACCCTCCCAGCCAGGAATTCCTTCCCAACATCCCATCCATCCCTGCCCTCTGGCACTGGGAAGCCATTCCCTGTGTCCTGTCCCTCCAGGCCTTGTCCCCAGTCCCTCTCCAGCTCTCCTGGAGCCCCTTCAGGCCCTGGAAGGGGCTCTGAGCTCTCCCTGGAGCCTTCTCCTCTCCAGGTGAGCACTCCCAGCCCAGATCCAGAGCAGAGGGGCTCCAGCCCTGGGAGCAGCTCCGTGGATTCCTCTGGATTTGCTCAGCAGCTCCAGGTCCTGCTGCTGTTGGCCCCAGGGCTGGGGCAGCTCTGCAGGTGGGGTCTCACCTGAGTGGGGCAGAATTCCCCCCTCCCCTGCTGCCCATGCTGTGGGATCAGGGTGGATTTCTGGCTCATGTCCCACTTGCCAGCCTGCCCACAATCCCAACCCCACCATGGCAGACTCAGGGCTAAATGCCATTGGAAGCAGGAGTGCATTCCCTCTTTTCATAGCCAACCTGACTTCCCAGACATCTGGGTTTGATCAGATTCCAGGGATTTTAAACCCACGGGGAGCAGCTCCAGCTCCCAATCCTGCCTTGCTCCCAGATTTGCCCAAGTTCTCAACTCAAGAGGGTGCCAAATCCTGCTGGTGAAGGGGATTGGAAGCATTTCCCAGCTCCTGCCTTACTTTTATCAGCACAATTAACATTCCTAGGAAATACAACCCAGCATTTCACTCCACCCTTCAACAGAGAGCATTCAGCCACTGACCTGAAGAGTTTGGAAAAGAGGGATCAAGACTGTAACTGTTTTTTTCAGTGCAGAAGAAAGAGTGGTGCCAGCTGGGCAGCTTAAGGCCTGTCAGTGAGGAAAAAATCCTCTTCCAGAAAAGCCACGTGTTCCCTGCAGCTCTCTCCAACTCTCCACTGTTTGGTTGTACAAGATACACCCATTTTCCAGAGGTAAATCTTACCATTTTTTATCTGGACACAGCTGTGGCATCTTCTGGCTGCTGGGAAGCCTGGGGAGAATAAATCAAAAAGCTTTAAAGTGCTTGTGCAAGTGCTGATTTTGTCTCAACATTTAATCACGGAGTTTCATTTTTAAGAGGTTCTGCTTTCCTGCAATCCCAGGTATAAAAGCTGTAATTTTAAGCAGCTGTTTCAGGTTTGATTCCTAATTCCTCTCCAGGGAAGGAAGAACTGTGCTGGACTCTTGTTGCCCAGAGTCTCACATCTGGCTTGGTGAAAAGCAGCTGTGAGATTCCAGGGAAAGCCCAGGGCCTCAAAGAGAGCAGAGATGATCTGGATCCTCTGGGAGCAGATCCAGGCACTGTCACCTTCCCCAGGCAGAGAGGGAGGGAAGCCAGACTGCCAAATTCCCTTGGATGGGTTAATCCTCAGTCCTGAAGCACAAGCAGGATCTCAAAGCCAGCATTAAGTCACATATTGAACAAGAAAACTGCACCTTCAAGTACCTTGACCACTCTGGTTTACAGGGAAAGATGGGAAATTCCAAACTCACCCACTTTCTCGTGAGGTTTTGTGGTGATCTCCTCCCAGGTGTTGGTTTCCAGGTTGTAGGCGTGGATCTGGAGGGAAAAACAGGAGCCATGAGATCCTCCTGGCTCTGCCAGCACCAGGATGAGGCAGCCACAGGCTCTGACCCACTATAAATAACCCCTTTTCTTTCATTAAGTGTAAATCCAAAAATAGCTGATCCCAGCCAGTGACTAAGCAGGTCTAAAATCACCTTCCAAGCTCCATCCCAGCTTTGCTATTTCAGCCGTACAGCTGAAAAAAAAAAAGAATATTGCTTTTTAAAAGAGCTGGACCAATTAAAATCCACACCCTCGGGTTCTCAGAGGGATTTAGAAATACCTTTCTCCTACTGCATGTAGGGAGAAAAGAAATGGAACAATGGAGAGATAAAATGTCACATTAAGTGCTGCAGATCCCACTTTTTTGGAAGCAGAGCACTATTTAAAGTGACCACAGATTCATCACCAGGACATTCTGTAGCAAATCCAGGTTTTACAGAAATAGGAGAACAATCTGCTCCCAATTATCTGGGTTTTTTTTTTACCAGGCTCTCCAGGCAAAGCCAGATGAAGAGGCTGTGCTGGTTGTACCTCAGTGTGGAAAATCCCCTATGCAAGATTCCAAATGCCTCACCTTATCCAAGGAATAAGCTGTCCAGGAAGTTCCACCTCCCAGGATATAAATCCGTTGACCGTCATGAGCGATTTCATGTCTGTACCTGAAGGAGCAAAGAACATCCAGCAGCACAATTAACAACAGCAAAAAACCTTCTGGAAAACACCATCAGATTCCAGGGATTTGAGCAGAAACTCCCAAGCCTGGCTATGCTGCATCAGTCCCTCAGGCTGGGAACATTCAGGAGACGTGGAAATTTTCCTGAGCCCTCCAAGGAGCACCCCAGAAGTCTGAAAGGCATTTTCTGATTGCAGAGCAATTATTAAATAATTAAGTGCAATGGTTATGGAACACCATGACAGCCATCAATATTCCAGCCCCTTCTAGGGTGGTCCCTGGAAGTGTCCAAGGCCAGGTTGGACGGGGCTTGGAGCACTCTGGGATAGCGGGAGGTGTCCCTGCCCATGGCACGGGGGTGGAATTGGATTTGCTTCAAGGTTCCTTCCCACCCAAACCAGTCTGGGATTCTTGCATTCCCAATCCTGTTCTCAGCTGGACACCAAACCATGGATGAGAGTGACCAAAATCCTTCCTTCCAATGCCACAACGATCCCAGGCAAAGGAGGGCTGGAAACGCCAACCTGAGCAAGGTTTCCCAAAGCTTCCCATTCCCTGCCTCCCAAAAAAAAGCTCCCTGAGGCTCCCAGGTGCTCACCTCTCCTCTGGCATGTCACATGACATATTGTTTGGCTTCAACTGGGTCCACTCCCGGGTGTTGAGGTCCAGCTTGTGGAGGTCAGTGCTGTAGATGTACCCAGTTGTTCCTCCAAACACGTAGAGACACCCATTGATGATGGCCATGGCCTGGCAGAGAAACCAGTTAGAAAGGACTTGGGACACCTGGGGCTGAAAAAGAGGGAATTCCTGCTCTTCCAAAGCAGATGTGCACCAGCATCCTGGCCTGTACTAGGAATAGTGTGACCAGCAGGACCAGGGAAGTCATTCTTCCCCTATACTCAGCACTGGTGAGGCCACACCTCGAGTGCTGTGTCCAGTTCTGGGCCCCTCAGTTCAGGAAGGACATTGAGACGCCCGAACGTGTCCAGAGGAGGGCAACAGGGCTAGTGAAGGGCTTGGAACACAAGCCCTGTGAGGAATGGCTGAGGGAGCTGGGGGTGTTTAGCCTGGAGAAAAGGAGACTCAGAGGTGACCTTGTCACTCTCTCCAACTCCCTGAAGGGTGGCTGTAGCCAGGTGGGGTTGGTCTCTTTCTCCAGGCAGCAACTGACAGAACGAGAGGACACAGCCTGGAGCTGTGCTAAGGGAAATATAGGTTGGATATTAGGAATAAGTTTTTTACAGAAAGAGTGATAAAATATTGGAATGGTCTACCCAGGAAGGTGGTGGAATCACCATCCCTGGAAGTGTTTAAAAAGAGATTGGATGTGGCACTCGGTGCCATGGTTTAGTTGAGGTGTTGGGGCATGGGTTGGACTCGATGATCTTGAAGGTCTCTTCCAACCTGGTGATTCTGGGATTCTGTGAGATTCAAAAGGGGTCAGTCCTGCTCTGAGCGTGAATGCATTTCTTTGTGCACCTCATTCATCCACATTATGGAAAGTCTTAAAAGGTGTTATTCTAATAAAAAGAAACCCTACAAATTTTCATTTCGAGTTTTGGGTTTTGAAGGTTTTTGACTCCCAACCACTCCTTGAACCAATTTTTTTTCATTCAGCTGCACCAGGTATTTAGTGAACAAATTTTGGCCTTTCTAACTAGGAGAAAACCTCCTTTCCTTTGAAATCTCCAAGAACCAAGAACCACTATTCCTTTAAGAAGGATACCTGCTTTTCCTTGTGCTTTTATACAGAGAGAACAACTCTGGGGAGGAGCAGAGAAGAGATTTTGTTGCTCTGGCCCCCTTCTGAGGCACTCAGGGCTTCCTTGTGCTCCCTACCTGGCCGTAGATGCGGTTGGGTTTCTTGCCGCGGCAGCTAAGCAGAGCCCATCTCTTGTACTTGACGTTGCACACGTGGACGTCGTTCCCGTTGCTCTCTCCAAAGGGGATCCCGGTGCCCCCAAAAACCAGGAGGTTGTTGCCATGTAAAACAACTGGGAGAGAGAGAAAAAACAGGGACACTCATTGCTGTGGGATCAGCGGAACAGAACGATTTTTCCAGGCTGTTCCAAGGCAGGTTGGACTGGGCTTGAAGCAACCTCCTCCAGGGAAGGTGTCCCTGCCCATGGCGTGGAACTGGATGATCTTTAAGCTCCCTTCCAACCCAAACCATTCCATGGTTCCATGCTCTGGAGACAGCAGTGCTCAGTGCTGTTCAAATTCCCTACAACCCTCTCTGCGCATTTACGGCTTTGAGATGCTCTAAAAGAGAAAGGATCCCAACTAAAACCATGGTAACCAAAGGTCTGCTTTGAAAAGGGAACAAAGACATCTATTTTTGGAGACTTTGAGATGTCTGCACGAAGCACCTTCGTGCTGAAAGCACAGGTGCCTCGCAGCCATCAAGGTAAACACCTGGAAAATACCTCTTGCTTTCCCATTTTTTTCTTTCCCTCGGCCTCAACCGAGCGAAAAGGGAAAGAAAAATCACAAACCCAACCCAACCCAACCTCAGGCCCTACTTGGAAAAACAGGATCCAGATTTCCAGTTCTTGCCTGGTTTTGCATGGATTAAAATAGCCAGGATTAAAATAGCTCCAGGAATAGGCACGCAAGGAGTTGGATTTCCATACATACGTGACATGGAGGCCAGTTCCCTGGGCATGTAGCCTTCGGTGCCCATCTGATGCCAGGTGTCTGTGGCAAAGTTGTACCTCCAGAGCTCCCTGAAGAGGGGGTAGTCCTCGTTCTCCGGCCCTCCAGACTCATCGTAGTCGGGATTGTACCCTCCGAACACGTAGAGGTTGGAACTGTCGGCCACGCAGCGATGGCCGCTCCTGGCCGGGGGGCACCGGTGGCCTGCAGGAGGAGGAGAAGGGAAAACAGCTCCAGAAGAGCTCAGGTTGTGTCCCAGGCTCAGGAATTGGGGTGGTTTGCCAAGAATCCACAGGGAAGCACCTCTGCAGCAGGAGGAAATGGCTTTGTAAGGACGGATCCACTTCTCCGAGCTGGAAAAGGGACAATCTGTGTGTCACCATCTCATTCCTGTCCACTCCACCCCTGGACCACGTGGCAAACCTTCCACAGCAGCTCTTTCTGAGGTGTTTGATAAAATCCCTCTTCTCTCATTCTGTTTGGCAAATTTCACTCAGGAAACAATTCCAAATGTTTGAATTTAAAGCTGCCCAATAGAGAAAAAAACTAAGGATTTGCTTTCCCTCCTACAAAAACCTCTCTGTGTCTTCCCTTTTTCTTCCTTGGATCTCAAGAAGATTTTGTCACTAAACATTTAAATGACACAGGTCTGCTAGAACAGGGAAAATCTGCTAAATAAAGGCACTTGCACTGGGCAGGAGCAGGGAATCCAGCTGAGATCCTACAGGCAGATGCAGCCATTCCCAAAAGGAATCCCTCTGCCTGCCCACCCTCTTCCTTAAAACTCAACAGAAATAAAAGCAGGGAGGACAATTCCAGCCCAGCTCTCAACTGGGATAGATAAAAAGATGGATTCAGCCAAGGAAAACCTAACCAGGAATATTCTTGGACAACAGAAATCGAGGTCTTGGCTGACAAGTGACCAAAACAAACCCAAACAAATCAGTGACCTTCACCTCCCACCCGCTCCCACAGACTTTTTATGGATTTTAGGATGGAAAAGGAGCCAGGGAAGCATCTAATTAGGACCCAGCATGTTTTCTTCTGTTATAATTCCCAGCAGTGAATCTGACACTGCAAAAAAAAAAAAAAACGAGGCACGAAGCATTTTTCCTATAGGAAAAGTGAAATAAATGATCTGTCCAGACCAAATAATCAACTTGAGCTCAGCACAAGCAGCTTTGCTCAATCATGTCCAACTCTGGTCCAAAATTAAGCTGCTCTCCAGGGTTCAGACAAAGTTTTGACAGATTTGGGTTGTTTCCAGGAGTAATTGTGTCTCGGAGCAACTCCCACTTAGAAAATTAATAAGCACTGGCTGAAAAAGAGGAGAAGAAAGTTAAGGAATTAAGGGAAAAATCTGTAGTGGGGACACGGATGGTGGGGCACAGGAGAGGGGGATATTCCACGTCCTAATTTAAAAGGTGTTAAGGAATTAGGAGTTCAAATTTATATCAAATATAGGTTTTATTTCCCTCTAGTTCTAACACTTGCCATGATAATTTTCCAGAGGGAAGAGAGGAGAATAAGGGTGAGTTTTATATAAGGCCAATAAACTAAAGAGTAAGAGGTGGAATTCCAAGAAAATAAATTTAGAAACACCACCCAGGAGGCCTTCACTGCCATCCACCTCCCAAAATTAAATAGGGAAGACACCTGACTTTGCCAGAAATCCCCAGTTAAGTCTCAGCAGGAAGGGATCGAAGGGATCACACATCCCTGGAAGTGTCCAAGGCCAGGCTGGACAGGGCTTGGAGCAACCTGGGACAGTGGAAAGTGTCCCTGGCCATGGCAGGGGTGGAACTGGAAAATCTTTAAGGGTCGTTCCAACTCTTGCTCGTCACTGTGTCTTCAGAAAAGATTCCCCCAGTTCTGTCGTTTTAAGGAAAAGAGCTGTAAAAGCTGGATCCGTTCAAGAGTTAATTCCGATGAGTTCCTTCAGCAGACAAATTCCACAGCTCCAATAAAGAGCTGCATTTCCATTTAATTAGGACTCACTGGATGATTCACAGCTCCTGCTGAAATTCAGGAGAGATTTGCAGCTGGTTTTGCTCCAGCCACGAGCCCATTCCACAGGTGCAACTTTTAGACGGTGCAGGAAGATGGGAAAATCCTGGGATTTGCTAAACATCCACCTGTCGTGAGCAAAGTCCATTTCCCCAGAGCTGAACCCCAAAACAACCAAGGCTCAGGGAAGCACAGCAAGGCCCCATCCCTGTGAAAAGCTGGAATTCACCGCGTCCTGCTACGAATTCCTTGATGCCAGACACGGAAAGCAGCAGGATGTACCAAGTCAAGACAGATCCACGGGGAAGAGGTCATAAAGTTATGGAAAATGGCTTTAAAACGGATGGATATGATCTGGAAAGCACCTGCTTGCCCAGTTAAAGATTCCAAAGAAAAGCAGGAAGGAAGGATGGAAAGGTGCATTTACAAGCAGGCTCCTTTTCCTTAGTCCTGAGGGCAAAAATGGGAACAATAAAACTTTTGGGGAATAAGTTCCACAATCAGGATGAAGTTTAACAACAGGATGAGAGGAAACAGCCTCAAGCTGTGCCAGAGGAGGCTCAGGTTGGACATCAGGAGGAATTTCTTCATGGAAAGGCTTGTTAAACATTGGAATGGGCAGCCCAGGGAGGTTTGGATTCTCCATCCCTGGAGGTGTCCAAGGAATTCCTGGATGTGGCACTCAGGGCTCTGGGCTGGGGACAAGGAGGGGACAGGGCACAGCTTGGACTCGGTGGCCTTGGAGGGCTTTTCCGACCCAATGGATTCAGTGATTCCAGGCTGAAACATCACGACAGGGACATAATTAAGGAAAGTCCTAATTAAGGGCTGAGCCATCCGACAGAAACCGGCTGGCTGGGCACTGACCTGCCAACACCCTGCTAAATTCCCCCTTTAACCCGTGATTCACTCCCTGAGTTCTGAGGGAGCTGCTGGATGGCCTGGATTGACAATTCCAAGCTGTTCCTAATTGAACACCTCTCCTGCTGGAGCTGTAATTAGGACAGGGGATGAAACAAGAAGGTGTTTCCAGATGTGACACAGCAACCCCCTGGAGAAAAGGAGGCTCAGGGAGGACCTTGTGGCTCTGCACAACTCCCTGATAGGAGAGGGCAGCCGGGCTCTGCTCCCAGGGAGCAGGGACAGGAGGAGAGGGAATGGCCTCAGGCTGGGCCAGGGGAGGGGCAGGGTGGATTATCGGGAAAATTCCTTCATGGAGAGGGTGGTCAGGCACTGGCACAGCTGCCCAGGGCAGTGCTGGAGTCCCCATCCCTGTTTGAATTTCAAAGCCCTGTGGATGTGGCACTTGGGGACATGGGCAGTGGTGGCCTTGGCAGTGCTGGGAATGGTTGGACTCAGTGGTCTGAGAGAATTTTTCCAGCTTAAACAATTCCATGATTCCATGAATATGAAGTTGTTTTGAGCCTCCTAAAACCATCCTTATTCTTATGACTGTCAGAAACCCTAAATAAATCCATTTATATCTCAAGGGTGGGTGTGGAGAGGAATGGGGCCGGACTGCTCAGCGACAGGAGAAGGGACAATGGGCACAAACTGAAGCACAGGAAATTCCAGCTGGATACGAGGAAAAACTTCTACTTTGAGAATGATTGAGCACTGAACAGGCTTCCCAGAAAAGCTGTGGCTGCCCCTGGATCCCTGAAGTGTCCAAGGCCAGGTTGGACAGGGCTTGGAGCACCCTGGGACAGTGGAAGGTGTCCCTGCCCATGGCAGGGATGGAACTGGAAGGGCTTTGAGATCCCTTCCAACCCAAAGCATTCCACAATTCTACCCTCCTTTATCAGTTCCCTTTTTCCCAAGCTAATTTAATCCCAATATCCATCCCAGGGTTATATGCAGCACTTTGAATATCTTAAAGCTCTTCCTGTCAGGATAACAGGAAAAGGAACGGCACCAGTGAACAGCCTGTCCTGTTATCAGGGTGTCCCAAACAATGCTAGCTCTTCCCATCAATCCACAATTTCAATCCCACAAATCCCAGTGCAAGGCCATCCCACGAGGTGGGTGTTACACCACCACATTACCAGCATCACCACCAGCAGCAGAATTTCTATTTCAAGCCCTATTTTTGGAAATAGAAATGGAATAACCACAGGGTGTAAAGCCAACAAATCCAATGCGGCTTTGGATCCTCCTCTTTCCCAAGTACCACATCCGTGGTGAATATCCCAGGGCTGTGCACGTGTCCTTTTCTCTGCCTTTTAAAGCTTTCTAAAGATGGTTTGGGTATTATTTTCCCTCCTGCCTGGTTTTTCAACATTCACAACAGCAGGATTCAATCTCTCCCTTTCCATTTCTGATCCCTGCAGGAATCCTGAAGGACATTTAGGTCAATATTGACTTTGACTCCCATCTTCAAAGAGTTTCATCTTTTCCACAACAGCCGGACAAAATAAGTTTGGAACTCGTGTAATTGGAGCCCCTCAGGAATGTTTGGATAAGCAGGATTGGGAATGCATCGCTGAGAGTGAGGTTTAAAACCTGTTTGTTCATCCAGCTGCGTTCAGCCTGTGCAGATCCCACACTTCCCTTCCGTGGCAGGCTGCCCATGCCTGAAAAATTCCCAAGAGGGAAAGCAGCTGTGGCTGGGTCCCTGAACAACGCTCTGAGGGGCTGAGGGAAAATGGGAGAAGCCAGAGGATCCACCCAAGGATGTCAAGCACAACCCACAGGCCACTGGCCAAGAGATTTCCAAATATTACTGAGATCTCCAAAGTTTCCAGAATGGATCATCCTTGCATCCAGCTGGGAGAGCTCCTGGGTTTGGATCGATGTCCAGAACAGGTCTGGTTCTCCCAGGCTTTGTCTCCAAAATCTTTTGGGCAATCACATTTGAAAGGATTTTACACCACTAAAACCGAATGTTCCTTGGGTTGCTGGTTTCCAGAAAGCATAAAAGAAAAGAAAGGAATTCTGGAGAACGAGAGCCATAGAAGGGAACTGGAAGGATCATCTGGTCCAATGTCCTGTGGGAAAAGGACCCGGGATGAGGTGGTTCAGCACCTCGAGCAGCCATAGCCTGAAACCCTCCAGGGACTCTACCACATCCCAAGGGAAGCTGTTCCAGGGAACGGTGGTTCCAGGGAATGATGGAATTCTCACTAGAAAAAATGTCTTTTTTGTACTGGGATAAAACCTTTCCCAGTGCAACCTGTCCCCACTGCTCCTGGTTTTCTCCATGGAAGGGAGGCCCCCCATCCTCTTTGTATCCATCCTTTAAGGACTGGAAAACCCCAGTGAGGTTCCACCTGAGCCTTCTCTTCTCACGGAATCATGGAATGGAATCCCAGGATGGTTTGGGTCGGAAAGGACCTTAAAGCCCATCCCATTTCATCCCCAGCCATGGGCAGGGACACGTCCCACTATCCCAGGGTGCTCCAAGCCCCGTCCAACCTGGCCTTGGACACTTGCAGGGATCCAGGGGCAGCCACAGCTTCTCTGGTTTTCCAGGGAGAAGAGACTTGAATCCTTCAGCCTTTCCTCACAGGGCAGGCTCCCCTTGGACTATCTCCTTTGGATCCTCTCCAGCCTGGCTGTGTCTGCCTTGACTTGTGGAGACCAGAACTGGACACACAACTCCAGGGGCGCCGGGTAGAGCGGGATGATCCCATCTCTCCCTCCCAATGTCCCTGTGGATGCAGCCCAGGACCTGATTTGCCTTCCCCCAGCTTCCTCTCAGAGAGGCTGCTCCCAAACCACACAGATCCCAGCCTGTGCTGGACTCTTGGGATGTCATTCCAGCTGCTGCACTTGGGATTTTGTCTTTGTTACACCTCACACTTGCCTGCCCACTCCTCCAGCCTGTGCAGGTCCCTGGAATGTTATCCCATTAATTAAGGAATCACATGAACACAAACCCCTCCATGACGTGAAGGGGTTTGGGATATTTGGAATTTCTGCTCTATTTTTTTTGATATATATTAAAAACTGAACTTCTCCATAAAAAAATCCCAAACCTTTCTGTGACTGGAAAAATTACAGCTGAAGGCAAGAGCAGGAATGCTGAGCCAGGAGAGGCAAAAATCCATTTAAGCATCCAGATTGTTCCAATTCCCTTAATCCCAGGAGTCTGATGAAAACACTGAAAAATGTGGACAGAAAGAGGAGAAGAACAAACCACAAACCACCTGCATTTAACTTTTTTTTTTCATATTTCCAAAGCTTACAAACACCAGGGCATGGAATAGCGTGGGGAAAATGGAGGAATGACTCCTGAAAACCCTGGAAGAGAATTGGGAGGTCAGAAAAGAAACCTGGAAATTCTGCAGGAAAAGTGGGAGGTAAGGAATGAAACCTGACAAGTCTGGAGGAGAACTGGGAGCTAAGAAAACAAATCTGGAAACTCTGGAAGAGAATTGGGAGCTGAGGAATAAATCTGGTTGGAGGAAATGGAATGAGGGGGGAAAAATTCCTCTCTCAATGGTTATGTAAGGGCTGCTGCTGGAGCTCTATAAATAGGACCTCAACAGGTGTCAAACAGGGAGAAAACTCCAGCAATCCAGGATTTTTCCATCCAGGAGGTGTTCAGGAGGGCTGGCAGTCAGTTTGGGGTTTATTTAGGCTGGATTTAAGTGCCAAGGCTGAGCTGGACAGGGGTGGTTCATCCCGGGCTGCAGCATCTGATCCTGTGCAGGTCCAGGGCGGGACAGAATCCGTGCAGGATCAGGAGGATGCGCTTCCCATCTGCTCCAGCCAATGATTAAAATTCAGGAAGGGGAAGAGAATCGGGTCCTGTGTTGCCAAAAAAGGACCTTTCCACGGAAGGAAGGAACCATGTCTGAGTATTTGCCCAAAAATAGAAGGTGTGGAGCCACTCAGCAAATTCCCAGTGTTCCTACGAGAGGCTGGAAGGCTGATCCAGAACGTGGCAGGTTTCAGGGATGGGGAACATGGATTGAAAGCCCCTTCCCAGCTGCCCTTGGTGCTCCAGATGTGCCAAGCACAGGCTCCCAATCCTGAGGGGTGAGGGGCTTCATGTCGCACCTGAATCGTGGGATCTGAGTGGCGGGAAAGGATTCCTGATCCTGGGATAATCAGCTCAAGGTCATGAGGAGCTATGGAGATAAGGAAAAAGGGGATACCCCACACCAAGTGGGAATTTCACAGGGCCATGGAGTGTCCCACATCTCTCCCAGTACAGCAGAACTTCCCAATCCTGTGATCCCAGGATAACCTCAGCCTCCTCCTGGAATATTTGGGGGCTGTTGGTGTGACCCAAACAACCAGAAACTATGGAATGACTCTTCAGCATCCAGCCTTGCTAGGAGGGAGGTGGAAAAGGGAAAGAACCACTTTTCCCAGGGGACAGGACTAAGCTGATGTCACATCCCAGCCAGGACTCCCCATCCCTGCATCACCCCTCCCAGGATCGTAGGGATCTCCCAAAAAACCCCCAATACACTGGGACTGTGGAGCAGGGGGATCACCAGGGGTTACCCCAGGCCTATGTAGGATCCCAGGATGACTGAAACGGGGCTGATCCCTCAACAGGGACTGTGGGGTACCCATATCCCCACATCCATGGGGATGAGCAGCCTGTGTAGTGCATCCAAGCATCTCCCAACGCCTGGAAAACGCTGGAATAGGGAGGGAAGAGCTGCCACCCACCGGGTTGTAGGAGGGGGTGACCCTAAATCCACTTGTAAAAGGACAACTGCCCCATCCCTGATTCCAGGCTCCGTATCCCGGGATCCTTGGAACGGGAACATCCCAGGTCTCCCCACACCATTCCCGGGCTTTGGGGACAGGGTGACCCCCCTATTCCCGGTCTGTTGGGGTACCCCAGCTCCCCCTGGGAATATCTGAGAGCCAGGGACGACTTTCCGAGCTGCAGAGTATCTGTCCCCTCGGGGCCTTGGGTGTCCCTGTCCCAGCCCCCTCAGGGATGGGGATGTCCTTGTCCCAGTCCCCTCAGGGATGAGAATGTCCCTGTCCCAGTCCCCTCAGGGCCCTGGGGACACGCGTGTCCCAGTTCCGGACATCTGGGACCTTATGGATGGGGTGACCAGATGTCTCTGGAGCGTGGGGATCGGGATGCCCCGATTAAGGACCTCCCAGGAATGGGGGTGCCCCGGTCCCGAACGCCGTGGGAATGAGTGATTCCCAATCACAGAGTCCTTGAAGCCTTGGAAATGGATCTGTCCCAGTCCCTGATCCTTCGAGATGGGGTGCCCGGTCCAGGACCCCTCAGTACCTTGCGGACGGCGGCGTCCCGGTCCCCGACCTCCCGGAGACGGCAGTGCCCCGATCCCGAATCCCTCAGGACCTTGGAAGTGGGGGTGCCCTGGTCCCGGTGCCCCGGCGATGGGGATGTTTTGCTTCCAGACCCCTCGGACCCCTCAGGGACAGGGCTGCTCCGGTCCCGAACCCTTTCTGGACCTCAGGGTTGGGGTCACTCCCGGCGCCGGCCGCCACTCACCCGCCGCCCGCGGTCTGCCCGGCAGCTGAACGAAGCGGTTCAGGATCCCTCCCCCGCCGCCATCGCCGCCTCCCGTGGCGCCGCCCGCGCCGTCCCCGCGCCCGTCCCGGGCCGCGGCCGCCGCCGACATGGCCCGTCCGCTGCCTGAGGGACAGGGCGCCAACCGCCAATCACCGCCGAGCTTCTTCGGCCGCGGCCTATCAGATGCGGGCTTGTTGGTAGGTGGGGGGAGGCCGCAGTGAGAACGCCGCTGTTGGGAGAGCTGAGCGATCGATCCAGGCTGGAGCAATAGAGCGCGAGGGCGGAGGCGGGGGGACACTCACGGGGACACTCACCGGGACACTCTCGGGGACACTCACGGGGGCATTCCCGGGGACATTCTCGGGGGTGCCGGCGCCCTCCGAGCCCTCCGAGAGGTTTCGGGGGCCGTGGGGGTGTTGCGTGGGGTCATGAGCGGCCGCATGGCGAGAGCGGAACGTTCGTGCGCGAGCGGAACGTTCGTGCAGGGCCGCGTTTCCCGGCCGGTGACGGAAGGGAGGGACCAAAATGGCGGCGCCCAGCGCCGGGGGAGCGGCAGCGGCAGCGGGGGAGGGGAACCGAGGGCGGCCGCCCCCCGTCACCCCCCGCCAGATCCGCGACCTCATCGACGGCGGCATCGCCACCGAGGGGCCCGGGCCCAGCGGGTGAGGGGCAGCGGCGGGAGGGACTCGCTGGCACCGGGGCTGGGGTCGGGGAGAGGCCCAGCCGTGTGGCACCGAGAGGGGGGAGGAGGGCTGGGGCCTCTTGAGGGAATTGGAAACTCCTCGGTGTTATTTGGGTCCTGTGGGGGGGAATTGGAGTCGGCGGGAGCGTGGCTGGAGGGGACTGGGAGGTCCCGGGAATTATTTTTGAGGAGGGATAGCGGGAAAAGAGGGTGATGGGATGGGCTGGGAGCGACTGGGAAGCACGGGGAACTGGGGGGTGCTGGGAGGGGGTACTGGTGGGACTAGGAGGCATTGGGAATACTGGAGAGGCTGGGGGGTACTGGGAATGTTGGAGAGACTCAGGAGCACTGGGAATACTGGGAGGACAAGGAAGCAGTAGTGGAAACAGCTGCTGGGACACCGGAAGGGTACTGGGGGCACTGGGAGGGTACTGGGGGGCACTGGGAGGACAGCCCAGTGACCTGTGGGGTCCCCGTGGCCTGAACTGGCCACATAGTGGTCACAGTGGTCACACCCTGGGGGGCACTGGGAGTCCCAGGGGCTACTGGTGAGCACTGGGGAGACTGGGAGGCACTGCAGGCACAGGGGGCTGAGCTCCGGGGATGTCTCAGGGGCACCCTTGTCCCAACCATCCCTCAATTTGGGCTCACGGAAGGGTGTTGGGAAGAGGCCAAAGGGCAGCCACGGGGTCGGCGTTCCGGCCTTGGGATCAACGTTCCAGCCATGGATTCGGGTCTTGGGAGCTTGGGAACATCCCAGACTTCAGTCCTCAATCTGCCCTCGCTGGGCTTGGAGAACAAACCCCTGTTCCCTCCTTGTCCCTCCCAATCCCAGCTGGCACAGCTGTCAGCCACTGGGGACACATTCAAGGCACCCTTGGCGTTGCATTTATCCATTGTTTTATTAGGAATTAATTAAAAAGTTGGGAACGAGGAGCTCTGGAGAAGCTCCTTGTCAGGATAAGCCTGAGGGATGCAGGGTTGGGAAGTGCTCTGTGCTTTTTTTTTGTTTTTTTATCAATGGAATCATTCCAGAAGTTTTCCTTGCTGGCTTTTCCTTTTAGGAAAGACACATCCGACTGCTCGGAGCCGGCTAATGGACCTTCCCAAATGGAGGCTCTTTCCTTGGAGTCAGCCAGCAGGGAAGCCTATTTCAGCAGAGTGGAAACATTCACCATATCCTTTGGGATGCTGTGGATTCCACCTTGGAATTGTGGGGGGAGGGATCACTGATCCAACTCCCGGCCTTGCATGGACACCCCAAAATTCCACCCTGTGCCTGAGAGTTGTCTGAACACTCCTGGAGTGTGACCATTCCCTGGGGAGCCTTTTCCAGTGTCCCACCACCCTCTGGGGGAAGAACCTTTTCCTAAAACCCAGCCTTTTTCTTAAAATCCAGCCTTTTTCTAAAACCCAGCCTTTTTCTTAAAATCCAGCCTTTTTCTAAAATCCAGCCTTTTTCTAAAATCCAGCATCGTCTTAAAATCCAACCTTTACTTAAAATCCAGCCTTTTCCTAAAATCCAACCTTTCCCTAAAATCCAGCCTTTTTCTAAAATCCAGCCTTTCCCTAAAATCCAGTCTTTTCTTAAAATCCAGCCTTTCCCTAAAATCCAGCCTTTCCCTAAAATCCAGCCTTTTCTTAAAATCCAGCCTTTTTCCTAAAATCCAGCCTTTTACTAAAATCCAGCCTCTTCTTAAAATCCAGCCTTTCCCTAAAATCAGCCTTTTCCCTACAATCCAGTCTTTCCCTAAAATCCAGCCCTTTTCTAAAATCCAACATTTTTCTAAAATCTAACCTTTTTCTAAAATCCAGCCTTTCCCTAAAATCCAGCCTCTTCTTAAAATCCAACCTTTTTCTAAAATCCAGCCTTTTTCTAAAATCCAATCTTTCCCTAAAATCCAGCCATTTTCCTAAAATCCAGCCTTTTTAAAAATCCAGCCTTTCTGTAAAATCCAGTCTTTTTCTTAAAATCCAGCCCTTTCCTAAAATCCAGCCCTTTCCTAAAATCCAGCCTTTCCCTAAAATCCAGCCTTTTCCTAAAATCCAGCCTTTTCCCCATGGGAATTTGGCGGGATTTGCCTCCTTGCAGCTTTTCCCCACGGGAATTTGGCGGGATTGCTTCCTTGCAGCTTTTCCCCATGGGAATTTTGCGGGATTGCCTCCTTGACGGGGCTTTTCCCCACGGGAATTTGCGGGATTGCCTCCTTGCAGCTTTTCCCCACGGGAATGTGGCGGAATTTGCCTCCCTGCAGCTTTTCCCCGTGGGAATTTTGTGGGATTGCCTCCTTGACGGGGCTTTTCCCCACGGGAATTTTGCGGGATTTGCCTTCTTGCAGCTTTTCCCCACGGGAATTTTGTGGGATTTGCCTCCCTGCAACTTTTCCCCACGGGAATTTTGTGGGATCGCCTCCTTGCAGCTTTTCCCATGGGAATTTATCGGGATTGCTTCCTTGCAGCTTTTCCCCACGGGAATGTGGCGGGATTGCCTCCTTGCAGCTTTTCCCCGGAGGAATTTGGCGGGATTTGCCTCCCTGCAGCTTTTCCCCACAGGAATTTGGCGGAATTTGCCTCCCTGCAGCTTTTCCCCGTGGGAATTTTGTGGGATTGCCTCCTTGACGGGGCTTTTCCCCACGGGAATTTTGCGGGATTTGCCTCCTTGCAGCTTTTCCCCACGGGAATTTTGTGGGATTTGCCTCCCTGCAACTTTTCCCCACGGGAATTTTGTGGGATCGCCTCCTTGCAGCTTTTCCCCATGGGAATTTATCGGGATTGCTTCCTTGCAGCTTTTCCCCACGGGAATTTGGCGGGATTGCCTCCTTGCAGCTTTTCCTCGTGGGAATTTTGCGGGGTTGCCTCCTTGACGGGGCTTTTCCCCATGGGAATTTGGCGGGATTTGCCTCCTTGCAGCTTTTCCCCACGGGAATTTTGTGGGATTGCCTCCTTGCAGCTTTTCCCTGCAGGAATTTTGCGGGATTTGCCTCCCTGCAGCTTTTCCTCGTGGGAATTTGGCAGGATTTGCCTCCCTGCAGCTTTTCCCATGGGAATTTAGCGGGATTTGCCTCCATGCAGCTTTTCCCCGGGGGAATTTGGCAGGATTTGCCTCCTTGCAGCTTTTCCCCGGGGGAATTTGGCAGGATTTGCCTCCTTGCAGCTTTTCCTCATGGGAATTTTGCGGGGTTGCCTCCTTGACGGGGCTTTTCCCCATGGGAATTTGGCGGGATTTGCCTCCTTGCAGCTTTTCCCCACGGGAATTTTGTGGGATTGCCTCCTTGACGGGGCTTTTCCCCATGGGAATTTTGCGGGATTTGCCTCCTTGCAGCTTTTCCCTACCGGAATTTAGCGGGGTTGCCTCCCTGCAGCTTTTCCCCACGGGAATTTGGCGGGATTGCCTCCTTGCAGCTTTTCCCCATGGGAATTTATCGGGATTGCTTCCTTGCAGCTTTTCCCCACGGGAATTTGGCGGGATTTGCCTCTTTGCAGCTTTTCCCTGGGGGAATTTGGCGGGATTTGCCTCCTTGCAGCTTTTCCCTGCAGGAATTTTGCGGGATTTGCCTCCCTGCAGCTTTTCCCATGGGAATTTGGTGGGATTGCCTCCTTGCAGCTTTTCCCCACGGGAATTTGGCGGGATTTGCCTCCCTGCAACTTTTCCCCACGGGAATTTTGTGGGATTGCCTCCTTGCAGCTTTTCCTCGTGGGAATTTGGCGGGGTTGCCTCCTTGACGGGGCTTTTCCCCACGGGAATTTGGCGGGATTTGCCTCCTTGCAGCTTTTCCTCGTGGGAATTTTGCGGGATTGCCTCTTTGCAGCTTTTCCCCACGGGAATTTGGCGGGATTGCCTCCTTGCAGCTTTTCCCCACGGGAATTTTGCGGGATTGCCTCCCTGCAGCTTTTCCCCATGGGAATTTTGCGGGATTGCCTCCTTGCAGCTTTTCCCCACGGGAATTTGGCGGGATTTGCCTCCCTGCAGCTTTTCCCTGGGGGAATTTGGTGGGATTTGCCTCCTTGACGGGGCTTTTCCTCACGGGAATTTTGCAGGATTTGCCTCCTTGCAGCTTTTCCTCGTGGGAATTTGGCAGGATTTGCCTCCCTGCAGCTTTTCCCATGGGAATTTAGCGGGATTTGCCTCCTTGCAGCTTTTCCCTGGGGGAATTTTGCGGGATTGCCTCCTTGCAGCTTTTCCTCATGGGAATGTGGCGGGATTTGCCTCCTTGCAGCTTTTCCCTGGGGGAATTTAGCGGGGTTGCCTCCCTGCAGCTTTTCCCTGCGGGAATTTGGCGGGATTTGCCTCCTTGCAGCTTTTCCCTGCGGGAATTTTGCGGGATTGCCTCCTTGATGGGGCTTTTCCCTGGGGGAATTTGGCGGGATTGCCTCCTTGCCCCACGGGAATTTTGCGGGATTGCCTCCTTGCAGCTTTTCCCCGGGGGAATTTTGCGGGATTGCCTCCTTGATGGGGCTTTTCCCCACGGGAATTTTATGGGATTGCCTCCTTGACGGGCTCACCCGCTGAAGTGGGCGGGCAAACCCCGGGCGCTGTCGCCGCTGGTGTGCGCCCGGTTCGGCTGGGTCAGCGTGGAGTGCGACATGCTGCGCTGCTCCAGCTGCCAGGCCTACCTGTGCATGAGCCTGCAGCTCGCCTTCGACCTCAGCAACTGTGCGTAGGGACGGGCTGGGATTCCGGGATTCCGGGATTTTGGGATGCAGGGGCGTGTCCCGGCTGGGGTTGGGTGTTTGGGGTGTCTGGGAGAACAGCTCAAGGTGAATAAATGGGGTTTGGTTGGGGGGGAATGGGATAATAAATCCTGTTGCTGTTGTCAGGGGTGGGTTAGGATGGGAGGATTCCAGCTGGGAGAGGTCGTGGAGTTGTAGGGAGTGTGGGTTGGAAGGGATCTTAAAGGTCATCCTGTTCTAGCCCCTTGTCAGGGGAATGGTGGCTGCAGGGAATGATGATCTTAGGGAATGATGGTCCCAGGGAATGATGATCTCAGGGAATGATGGTCCCAGGAAAAAATGGTTCCAAGGAATTATGGTTCCAGGGAACGGTTGTCCTGGGGAATGATGATTCCAAGGAGTGGTGGTCTGGTGGTCCTGGGGAATGATGGTCTCAGGGAATGATGGTCCCAGGGAATGATGGTTTCAGGGAATAATGGTCCTAGGGAATGATGGTTTCAGGGAATAATGGTTCCAAGGAATTATAGTTCCAGGGAGTGATTGTCCCAAGGAATAATGGTCCCAGGGAATGATGTTCTCAGGGAATAATGGTTCCAAGGAATTATGGTTTCAGGGAATGATTGTCCTGGGGAATGATGGTTCCAAGGAGTGGTGGTCTGGTGGTCCCGGGGAATGATGGTCCTAAGGAATGATGGTTCCAAGGAGTGGTGGTCTGGTGGTCCCAGGGAATGATGGTCCTAAGGAATGATGGTTTCAGGGAATAATGGTTTCAGGGAATAATGGTTCCAAGGAATTATGGTTCCAGGGAATGATTGTCCCAAGGAATAATGGTTTCAGGGAATGATGGTTTCAGGGAATAATGGTTCCAAGGAATTATGGTTCCAGGGAATGTTGATCTCAGGGAATGATGGTCTCAGGGAATGATGATCTTAGGGAATGATGATCTCAGGGAATAATGGTTCCAAGGAATTATGGTTTCAGGGAATGATTGTCCCGGGGAATGATGGTTCCAAGGAGTGATGGTCCCAGGGAATGGTGGTTTCAGGGAATGATGGTCCTAGGGAATGATGATCTCAGGAAATGATGGTCCCAGGGCATGGTGATTCCAAGGAATAATGGTTTCAGGGAATGATGGTTTCAGGGAATAATGGTTCCAAGGAATTATGGTTCCAGGGAATGGTTGTCCTGGGGAATGATGGTCCCAGGGAATGGTGGTTTCAGGGAATGATGGTCCCAGGGAATGATGATCTCAGGAAATGATGGTCCTAAGGAATGATGATCTCAGGGAATGATGGTCCCAGGGCATGGTGATTCCAAGGAACGATGGTTTCAGGGAATGATGGTCCCAGGGGATAATGGTTCCAAGGAATTATGGTCCCAGGGAATGATTGTCCCAAGGAATGATGGGTCCCAAGGAGTGATGGTCCCAGGGAATGATGGTTCTCACTGGGAAAAATGTCTTTTTTGTACTGGGATAAAACCTTTCCCACTGCACCCTGTCCCCACTGCTCCTGGTTTTCTCCATGGAAGGGAGACCCCCCCGTCCTCTTTGTATCCATCCTTTAAGGACTGGAAAACCCCAGTGAGGTTCCACCTGAGCCTTCTCTTCTCATGGAATCATGGAATGGAATCCCAGGATGGTTTGGGTTGGAAAGGACCTTAAAGCCCCTCCCATTTCACCTCCAGCCATGGGCAGGGACACCTCCCACTATCCCAGATTGCTCCAAGCCCCGTCCAACCTGGCCTTGGACATTCCAGGGATCCATGAGGATCATTTATTCCAAGTGCCTGAGCACTTCAGGACTGACCAAAGCTTAGATCAGATCCAGGGAATTATCCAAAACCATCTGAAACACTTCCAGGCTTGGGGCATCGATCACCTCATGGAATATCTCAGAGCTGGATCATCCTTTTGGTAAAGCAATAATTCCTGATGTCAAGCCTGAGGCTGCCCTGGTGCAGCTTTGAGCCATTCCCATGCTGGAATGCTGTGCCAGTCTTACCACAGGATCCCAGGGAGAAGAGCTCAGCACTCCCCTCCTCAGGAAAGTGCAGAATTCACCCCTCATCCTCCTTTTCTCCAAACAATCCCAAGACCCTCAGCCTCTTCCAGGTTTTCCAGCCGTTTCTCCGGCCTCGTTGCCCTCTGGATGCATTTAAGGATCAGAACATCCTTTTAAAAATTTTCTTTCCCAATTCCTGAATCTGCTGCCCTGATCCTTCAGTGAATTTTTCCGTGGTGGTGGTTGCTGCTCACCGAGGCCACTCAGGCAGAAATTACATTGCTGAGATTTAATTAATAAACTCCTTATGATCCCACCAGGAAGTGTCATCCCCACTCCTCAATTTTCCTGGCTGCCATTCCTTGCTCCTGCTCCCTGGAAGTGAACAGGGAGCACGTTCCTGCTGCCTGCCAGGTGCAGTGTGGCTCATGGGAATACTGAGCCTTTCCTTTTGGGTCACTCAATATCAACATTCCCTGTTTGTTCAGATTATCTCTGTTAAATAAACCTTGGCCTAATTATTCCATTGGGAATCACGCCGGGTTAGGAAAATCTAAAATCATCAAAGGTCGGGAAGAAGGCATCAAAAATCAAACTGGAAAAGAAATGTTTTGGTTGTGGAAGTGGGAATAAGTGAAATTAAATGTCAGATCCTTTTTTTGGGAGGAGAGTTTGATTTCCAGACACGGCTGGGATTTGGCTCCTACAGCCGGGGTGGAGGGATCAGCTTAGCCAGGGATTGGCAGCATCCCAGGAGGAAAAACTGGCAGGATCCAGCGGGTTCTGTGCCCGTGGTTGGCTTGGGCTGGTTTTCCACAGGCTCCCCTGCTCCTGTGCCTGGGAACGGGAGGGGTTTTGGCTGTGGGCAGGTGGAACTGCTGAGGTGACATTTGGTGTTCCAGGGCTGCCTGAGGGAGCCTGGAATTCCTCGTGGTGGGAAGGGAAGGGAAGGGAAGGGAAGGGAAGGGAAGGGAAGGGAAGGGAAGGGAAGGGAAGGGAAGGGAAGGGGAAAGGGAAGGGAAGGGGAAGAGGAAGAGGAAGGGAAGTCTGAGGTGAAGCCTCAGGGTCTTCAACCTTCAGCATCCAAGGGAAACTTTCACATCCTGGTGGCTTCCTCTCCTGGGTTGGTTTTCCTGGCCATTCCCCGAGGAGGTGGCTCCGCAGGGAAGTATCCCTGAGTTTTTCCCTGCAGACAAGGAGCGCTGTGAGGAGCTCAGGAAGGCCCTGTGCACTGCCCACGAGAAGTTCTGCTTCTGGCCAGACAGCCCCTGCCCAGGTTGGTGCCTCAGATTCCTGCAGGATCCAGCATTATTCCCATTTTTTTCCCCCTCCTTTCCATTGTTGTTCCTGTCATCACACTCTCCTTTTCCCTGTGGGAATGATGAAACACAGCAGGAGAGCAACATCCCTGAGCAGCCTCAGCAAATAAAAGCCCCAGGGCTGTATCCAGCTTTTCCTAACCTTTGGATGCCTCTGGAACAGTTAAAATCGTTTTTGGGTTGTACCTGGGAGGGGACAGCAGAGGTTGGATGTCATGGAATGCTCAGAGAAGGGTGGATCCTAACTTGGAAGCTGTGCTGCTTGGGAATGCTGTGAAGGGAAGAGGCTGTGCTGAGCTTTTCCTTTAAAAGCCAAAAAAAAAAATCATGGAATTGTTGAGATTGGAAGGGACCTTAAAGCCCATCCATTGCCACCCCTGCCATGGGCAGGGACATCTTCCACTGTCCCAGGCTGCTCCAAGCCCCAATGTCCAACCTGGCCTTGGACACTTCCAGGGATCCAGGGGCAGCCACAGCTGCTCTGGGAATTCCATCCCAGCCCCTCCCCACCCTCCCAGCCAGGAATTCCTTCCCAATATCCCATCTAAACTTTCCCTCCTTCAGCTTAAGGTCATTCCCTCTTATCCTATCACTGCATTTGTGTGGACACCCTGGCTGGGCTCGTGTCCCCCCTTTCCCTGTGGGATAAGGAGGGCTTGGGAAGGCTGAGCGCAGCTTTTCCTCTCATCAGATCGCTTTGCCAGGCTGCTGGTGGATGAGCCCAGAGTCCTTCTCCAGGACTTCCTGGATCGCTTCCAGAGCCTGTGTCAGCTGGAGCTGCAGCTGCCCTCCCTCAGACCAGAAGACCTGAAAAACATGGTGAGTTCCCTCCTGCTCCCAAAGTCTGGAGCGTTCCAGTCTCCTGTGATGATCCCAGGCGCACCCAAAATCAGGGATTTCAGCTTCTGTGAGTGAGGGATCTGCTCCCACCTTGTTTTTTTCCTTGGACATTCCCCATGTGATGGTTCCACCATGGAAACATGTGAAAAAGGAGTTTGGAATGGCTCATCAGCTGGGAAGTGGGCTGTGGTGTCTGCTTCCCACTCTGGACCTTTCCCAGTGTCCAGGATTCTCTGTGGTGCCTGGGAGAGGTGATTTGGGATCCCACAGACTCCTCTGGGAGCTCCAAGCAGTCCGTGAGGAGTGGCAGCCCACGGATCGCTCCTTGAGCCGGGAGACAGGAATTTGGGATGCCAGAGGCTGCCCTGGACCAGAGCTGTGGGCAGAGACCTGGGAAGGTGCAGGAGCCCGAGGAGGCTCCTCAGGCAGGAGGGAAAAGCAGGAACAGCCGGGAACAAGTGTGGAATTGCCTCCCTGTCAGGACCTGTCCTGCTCCAGCCAAGTCTGGCTCGTTGGACACTCTCTTGCCAGGGAACAGATGGCTCTGGGCAGCCAGGAGCCGTGTGGGATCCAGGGAATCTTCATCCATTCAGCACAGCCACAGGGGTGTTTTAGGGCTGGCTGTGCTCGGAAACCACCGGAGACTCCCAAAAGCACGGCAGGAACGGGACCTGCTCCACTGCTCGGGGGAGCAGATGGTGCCTGGGCAGATTTCATGGAATGGGGAGCCAGAGGGAAGGAGGAAACCATTGCTCTGAGTGATTTTTCCCTGTTAACCAGAGCTGAGGGTGCCGGACGATGCAATTCCAGGAGGTGGAAAAGGGATTTTTCTCCGTGTGGGACACGATTTGGGAGTAAAACCAGTGCATTTTATGTGTGTGCTCGCAGTCCCTGACGGAGGAAAGGATCACTCAGCTCCTCCAGCTCATCGGGGAGGAACTGGAGCACAAAGGAACAGAGGGAGAGAAGCCTCCCGGGAAGTTTTCTGCGGAAATCCTGCAGGTGCACGTTCCCGCCTGTATCCTGGCGCTGTGCGGCTGGACCTGCAGGTGGGCAGGGCTGCAGGGATGGGCCTGGAATGTCCCTCATGCTCTGGGCTTGCCATGAAAGCTGTTGGAGGCTGGAGGAACGTGGAATGTTCCTGCTGTGGAATGTTCAGTATCCCTTATTTCACTATTTTTGTGTTTTCCCTCTTTTTCCACGACGCTCCCGCTTTTCTCATTTCACTATTTTCCTATTTTCCCTCTTTTTCACCATGCTTCTGCCTGCCTTATTTTATTTTCCCATTTTCCCTCTTTTTCACTCTGATCCTGCTTCCCTTATTTAACTATTTTCACACTTTTCCACTACATTCCTGCTTCCCTTTTTTTCACCATTTTCCTATTTTCCCTCTTTTTCCCTCTGTTCCTGCTTCCTGGCAAGGCAAAATGCAACTGAGCCAGTTTAAATCGATGTCATGGATGGGGTTTAATGGATTTCTTTCCCTGACTTTTCCAAGCCCGGGCTTATCCCTGATGACCTCTCCTGACTTTCCCCATCCCTGGAAGTGTCCAAGGCCAGGTTGGATGTGGCTTGGAGCACCCCAGGATAGTGGGAGGTGTCCCTGCCCATGAGGGGTTGGAATGAGATGATCTTTATGTCCCTCCCAACCCATCCCGGGATTCCATGAGGATTCCATGACTTGGCTCTGTCCCCACAGTGCTGCCTCCGGCTCCGTGAACCTCTCCGTGATCACCTGCTCGCGCTGCATGAGGAAGGTGGGGCTGTGGGGCTTCCACCAGCTGGAATCTGCAGCTCCGGAGCCGGATTCCTGCGGCTCCAGCAGCACCACCCCGGCTGCTCCCGAGCGCTTCCCGCCCGTTCCCACATCCCCACGCAGGATGCTCACACGGAGCCAGGATCCGGGATCCGAGCAGGTACATCCTGGCAGAGCTGGGCGGTGCAGGGACACCTGGCCAGCTCCAGGTGCTCCAAATCCCGGGCTGCCCTCATCCACATCCAATGGACGCATCCTTGTGGTGGGAAGAGCTCCTGTGGGATGGCTGAGGAGGACTGGAGCCGGACAGGGCCCGCTTGGTGACCAGAGGAGCTCCATTAATTCCCTGCTTTTCCCCCCAGCAGCATGAGAAGAGCCCATCCCCAGCTGTGTCCCGCCCACGGGGTTGGGATTCTCCCAGCTCCATGGACCGGGGCGAGTTGGATGCGAGCAGCCCCACTCTGAGGAACCGCCCCGTGACCCGGAGCATGGGCCAGGGGGACAACATGGAAGTGCCATCGAGCCCTGTGCGCAGGGCCAAGCGGACACGGCTCTGCTCTTCCAGCAGCTCGGTGAGTGGTGAGGGCACGGGGATCCAGGCAGGGTGTTCCTGATCCAGGGATTTGGTGGTGTCCCTGCGGGGTTTGGGCACGGAGAGGGTTTCTTGGAGTCTGTTTGAACCATCCCATCGTTGTGTCCCTTCTCTGTCACCTCCTCACTTCCCAGGATGCTTCCCTGAGGAGCTTCTTTCACCCCAGCTCTCAGCACCGCGATTGGTGTCCCTGGGTCAACACCGGGGAGGGAGAGGAATCCCTGGAAGATGCTGCATCCCAGACGGAGAAGGAGCCTGGGAAGGCAGAGCCAGGCTGGGAAGTGGTGCTGAAGAGGCTCCTTGGCATCCGAAAATGTGACACAGTGCCCGAGACGGAGCCAGTGGTGAGCCTGGGGCATCCCAAACCGGAATGCTGCTTGCCCAGGCAGCAAAAATTTGGGCTGGATGGGCTTTGTTTGGGCTGGACACAATCCCAGCCAGGTGACAAGGACCAAACTGCAGAGCCTGAGCTTCCCCTCTGGCATTCCCGCAGCCAGGCTCCATCCAATGCCAGGCTGGGATGCTCGAGGGCTGCTATAAATAACGGCTGTTCCCAAGATCCAGTTTCATTCCGTGTCCCCAGAGCTCCTCTCTGCAGCCATCCTGATTCCTGGCTCCAGGCTCTTGGGTTGCCGGCTTTGCCAAGCCAGGGGAGCAGAGCTGAGGCCACAACTCCTTCCCCAAATGGCTGTGGAGCAGCTGCTGCCTCCCTGGATCTCATTATCCGCTTGGATTCCTCCTGCCAGCTCCTTCCTGCTTTGCTTGGAGCTCAGAGGAGCAGTGGAGCATTCCTGCTTCAGGATTTGTCCTGGATTTCGTGTGACTTGTGTCTCCAACAGGTCCCTTCTAGTGGAAGGTGTTCCTGCCCATGGCAGGGCTTGGAACTGGGTGATCTTTAAGGTCCCTTCCAACCCAACCCATTCCATGATTCCGTGATTCTGGCTCTGCCACGTGCCAGGAAAGGTCCAGACGGTCCCATGGGACCAGTCACAAGTCAGAGGCACCAGACCCAGCTGGAGCAAGGGATGGCTGGAGTCCTTTCTTGCTTTTTGGGGTCCCTTCCTGCTTTTTGGGGTCCTTTCCTGCTTTTGAGAGTCCCTTCCTGCTTCTTGCTTGTAGTCTCCTTGTTCTCCCCTCCTGCTGGCAAATTGGGATCATGAAGATCAGGAACAAACTGCTGTCCTGGCCGCCTGCTGGGATATTTTGAATGTTTTTTTGTTGCAGTTTCTCCTCGTGCCCTTTGCCAGTGGCAGTCGCAGGTCCTGCTCCAGTGCCTTGACCTCTGGATGTTGCTTTGTTCCCGTCTCTTCCAGAGTCTCTCGGAGAAGTCCTGCAAGGTGTTCCGCATTTTCCGGCAGTGGGAGAGCATGAACTCCTCCTGAACAGGCCGCTGCCTCTGGAAACCAGCACGGGGCATCAGGAGAGCTCCAACCTCTCCGTCGTTCCTGCGGCAGCTCCGTGCCCCGGGAAGGGAATCCGAGGAAGCTCCAGGCCAAACGGAGCCCTGGCCACGCCGGGATCCCCCTTCCCTGACTGCCTTCCTGAAGCCCCTGCCTTCACAAGCTGCTGCTGTGTCCCTGGGCTCCGAGGGCTGGGCAGCCCTGCCCGGAGCTGGGATGTGCCGCGGGCGCGTGGGGTGACCAGGGGACGCCGTCGCCTCTGAGGTGTCCGTGGTGTCCGGCCGCGTCCCGCCGCCGGCAGCGCACGGGAGTGACGCCAGGTGGGAATAAACATTTCATTTTTGTTGTTTTGCTTTTTCCTTCCTGCTGGTGTGGTGCTTTTTCCCAGGGCAGGAGGAGCTCTGGGCCTGGTGCAGCTCCTGTATCCCTCGGGGTTCTCATCCTTATGGGATCAACGTCCGGCTGCCTCCCTGTTTCCCACTCCACATTTTGTTGTCTCCTTTCCCTGTTGTGGACATTTTTCCATTGCCTCAATCCCTGGCCTCGTGTCCCTCTGCTGGTGGCCAGTTTGGGGGGATAAATCCCCCGGGTTGGAGGGTGGGATGCAGCCAAAAGCTGGGAAGAGTTTCCACGGCTTGGGCTGCTGGGAAGGGAGTGGTCTCCGTGGAAGGGGGAGAAGAAGCCAAGAAAGGAGACACTGCTGTCATTTCCATCCTTGAGGATGTTGGGGAAGGGGCTTTGGGAAGGGCTGAGATTCCACAGACAGCCCTGCACAGTTGGATCTCCTTGCTCCAGGTCTGTGGATGTGGGTGGAGGCACAGGGATATGTCATTCCCTTTTTTTTTTTTGAGGAAAGGAGCTCCTGCCTTGGTTTCCCCAGCCCCAGCTCTGAGGTTTCATCCTGCCTCATTCCCTTGGAGGAATTTTCTGGCCATGCTGTGCCTGGGAATGCAGGGGCTGCCTTGGTCAGGGCTGATCCCGGCTTTTCCTGAACCCCAAAACTTGGGGATGCACCTGCCCACCTGGGGGCTTCTCCTGGGATCCACCGTTCTGGGATAGGTGTATCCCTCTTAGGCAGGAATCCCACGGGAAGCAGCAGGACCTGAATTTGGGTGAATTCTCTTCTTTTCCTAAGGGGATTCTAATTAAAGGGCCCTAACGAGGGGCTGCTTCACCCCATGGCCCTGCTGGGCTGGGAGTTGGGGTGAAGATGGGGATACCCCCAATCCAGAGGGGTGAGGATGGGCTAGGAAGTGCCTGGGATGGGCATGGAAGAGCCCCTTTCCCAGCTGCCTGGACCTACAGATCCCTCTGTTCCCCTCAGCCCCCCATGGTTTCCCCATTCCCAGTGGTTTCCAGCAGTTCCCCATGGCTCCCCCTGTTCCCTACATTCCCTGTCCATGGATTCTGATGCCCTCCTTGCTCCCCCCATGTCTGTTTTGCTCCATGATCAGGGACCCACCCTACAAATCATGGGATGCACCCATTCCAGGGAGGATGGTACCCCCATTCCAGGGTGAGAAAGGCCACCCACAACCCCTGCATCCCAATTTCCAGACCCAGGAAGGCTCAGAGGATCCCCAAAATTCCCTCTGCACTCACATCCCGAGGTCTGGGTGATGTAAGAGTGGCCTTAAGGCATTCCGAAAAGGAACAGGGTGCTGTTGTAGTCCCTAAAATCCTGGAATAATTCCTGTTGCAAAATTGGTGTTTCACAGACGGAATACAAGCATTCCAGGAAATGATGGTAAAATCCTTCTTTTCCCTGTCCTGTTCTCCCAGTTGCTTGGAGCCAGTCGGGGAATATTGTGGCCTGGGAAATTCAGGACCCTCTATCCCAGATTTTCCAGCTGCTCTGCTCAAATATAACCCTGTCTCCCTGCCAAATTCCCCCCTGGAATGTGGGGTGTGGATTTGAGTCCCCTTTGATAGTGTCACCTCCTGCCCCACATGCCAGACTCGGGGCTTGTTGGGGCATTCAATGGAGGAACTTTTTGGGATTGTTTGGCTGTGTCTCCTCCCCACGGGGGCAAATTTATGGGATGATGCTGGGGGTCAGGAATGCGGGGTGTGGAGGTTCCACACCAGAATCCCATCAGCTTGGGAGACACCCATTAGTGCTGTCATCATCCGAGTGGGTAAACTGAGGCACCGGGAAATGCTTTGCCGGTGTCACACCGGAAATCCGGAATGGTGACTCCTGCTGTGGGGCCTGGCCAGCCGCCACATTCCCGCTTGGATTGAACGGGATTGCCATGGGCGCACTCCGTATTCTGTGGGGTGGTTCCCTGACCCTGGGGAAGTCAGGCAAAGTGGAAATGGGGCAGCAAAGGGGGCGTCAAAATCCATGGGGAAACAGGGGTAGTGCAGGGAATAAAGGGAAAGCATTGGCCCTGACATGGGTGCACCCCGTTTATTATGGGGTGGTTCCTTGGCTGTGGTGGGAACAGACAAAGTGGAAAGGGGGAATAAGGGGAGTGTCAGAATCCATGGGGAATAGGGGGGGCGCAAGGAATACAGGGAGCCGTGGGGAATTACGGGAAACATTGGAAAGGGAGGAACTGGAGATCTGCGGCCCCAGCGGGGCCTCGAACCCGCGGCCCCTCCATCATTTCCCACTCCACCTACCCCCCTCAGAACTACAACTCCCGGCGTGCTTCGGGGCCGGCGGAGCGTTGCGGGTGCGGCCAATGGGAGCGCCACGGGGCGGTGACGTCACCGCAGGTGACGTCAGGGGTCCAGAGAGAGGCTGGGGCAGAGGCGGCCGGAGCGGCTGAGGGAGCGCGAGCGGCGCGGGGGGGCCGTGTCGGCGACAGCGGCGACAGCGGCGACAGGAGCGGCGACAGCGACAGCGGCGGGTCCCAGCGCCTCGCGGCCCGGCGCTCCCCCGCTCCCCTCGGCGCCGGGCGGCCCCGGCCCGCGGCGGCGGCGCTGACAGCCCGCCCGGAGCCCCGGGGGCGGCCGCGGCCACCATGTCGTCCCCCAGCCCGGGCAAGAGGCGGATGGACACCGACGTGGTCAAGCTGTATCCTTGCCGTGTCCCCCCCGGGCCCACGGGGGACGAGGATTCCCCCCCCCCGCCCCCCCCCACGGCCGGGCCTGCGGAGGGGTGGGAGGGCGGGGGGCACCGGGGACCCCCGCCGGGGTCGCCCCCCAAACCCCTCCATTCGCACCCCCTCGGCCTCTCCCCGGAGCTGGGGGTTGGATCTGCCCCCCCCCGTCACCAGGGGAGGCCTAACCCCGCTTCTGCCGTTTTTTGGGGGGTTTATCCCCCTCTGTGGCTTGACAGACAGCCCTGGGGGTGTCCCTGCAGACCCCCCCTTGGTGATGTCCCCCCAATCTGGGTGCCCCGCACCCCCCCCCTTGTGTGCCCTGGGGAGGGCGAGGAAGGGGAGAGCAGTTCCAGCAGCCACAGCCCAAAGAAAGGCTTTTGTGGGGTTTATTATTATTATTTATTCCCCCATTTCACCCCGCGGTTCACGAAGCTTCTGGTGCCGGCTTAGGGATTTAATTTTTTGGGGAGGACGGGGGGGGGGGTCCCTCGGGGTCTGGCTCTGCAGACCCAGGGGTGGGTGAAGGGCATCAGGGCCTGAGCCCATCTCCCAAGAGGTTTATGTAACCCTCCAGGTTTCGTTAGGCTTTATTACTTTTTATTTTTCCCCTTCTTCCTTGATAGATCTGTTTATATTTTTCCTCCTTGTTTTTATTCCTGGCCCTTTACGGGGCGGTGAATCCCTTTTTCTCTCTGTCTGGAGAGTGGGTGGCGTTGAAAAATACCATTGGGAATTCGGTTCTAGGATTGTTTTATTAATAGTTTTTGTTTACAAGGTGGCGGTGTGAGCCGGGAAAGGGTAGGAACGACAAGAGTGGATGAAATGTTTTTCGGATCTGTCGCCTGAACGTGCCCGACCTCAGCAGGACTCGGGGCTGGTGGCTCTGCCGTGGTGGTGTCGAGAGGTCGAGAAACGGGTCTGATTTAGTTCCCAGAGAGAGATAAACAAACTTATCTGGATTTGGTGGTGTTTTTTTGGAAGGGGGGGGGTAGGGAGGAGCAGCAGCAGCGCTCCTGTTTGTGGCTTATCGAAGGAAACTTGTGTTTGACGTTCGCCCTGCGCCTTTCTCCCCACAAAGCTGCTCTTGGTGTGTTTTTCGCCCTGTTTTTAAGCAAATAGGAAATGAGTCCTGATGGTGCTCGAATCGGAGCTATTTTTATCCAGGGGTTTAAAGTTACACACATGTCAGACTCCGCCAATTGCGATCGATGCTTAATCGCACCGGGAGGAGGGTCGGGAATTCCAGCTGTTTAGTGAGGGGGGGAAAACCTTTCTTAGGGATACCCTGGAAAGAGCTCTGGGCCAGAGAGGGGCCGAGGCCCGACCTGATCGGCTGCTACTCTGTTTCCCTTTCCCCTCCCCCTCTCTCTTCCTTTTTTTCCCCCCTTTTTGTTCGGTTCCTCGCCGGCATCTCCAGCGATCGCAGCATTTTGGAGGACAAAGAGCAGGTTTTCCCTGTGAAGTGGCTTTGCTGTGTGTTTCTAGGAGCTGGGTAGGTAGAAAGCCCCGAATATCTGGGATTCCTCTCGGTGCTGGGGAGTTTCTGCTCTGCTCTTTCTGCCCCCTGACAAAAGGAACCCCGAAGGCTTTTCCAAAAGCAAAGCCGTTGTTGTCGGCGCAGCCTTCCCTGTTTTCCGAGGGGTGAGGGTTAGAGCAGTCGGTGTCCTGCGGACAACAAACTTAGGAAGTTGGATGTGTCAGATGACTCCTCACCACTCCTCCCTCCCTCCCTCGCTCCCTCCCTCCCTCCCTCCCCAGCCTTTTTTGTTTGTCTGCCTGACTCGCCCGGGGTGAGCAGCTCACTAGGCCCCGGCTCCCGAGATGCTTCCCTTGGGAATCTCCCCCTCTGGAAGCTGATCTGAAATCAGGGTCTCCTTTGAGACATGGCAGCGAGGAGGGTCTTGGTGGTGGCCAGAGGAGAAGGGATTCGTCTGAAGGAATGTGCTTGAAGGCAGCTCCTCCTGGGGCTTTGAGGGTTTTGTTGCTGTGTAGGGTTTTTGTTTGGGGTTTTTTCCCCCATTTTGCTGCCATTTTCATTACAGTTTCCCTTTTCATCCCCTTTCCACGTCTCCAACGGAGAATAATAGTATGGATTTATGGCCTGCCAAGGGCTACCTTTCCCAGTAGGGAGGGGGCACCGAGCAGAGTGAATAACCCTCCTGCCTTCTCCTGCTCTGACAGGTTTAGGAGCCGAGCGAGGTCTTTTTATGATTCCTATTTTCAATCCTAACACGTCCGTGTCCTTTTGTGGATGCCTCTTTGTGAGGAGGGAAGGGGAGAGGTGGCTGCTCTCCGTGGGGCTGCAGGGAGGGCAGAGCTCTGCGTGAATGTGTGGAACTGATGTTTAATAATCTCCTGGACGAGGATGTGCTCAAACTCCCCGTCACTCATTGTCTCCCTCCGGATGGGGTTTGTGGTGCTGAGGCTGGGAAAAGAGAGCCATAATCCCTCCTTCCCCATTTGGGGGGCTCCAGCCAAAGTTTCCTGGGTAACCTGGTGACCCCTCAGAGTAGGGGTTTTGCAGGAAGCTTCTGTGCTCCCCAAAACACCTCCAGATCCGCTCGCCAGCCGTCTGGAAGCGCAGGGTTATCCCACTGGGAAGCACCCAAACCCCAGGCCAGGCCTCTCCAGGTAGCTCCCACCCTGGGGACGGCAGAATGGGGGCTCCCCTTTGTGGTTCCCTGCAGTTTTGGGGCGAGTGCTGGCCTTGGAGTCGTGTTTGCAGGGAAAAGGCCTCGAGCTCTCGCAACTCCGCGGATTGGCTGCTCTGTTACTACCCGGAAACCGGGCCCGGGGCGGAGCGAGGCTGCAGCTGATGGGGTGCCCCAGCCAGGGTGTTTCCACCCATGGGGGGGACCCACCCCGGCACCCCCATCCCCCCCCCAGACCACGGGGCCGTTTCCCGTTCCAACCCGGGGTTTGTTGTTCCGTGGCTCCTCCGCTCGCAGCTTCCCCTTGGCCGGGAGTTTATTTAGTGCTGATTTATTTTCCTCCTTTTGTGGATAAATGCTGCTGGCTGGGTTGTAGTCCCCGAGCTCTATTTTTAAGCGTCAGAGCTGGAAAAGGGAAGTGTCACCCTGTTTTGTGCCTGAAAGGAATTATAAATAGTGGCCAGCTTTGTTTGAATCTCCCTGTGCTGCCCAGTTTGCAGAGCTGGGGGTTTGGGAGGCGCGTCGGGAGCGTAATTCACGGAGCGTTGCACTCCCTGCTAATTTTAGGCTCGTCCTGAGTCAAGGAGAATAAAGGTACAAAGCTCTTTAGTTTACCTGCGGAGCGTTTTGTAATCTCAAAACTCCCCCCTGTGTTTGCTCCGTCGAGGCAAAGGGTAGGACAGAGTTTACATTTGGGATAAATTCCTTTTTCTGGTCATTATAGGCTTACACTGCGCTTATCATCCCACTTGAACACCTTCCAAGAGTGGCGTTGAGCAATCGCGGGGTCACGTGGCTTTGTTCTCTTTGGCCTGTCCCCAGGGAAGAGCGTGTGCACTGGAATGTCTTGTTTTGGTAGGGTTTGGTGGGGCTTTGTTGTTCTGTTGGGGTTTTGTTTGGGGGTTTTTTTTTTTTTGTTTTTTTTTTTTTTTTTTGGTTTTGTTTTAAGGGATGGATATTTCTGGAAACTTTTAATGTAAATTTTCAAATGTCACGCTACATTTCTTTCCGCTCCACTTCTGGGGCTCCGTTTTAATGAGGTCTCCAGGGACGAGGGGAATCGTGTGGTGATGTTTCCAAATGCACAAAGACGTGGCAGCAGCCCCTTCCCAGAACTGGGAGAGCCCCCCTTTTTCCCAGAAATGCTGGCACAGGTGGTGGCTTATAAATCAAATCCAGGTAAACGTGGCTCTGGAGGTGGTGCCTCTCGTTAGGAGGACTTGAAATCCACAAATCTCTGCCCAAACCAAACCAGCTGGAGGAAAAGTAAATAATCTTTGTTGCCTAAATGACAACTTCCAAGGGTATCATCTTCCTGCTTTTAGAGCGGGATTCGATGTCTTTGCCCGTGGCTGGATGGTTTTTTCCCAAAAAATTGGCTGGAGCTGGAAGTTCACTCTCCCTTTGTTGCCTTGTCTGTTGGACTGGGGAGGATTTGGGAGCTGGGGCTCCTCGAGCAGACCTGAAAGCCAAGTGCACCTGTTAAATCATGGAATTGCCACGGTCATGGAGATGAAACTGAGAAATATGGATTTGCTTGGGGCTGCTTGGAACAGAGCGCCTGTTGGAGCCTGACATCCCAGCCCTGCTTAAAATAAGGAAAATAAAGCCTTTGTATCACTCTGCTTTTGGATAATTTTAACTCTTTCTCCATCTCATTCCCCAGACTCGGAGCAGGGATTTTGGAATTCTCAGTAGTCTGGCAGGATGATGCTTCCCAGTTGCCCAGTTCTGAAGTGGCATTAGAGCCCTAAATGCTGATCAAACAAATTCTAGAGGCATTTTCTTTGTTGTAACAATTTAAAAACCCCAAAAGTGGACATGGGATTTTGGGAGAACAAACGCCTTGCCTGTAAAATGGAGTCCCTGCTCTCCCCTCCACTGGGTCCAGGAGGTTGTGCCAGCTGTTTTTCCTGGCTTTCCTAGAGAATTGGATTTGTAGTAGGGGATTGTTTTTAAGTGTCATCATGACTATCTTACGATCCCAGCGAGCTTTTGGAAACATCTCCCAGAGTGACTCCCACGTGCTCGACATTTCTCAGCAGCAGGAGCCGATAATGGGAGCTCGGAGCACAGCTCCCAGTCCTGCACACCCTGTCAGGTGCCAATATTTTGGATTAAGCAGGAGATGCCTCTCGATGAGGCCCTGCATTGTTTCATTTGCCAGGGGAAAAATTACATTTAATCTTCATGGAAGATGTTTTGTCCGGGTTCTGGTCATCGTCGTGCGCTGCCATTAAACGATGGTTGGTTTTTTTAATGTTTTGGGGTTTTTAAAATAAATTTCTCCTTCAAACTCCCCCTTAATTCCTGTCCTACCCTGTGCCTACCTGTTGTTCCTGGAGCAGGTGGAGGAGACAGTCTGGAAGCTGAGGGAGTAAATCCTGGAAGGTGCCGAGGGCCTCCTTGGGAGCTCACCCCTGGATCACTCCGGGAGCTCATTCCTCGGAGGCTCCAGGTTTGCTGCCTCCATGGGAATGCCAGCACAAGGGGGAGATACCTGAGGATGGAGGTGATTCTCAAAGGGACAACTCCCTGCACAGGCTGGTACATCTTGGGCTGGATCCCTGCCCTGTGTCCTGGGGGAAGCAAAAGCAAAGGAGTGCTTCAGTTGAAAGTCTGCATAGACTTTTCCCCAATTTATTTCCATGAGGTTTTGTCCTAAATTGAAAATCTTGATAGACTTTTCCCCCTCTTCGTTTTCTTCTTTTTTTTTATCTAAATTTAAAGTCTTGATAGACTTTTCCCCTTTTTGCTTTCTTCTATTTTTTCCCCTAAATTGAAAGCCTTGATAGACTTTTCCCCTTTTTGCTTTCTTCTATTTTTTCCCCTAAATTGAAAGCCTTGATAGACTTTTCCTCTCTTTGTTTCCTTGGGGTCTATTCCTAAATTGAAAGTCTTGATAGACTTTTTCCCTGTTTGTTTTCTTGGGGTTTTTTTCCCCCTTCCATCAAGGCAAAGCAGCAGGAATGGAGCTGTTGGGAAGGGAAGGTGCCTCTGGAAGCACCCCAGTGCTGGGTGCAGTGTCACTGAGTGTTCTCAGCACCTGTTGGTGCTTGGTGCCCTTCTTAAACCGTGATTTAATCGGAGCCATACCCGGGATAAACACATAACAGGTTGTTGTTAAGGAGGGAGAGAGCCCACAGTTAAAGTGACAGGCTCCCACATGGAGCAGATTCCCAGCCAAATTCCTCCTGGTTTTACTGTCTGCTTAAGTCAGAGGTGATCCCACGCTGAGGCAGAGGTGCCTGAATTTTCCTGCTGTCCTGGACTTTATTCCAGCAGCAAAAATGCTGACTAACATCTCTTTTTTTTTTTCCTTTTTTTTTTTTTTAATATGAAATGTGAATTATAGATGTGGGTGTGTGTATCAGAGCTCAGCGCTTCATTGTGTGTCTTATTGTGTGCATTCAGCTTCCCTCCTTTCACTCCCTCCATTTCCCTGTGGATTTTGTCCATGTATTTCTGGAATAATGAACATAGAGCCCTGCTCTTTGTTTTTCCTCACCAAAATAGAGCTCGCGTGACTGAAGGATCATCCGACCTTGTCATCTCTGGTTTCTACTGGGTCATGCAGCCCATGTGGATTCCAGCAGGAGCCTGTGGATGAGCTGCCCTGGCTGTTGGATGGGATGGATCTCCCAGCACATCCCAGGGAAATGGGCCGAGTTGGTTTTGTTGCTGGCAGATTCTCGCTTTTCTTTTCCCTGCTTTTTTTAATTCCTTTTTTTTTCACCTCCTTGGGGTGCTCAGAGCTGTCTGTGCCTTGGTGTGGATACACCTGGAATGCTGCTTGTTGCAGAGGAGTGCAAGGATTCACTCACCCATCACCGAGGCAGTCTCTTCCCAGGCTTTTCCCTCTGCTGTCTCCCCTCATCCCATTCCCTTTATGGCCACTCACCTCTAACTGCTACCTCCTCATCTTCAGTCTCCATCTCTTCCCAGCTCCTCAGCCTCCCTAAGGATCTGTCCGAGATTGAGGGTGGATTTAATCTCTTGGAAAACAGTGATTTTTGCTGCTTCTTGCTCTTGTGTATCCAATAATGATTGGGTCGGTTCTGGATTCAGGACTTGGCCTCTATTTTATTTTGCAGCTTCCAAGAGCCATCCTCTAATCTTAAATCATTTCACTGATTCCCTGGAGCAAATTGATTCAGCCTTCCAGGAGAAGCCAAATCACTCCCAGCCCTTTTCCTTGGCATGAGGGCTTGCAGATCAGTGGAGGGGTGGATCCGTGTGGATCATTTGTAAACTGAGCTGGTGGTCTGTCAGCTCTAATCCCTTTAAACTGGGAATTACAGAGCAGGGCTGGATATCCTGCATGATCCACATCCAGGAGGTGATGGAGACTCTCAGATATTCGTGACTCAGCGTGAGGAAGGGATAGAGCCATTTTGGATTGTTTTTCTGAGGGTCAGGTGCTGCTTTCCAGAAATTGCTGCATTTCCCCCTGCATGCTTTCCTTGGAATAACTACAAGAAAGCAGCATAAATTGTTTTTTTAGGGATTGCACAAATAGAGTGTCTTGGTGGATTATTCTGAAAGGTTTTACACTCTCTGGCTTTAATTGTTTGGGGTTTTTTGGTGTTATTTCCTTAAAAATGAATGTTTTGAATTCATGTTAATGTTTTCTTTGGGAAAAGTCTACATTTATGACAGTTGCTGCCTTTTAGAGGAGCTTCACCCTGGAGGCTTTGTGTCATTCCCTTGTGAAAGGTTGAGGTTAAAAGCTGACAGTTGATTGTTAAATAAATTTTGCATTTTTTCCAAATTCCAGGGGGCTTTTACCTGGCTTTGAGCAGTGGCAGGGGGGACTTGGGGTGGAAATTAGAGCTGTGCAAATCCTTGCTGCCTTCTCTCCGTGTCACAGCTGATTGTTTCTAGGCACTGGGGTGTGGATCTTTTCTAAAGCCTGGTTTGGGACGGCTGGAATGGGAGGGAAGGAGAGGGATGAGGTGGTGCTGTGCATAATGAAGGAATGGGATTGAGGGAGGAGGAATCCAGGCTCCCTTCTCCCAGCCCTGGAGCGAGGAATGGCATTGAAAGGTGAGCTTAAGGATGTTTGCACCAGGGAGAGACACTGGCAGGCTGTAAAATCTGGGATTTTGAGAAAACGAAACAGATTTTAGGGTAGGATCAGCTATTTACACAACTTACCAAGCATAACTCCTGAAAAAGTAAAAACCAGTGTGTGATACTAAGCCCGAGTGTCCCAGATTAACCTCCACCGTGGTAGATTAATGGATGCAAAGTTGAAAAGATTGATAAATTATTAACTTAACCACGTTGGCTTTTTTTTTTTTTGTGGGCTGTGGTGCTTTGTTTTGTGTTGGTGCTGGCAGGTCCGGGCCTGCTCCGAGGCTGTGTCCGAGGAGACACCCGATTCCTGCAGCAGGAAGGCTGGATGAGAACACAACCCTGAGTTGTCTGAGCAGAGATTGAAAATCATTTTGCTCTTAAAGGAGTTCCTAAATCAAAATGCTGTTTTAGAACTGGGCTCCGAAGCTCTTGGATCGCCAGCGTGGCCACGGTTAGAGTTAAGACTCATCTTGGTTTTAAGAAATGAAGCTGCTCCTTTAAGCCTTGCTCAGTGGAGTGTGAGTGGTGTGAAGCCAGATTCTTTTTTTAGTTTGAAAAGGACCAGGTTTAGCTTTCAGATTCATTTGAGGAGGGGAGTTGTTGGCTTTTTAAAGCATAATATTGGGAGTTCTGCACTGAGAGGAACCTGGTGCTTCTGGAAGCTGGAGGAACAACATGGAATCATGGGGTGTTTGGGTGGCAAGGGACCTTAAAGATCATCCACATCCACCCCCTGCCATGGGCAGGGACACCTTCCACTATCCCAGGGTGCTCCAAGCCCCGTCCAGCCTGGCCTTGGACACTGCCAGGGATGGGAAGCCCACACTTCCCTGGACAGCAGGAGCGTGACATGGAATTAGTGAGAGATGAAGCCCAAAACTTGCCTTTGAGCTGTTCCCAAACTAATTTGTTTGAGGAAAATCCATTTTAATCTATCCTCTTTTTTTAAATTATTTTTTTATTTCCCTCTTTTTTCTTCCTTTTTAGGAGTGGGGAGAGGTTTCTCCCTGCTGCTAAATCCAGTGAAAGCTGCTCCATCAGGGGAAGCTGGTGGAAGCCACCGCTCCATCACCCTCTCCTTTCTGCTGAAGGCAACTGAAACTGGTTTTGTTTTTCTTCTGTCTGATGCCATTAATTCAGACTCAGTGACCTTCCCCCTCAGATCTCCAAAGCCAACAGGGCTGGACCCGGTTTCACGTGGCAGCCAGGCAGGTTTTAAACCTCACAATACCCCGGCTGCCTTCCCGCTGAGCTCATGTTCTGCGGGGCAGACGTGGCCGTGCCCATGCACTCGGCAGCACTGGGATCCTTTCCGAAGGCATCCACATCCCCCTTGGCTGTGCTGCTGAATTTTAGAAACTCTCTGAACACAAAGTCAGGTTTAGAAACCAGCAGGGGCTTTGTTTGGATAAGAAGAAAATCAGGGGTTGATTTCCACAAGTTTTGGGGATGGCCTTGCTGGGGAATCCTCAATTCCAAAGCCAACAAGGCTGAAATAAAGGAACAATCCTTCCAGGAGTGCAGCAGTTATCCTGGGAATGTCAGATCTCTGAGGTGACTCAGCGTGCTTACACTGATTTATTCCTTGCTGCTCCTGAAGGCACCTCCTACTTTTTGTTTCCCACTGTTTATTTTTTCTTTTCAGGCTGTGTCAGTGTTGAATTGAGGGAAGCAGTGGAAATAAGGAAGCTGAATGATCAGTGCTTTAACATCGTTGGTAACTTCATAGGCCTGGCTTAGGGAAGGAATCCGTGCCTGGATATTGGGGAGAGCTCAGATCCCAGCAGGAGAATGTGCTTTGAGAAGGAGGGGGGACACAAGGCTGGGTTGAAAAGTTGGGATGTCAGAAATCAGATGCCGGTAAGTCAGTGCCAGAGCCTGTGTTCCTTGAAAGGGAAGGTATGTGAGGAGGTGTTAACTCACCCTGCTCCCGGCTGGAGCCGCTCCACGCTTTTTTAAAAGCTGAGCACACCATCCCGAACTCCCGTGCCTCGTGTAAAGCTCCAGGGTCTTGGATTTAAACATTTTGTCATGCTTGCAACTGCTGAGAAAGCTGCAAGATACTCAGAATCCACTGGTTTTGTTACTTCATGGTTTCTGTCGCATTTTGTTTGGTGTTGCCACGAAAAGATACATTTAAATACTTGCCTGGTTCGGTGCAAAAATTCCCCGGAAAAGAACCACGTTCTGCAAGCTGGGCAGGAGGTAAAACCAGTGTGTTTTACATATGGAAAAAAGCCCCAGCACCAGCGACAGGGGTGGGAAGTGTCTCAAAACCCCAATTTGGCAGGACTGAAGAAATATTCCCGCATGGTTTTAGCATATCAGTTAAACCGTGAGCCGTGCTTGAGTCACTGGTCACCGCTTGAATTTCCCCCGGCGTAAAACCGAGACTTGAGCCTTGCCAGATGAAACAAAAGATACCCTAAAAGTGAACTGATGAGCAATAATGTGCTCCTAACGATCCCTTTCATCTCTGGGAAGGCACCACTTTGCATTTACAGATTTGCCACAACTGTGCTTTCGCTCTGAAATGAGGAAATTTGCTGACCCTGTGCAAAGCCCTGCCGAGTTTATTGACCACCAGCATTTAAACCATCTGCCCGTCTTGGATCTAAACTCAATTTTACACGTTTAGGGAATAGATTGTGGAGGAGAGGAGTGTGTTTGGCTCTTCTGGTGTGTCCCAGAGGGTCAGATCCTCGTGTTGGGATTTGGAACTGCTCTCCCTGAGCTGCATCACAATTCCTGTGCTCGCACCTTGATTTTTGCAGCTCCTCAGGTGTGGTCCCAAACTGCTGGAGCTTTTTAAATGTCAGTTCTCTGGAAAAAAAATCAGGATCTTTCCTCACTTCAGCAGGATTTATTGGAAAAGTTTGAGGGGTAAGCAAAGATTTGCCTGTTACACCTGTTTAGATGTAGCAAGAAATGCGTTTGTGGGGTTTGTGCAGGGATTCTGTCGTGGCAAAGTGCCTTGAGAGAGCCCAGGTGCTGCTGGTGCCTCTTCTCAGCGTTGTGCCTGTGGCTTTGGGGCCTTTTTTCCATTAGTTTTTCTCTGGAGTTGGTTGGATAAGTGGGAATTGTGTGTGAGAAGAGCTTATAACACAAAAAACGTGGTCTAGGGAAGGTGTCCCTGCCTGTGGCAGGGAGTGGGAATCAGATGATCTCTAAGGTCCCTCCCACCCCAAAATTCCATAATAACTGGAGTCTGAACCAGCATCTTTGTCTTATTAGAGGCAAATTTTAGTCCTGTGTTGATAAATATTCGATTTGCTATAGTTTGCTTATTTTTAGACTTTTATCTGTTTGCAGGGGCTTCCTGCTCAGTGTGGCTGGGATGCAACAGGATTCTGCAGGGTCAGGAGATGCATTAATGTGGTTTTTTTGAAGAGTTTTGGAATTTTTTTCAGTTCAGTAGCCATTGAGTCCTTAAATTGTCCTCTGTGGCTCTTGGTGGCTTTCAGAGTCACAGATTTCTCTGTTGCCACCTGAAGCTCAGCGTCATTAAGGCATTTCAGGATATTCTGTGTGTGAGTTTCTCCTGCCAGTTTTCTCCAGACTTGGAAGGCACCAGAGGTGAAACCTGGGATGAGTGAACTCCATAATCCTCTGCAGGTTTTGTTTTATTTCCAGTGGCAGCTGGGAATGTGCTGCTGAGCATCCCAGGAAAAGGTGGATGGGGCTGTGATGCTGAAGGCTTGGACACTCCTTTACAAGGTGCTTCAAACAGCAGAAAAACCCTGAAAGAGGGTGGGGAATGTTCCCATGATCCTTGCAGGATGGATCAGAAGCTGAAACTACTTGGCTCAAGCAGATCTTTTGGGTACAGGTGTGAAATAATCCCCACCTTTCCCATTTTGAGTCTCCTGAAGTCACCCAGAACGCAGCAGGACTTTGCCACGTGCACATCCCTCTCTTAGGAAGTGGCTGGAGCCGCCACAGGCGTCACAGAAACCCACATCAACTGGTTTTTAGGTCATTACCAGACTGGACTAAATTTAGCCTGTGAGCCAGAAGTGGGAGGTTTTGTATCCAAATTCCTGCCCCATCCCTATTTCGGGAGCATCTGGGCTGTGCCCTCCACCCAGTCCTGCCTCTGCTGAAATCCCTGTTTCCTTTTAATCACACAGGGCAGGGACAACGCTGAGCTTGGGTTGGGAAGTTCCTGAATGAGGAAGTGGAGGTGGAATTGCAGGGAAGAGTAACAGGACACGGAGCTTCCTTATGGATGATGGGCTTGAGTCCCATGTGGGGCTGACAGTGTGGCCAAGAGGAGAATCCTGTCCCAGTTTTGTTTATGGATCAGCTGCATATCCCAAAAACTGTGGCTTGCTGAACTCTGGTTGCTGCTGGAGATTTGTGTAGGTTTAGGGTGGGAACAGCTCAGAGTAAAGGGAGAAAACCACTTTTCTTATTACCCTTTAAATTTATCTCAAGGAAGGAATGTTCCCACTTTTTTTTTCCTTTTTTCCAAGCCCCACATCTCTGCTAAAATTGTCAAATGGCAGAGATGAGTAAAGGGGAGGAAAATAAGTCACTGTGGCAGCACAAGGGAAAATTGCTGGGAGCAGTGTGCTGGTTCTGTAATTCCAAGCTGTCTTTATTTTAACTTCCTTGATTGTCACAGGATTCTGGTGCTTTGCAGCAGCACACTGGTTAATTGGGGTTTTTTTTTAGTGGATTAGTAATATTGTCCTCCAAAATGGCTTCAAGTGTGTCAAGGCTGCTTAATTCTGATTTATTAAAGAAGGCTGTGATAAGTGTGTGTCTTTGAAACCCTGGCTGGCTCTGCCGGAGGTCACCTGGAATTCAGAGCATCTGGCAGAGGTCGGCTCCAGGCTTTTTGTTCTGTGCTGGGGAAAACTCGGGGGTTTTTATCAGCTCCTCTCTGAAGGAGGAGACACTTCAAACTTGGTGACAAAATCCCACTTTTCAGGCAGCTGCACCTGCTAACGACTAAACTGTTAATTAGTTTTTAGTGCCATTGCAGTGGTGTTCCTTTGTCTCGTCTAGAATGGTGATTCAAAGAGATGATGTCAAGGAATCTTCTGTTTCAGCTGAATTTAACTCATTATGAGAAAGCTCTGCCTTCACTCCAAAGCTCCCCACCACAGCCTAAAAGCTGGGAATAGCAGTGTCCTGACAGCACCATTTATCCTGACAGTGTGGGGTGTATTCCAGGGCTGAATCCAAAGCTCAACTTGGATTTTAAATTGACTGCTGGTATTTTCTTTTTTCTTTTTTTTTTTTTTTTTTGATCCACATAACAAACTCCAGGTATTGTTACTCCTGCGGGAAACCTCCAGGCGAGTTTTTCTTCCTGCAGCTCTCAGAAAGACGAGGACATAAATTTCGGGATGGCTGATTTGTAAAACTCCCCTGGGCTCTGTCTTTCACACGAGTGCTGAGCCTCTCGTTAGGGAGTTGAGAGGGAAGTGGGATAATTAAGCCTGAGCAGATGTGCTAGAACAAGATATTGGATCAGGAGCAGGAGTGTGGATGAGCTGCTCCTGATTCCAGCGGATGCAAACTCACTCCTCTGTCCTGGTTTTCCTCTCCAAGTGGATTTGGTGCTTCTGGTTAGGGAACTTTACTTCCAATAGCTTCCAGCAGTGACAGCACCTTCCAGACTCTCCCAGGGAAATATCCCAATCTTTCTGCAGCCCTTCCACCTCTACATCTTGGAGGTTGTTTTGGAGGAATCTGCCCGGCCACAGTGACAAGGACTTTGTGTTCTGTGTTCCTGTATTTTACCCTCTGCTGTTCTGCTGGTCCTGTTATAAAAAAAATTCCCTTTTTCCCTTCCTCTGGTTGTGGTGGTGTCACCTGTGCCGAAGTGGCTTTAATGAACCCTTCCAGTGCCTGAAGGGCTCTTGTAAAAGGAGGGAGAGGGACTTTGGAAGGGCTTGGAGGGACAGGACAAGGGGGAACGGCTGTAAGCTGAAAGAGGGGAGTTTTAGATGGGATATTGGGAAGGAATTCCTGGCTGGGAGGGTGGGGAGGGGCTGGAATGGAATTCCCAGAGAAGCTGTGGCTGCCCCTGGATCCCTGGAAGTGTCCAAGGAAAGGTTGGACATTGGGGCTTGGAGCAGCCTGGGACAGTGGAAGGTGTCCCTGCCCGTGGCAGGGGATGGATGTGGATGAGGTTTAAGATCTCTTCCAACCCAAACCATTCCATGATTTTAACCCCTGCCTTCCTGGGAGATGCTGACATCAGAGGCTTCCCGTAGTCAGAGAAACCCACAGTGCTTGAGAACAGCCTGGACTTCTTCCTTCTGCTTCTGGTGCAGCTGCTGAGCAAAGGACGATCTTCAAAGCCTGGAAACCATAAAAAAAATCTAGAAATAGCTGTTTTCCATGCCTGACTTCAGCACGACAGCTATCCCGGGATTTGGGCACCCTTCACTCTTGGCTCTGGTGCTGCCCCAGCTCTGCCTGGCCGTGGTTTTGTTGGTGCTGGCGAGCTCAGGGCTTCCCAGACATTCCCATCTCCAAACAAAGCTCCCAAGGCTTTGCTGCCTCCTTCCTTGGCAGCCTCCGGGCGCAGCCCCGCTCCTGCCTTTCCGCCGCACACGGAAGCTCAGCTCGTGTGGGGATCATTGTTCATTCCAAGTGGGGCTCTCTCATGTCTTCCTCTGGAACACAATGTATCTTTAGACCTTAAACTTGCAGGAAAATCCTGTGCAATTAATCCCTTGGGAAAGGCCAAAAACCCCTCGGAAGCGCTCAAGACTTGAAACCACTCTTTTGTGGGCGAGCATTGTTCTTGGTGCAAAGGCTGATGGTGGGAGCTGGATGCAGGAGGAATTGCTGGGATTAAAGGAAGCACCAGCCTGGTTTCCTGAACTCCCAAGTCTGATAAATGAACTTTTTGCAGATGGTTTGGTGATTAAATGAACTTTTTGCAGGTGATTGGTGATTAAATAACCCCTTGTCAGTCTTTTTAATTTACGTTCTAAGCTGAATTGGCCAGGCTGGGTGGAACATGGAGCAACCTGGAGTAGTGGAAGGTGTCCCTGCAGGTGGAACTGGATGGTTTTAAGGTCCATTCCAACCCAAACCATCCTGTGATTCCAGTTTTCCAGAGTTAATGGCTTGATGGATGGGAACTATTTGTACTGACCCTCTGCCCAACCTTGGAAATTGTGTATTTGTATTTTGTCAGGACTGATCCATGTGGTGGAATCCCACCTGACTTGGCAGAAAGCTGAGTGATAGACTCAGATTTATTAATGAACCCTTTAAACAGAGATGGCCAAATGCACTGGACAAAAGTCTGGGACAAACCCACTTGTGCAGCTTGGCTGTTCCCAGCCAGCACTGGGATGTTGGATGTGTTTATGGGATCCACTGGGGAAGCCACAGTGCCCCATTGCCCTCATTCCATAGGAAGGATCAAGAGGATAATTGACTTAATAGCCATGACAGTGGCACACTGGATTGCTGGAGGAATTTCTGTACAAAACTCTGGCATGCAGGAAACTCCTACACCTTTTCCTGTAGCAACACTGGGCTGCAGTTTCCTGGTGCATGGGATTGTGGTGTTTTTATATTGCAGGTGGCCTGGAAAGAAGGAAAACTTCATAAACTTCAGCTGTGTGTAACCAGGCTACTTGTTCCTAAATCACTTGGGGGTTTTTCTGCTTTGGTGTGAGAGAAAAGAGGGAAATTGTGGTTGTTTTAACTTCACCACGTCTGTGATTCAGGTTTGGAGTTTGGGCTAAAAACCCAACAAAATAGTGTGTAAATCCTGCCTGAGCCGCTCCTTTAAAACACTTTGGACAAAGCCAAGGAGGGGGGAAGCAAATCTGATCCCTCTGGAAGTTCTGGCAGGGCTCCTTCCCGCAGCAGAGAAGGGAACAAATCCCATCCTCCAGGGTTTGGGAGGGATCTGTAAAAGGCACGGCACCCTCAGGTCCCCAGCACTGGAATATTCCCACGTGGGGTTGGAAGGGACTCTGCAAACAACCCCACACTGGAGAGAACTCTGTTTCCCGTGGTGTTAGAGGTGCTTGGGGAGCAGGACAGGAAAAATCCCACTGGATTCCGTTCCTGGAGGCCATGGAGAGCTGTTGTAATACTTTACCCCGATGCCAAAGGAGCAGGATCCTGACCAGGACTGCAAATGGGTTTCAGATGAGCCTTTCCAAGGTGTGGGTGCTACCTCAGCACTTAAGGAAGGATTTTGGCTGCAGGCCCCTGCCACAGACTGGATGTTGATGTTCATCCTGATTTTCCGCTGCTTGTGAGCCGGTCTGTGCCTTCTCTGCTGCACCTGAGAATCAGAAGAGCAGATTTTCACTTGTTCTTGAAAAAAACCTGTATTTTTAATAGTGTTTTGAAAGGAACAGAAATCCCCAGGTGCCTCAGGAATGATCCACCCTGAAAAAAACCACCTGTAGCTGGGGGAGCTTTGTATATTCCTTCAAATCGGGGGGTGGGAAATCTGCATTGAAGCCAACCCATGATTTTCCCCTGTGTTACTTTAGGTTAAGGGAATTGCACTAATCTCGAGCTTAATTTCCAAATCCAGTTGGCTTTTATTTCCTACACCCATGCTGGAGAAATCCCGGTGGGTTTGGAGATTTGTTTTAAAGCTCTTTTCTTTGAGGATTGGCAGGTAAGAACCCTTCTCCGGGAAGGCTCAGAACTGCTGGAGCTTCCTCAAGTAGCAAAGAATTCTGGAACAAACAACTGGGGAATGGCCTAAAACTGGAAAGGGTAAGTTTAGATTAAATCTTAGGAAGAAATTCTTCCCTGTGAGGGTGATGAAACCCTGGCACAGGTTGGCTGGATCCCTGGAACTGTTGAGGGGGGCTTGGAGCAACCTAGGACAGTGGCAGGTGTCCCTGCCCATGGCAGGGGTGGCACTTTAAGGTCCCTTCCAATCCCAAATTTTATGATTCTATGAAATATCAGTTGTTCCTTCTTCGTCAGGGGACAAATCACCTCCAAAATACTTTTGGGAGACCTTATTGCTGTTGTGGTTGGTGCAGAAATCACCTGGGTGGGAGGCAGTTCCCTACTGGGAGTTTGGATTTTAAGCACAAAGGCCAATTATTGTTGAATTCAAATTGAAGCAGCTTTGTGAGCACCAGAGCTGCCTCATTTTCACTGGCACTGTCTATTTCTGTGCTTGCTCTGGGCTCTGAGTCTGGTTTAGAGTTCAAGCCCAGCTTGCCCAGGCTGGATTTTCAAACAGCTGGTGCTGTCTCAGTTCTGAAAGCCGTGGTTCACAAACTCCTCTCACAAAGCCCAGTGCAGGTGGGACCGGGAAATGCATCCCTGAGTATTTCTGGTGGGGTTGGAAGGAACTCTGCAGAACAACCCCACACTGGAGAGAACTCTGTTTCCCTTGGTGTTAGAGAGGCTGAGGGAGCAGGACAGGAAGAATCCCACTGGATTCTGCTCCTGGCAGGCCATGGAGAGATCCTGCCAGGATCCTGAACAGGACTTTAGAAGTGTTTCCTCCCCCTTGTGAGGTTTCAGCAGTTCAAGGCTCACTTTGTTTGTGGGAAGCCTCTCTCAGGGCTGATTTTTCTTGGAGCATCCCAGCCTGGAGTGTTGATTAAACCAATTCTCAGGATTCCCTGGTTTCACACTTCCTCAAGTCAGTGTTAGGCTGTAGTTTGAGCTGAGGATCGGCATCTTCTTCCTGAGTCTCTGTGGCCCAATTCAGCATCTTTTGCAGGCAAGGAAAGATCCTGGCAATGGGCAGCAGAGAGGATGTGGAATCTGCCTCCAGAACTGGATCTGCTCCACGCCAAAGCTAAAATTAAGCTACATTTAAGCTTTAAATATTTCCTTTGACACTTTCTCCTTCCTGCCACTGAACTCTTTATCTTGTTTAAAATCAAGACCTTGACATAATTCTAGATTTTTATTTTTTTTCCTGAATAAGCCCTTGCCAAAGCTCAGCTCTTGGCCTCCTCTGCATCTGCTTTGAGTGCAAACATCTCATCCCCAGGGCTTTGCAGCGGGAGGAGATGGATGTTTGTCCCTTTGGGGCTTCATGTCACCATTGCTGAGGTGCTTGGAGGCGCTTTCTGAATGACTGTGGAGGTTTCTGGGAGTGAAAAAGCATTTCAGTAAAATCTACAAAAACCTAACCCAAACTCCCCTTGAGGGAAAAGGCCACATCTTAAAATAATACAATTTTTTTTCCCCCTGAAGGCTAAATTAGAGAAGTATTGGAGTATGTCAGAGCAATCTGCTTTTAACAGACCTGCTGCATTCTTGTAAATCATGTGATGAGGCCCAGCCCCAAAATACACTGAAATCTTGGGCTTGGTGTCAGGTCTAGCACAGCTTTGGGGTCACGCTCAGTCCTGTGGTTTCACAACCACGGTTTCTCTTTCACAAGAGTTTCAGCACTTCTTGAATCCTCCCAAGGAGGAAACGAGCCGTTGCCAGCACACCTGGAAGAAGCAACGATTGTGTTTTCTCCTTCTGATATTTCACTGAAAACACACTTGAAATTTCTGGCTGCTTTGAGAAGTTGATTATTTGTACATGAAACACTCAATTCCACCAGTATGTCCCATCTCCATGGAAACCAGCTTCTCTTGGTGGGAGCTGGAGTGATGCAAATATTAAATCTGGTGCTTCAGTTCAGGGACAGATGTGTGGCCACCTAAACTACTCCAGCTCCATCCTCCCTGCTCCTGGATCCAGCTCTGGCTTCCCCCTGAGCTGAAACTCAGAGTAGTGAATTCTTCTGGTTCCTGATTGTTTCCAGCTCTCGTGGAATTCTCCTGGGAAGCTCAGGGCATCAGGTCTGAGTGGTGTCCTGGGGATGTTTTTGCCTCTCCAGTTATCCCAGAGAAGTCCACGTTGTCTGGTCCTCCCCGAAACAGTGCACTTCCCCTCCCTGGAGGATCCATTTAAGGAGTTTGCTCATTGACAGTTGCTTCTAATTAGGTGTTAATTGCACCTCTTGGATCCATGTTTGGCTTTTCCTGAGATTCAAAGAAACCTTGTGCTTGTGGAGGCAGCTCTGTCACCATGTGGTCACACACAGGGACGTCACTTCAGCTTTATTGATCCCAACTCCAACTCCCTTCCATCAAATCCAATCCCTTTAAAACTCCTGTGCCAACTTCTTCTCACCTTGACTAATGCATCTCCCTGCCAGGACTCGTGGAGGTCGTGCTTTAAAGGGATTGGAATCCATCCATGGGATGGAGGGGATTCCTGGTGCCACCACTGCAATTAAATATTGGCCCATCCTGTGGAAGCTGAGCAGTTTTAGACAAATCTGTTCCAATCCGTTTAATGCAAAAAATAAAATACAGGATCATGGAATCATTTTAGTTGGGAAAGGCCTCTGAGTCCATGGAGTCCAACCATTCCCAGCACTGCCAAGGCCACCACTGCCCACGTCCCCAGGTGCCACATCCACAGGGATTTGAAATCCAAACAGGGATGGGGACTCCACCCCTGCCTCAGGCAACCCCTTCCGGTGCCTTCCAACCCTTTCCGTTGAGAAATTTTCCCTAAAATCCACCCTGAGCCTCCCCTGGCCCAGCCTGAGGCCGTTCCCTCTCCTCCTGTCCCTGTTCCCTGGGAGCAGAGCCCAACCCCCCCCGGCTGCCCCCTCCTGTCAGGGAGTTGTGCAGAGCCACAAGGTCCCCCCTGAGCCTCCTTTTCTCCAGGCTGAGCCCCTTTCCCAGCTCCCTCAGGAATTCTCCAGCCCCTTCCCAGCTCCCTCAGCTGCTCCACCCCCTCCCCAGCTCCTTTCCCTTCCATGGATAAAAGACCCGGTACGTACCTGTCTTCTTTTTTTCTCAAGTTGAAACTTCTTAAGGGAGCAACAGAGAGTTGGGGAGGGCAGTGGATGAATTTATTTCCCACAGGAAAAGGGCAGTGCTGCTCCATCCAGCATGGAATGACATGCAGCTTGTCTTCCTGTGGTGGATCTGGGGAAGGAAAACCAGGTTTGGAGCCTGGAGCGGAGGGAAAATGCTGACTTCAGTTTCTGCTGGGTTCAGAGCAGCCAGCTCGTCTGTGAAGGGTCTCCAGGGAAAAGCTGACTTCTCCTTCTACCTTTTCCTTATTACTCCGGTTTCTTGGCACAAAGATGGGTGGAAATCAGCCAGATGTAAATCACCAGGAGCTCCAAAGAAAGCAAGCCAGGCTGGAGGCTTTGCTGGAACAGCATTTCCTTCTCCCCAAATCCCTGTTTTCATCCGGAAGGTGCCTTTTGGTTTGCAGGGAAGCGCCTCTCGATGGGGTCATTGATGACTGAGGGGTTTGTCTGGGGGAAATTTGCCATCTTTAGGTGAAATTGGGAAGGGTGCCTGTGGAATAATTTAAGAATTCATTTTCTTGTGTGATTTCTTACCTCAGGCAGGTAAAACCTGGCAGAGAAGTGGCCAGGAAGGGTTTTTTCAAAGCAAAGCTGCATTTCTAACACGGAAACTCTTGTGTGCAGTAAAATGAAAACTCAGCAGCCGAGCACAGGTTGCTGTGCAGTTATTAATTCACAGTTCCTGTCCTTGCAGGGCATTTTTGGCAGCAAACAGAACCGGTGGTGTCTTACAAGGAGTGGAACCCCCTCTGTGTCGTGGTGTCCCTGGTTCACTTGTCACAGGGAGGAGGGAAGGGATGGGAAAGGTGTTTGTCCTCAGAGCTTTCCAGGAGTGCCTCGCTGTCCTTTTTCTGTACTCTGTAGGATTAAAATCGGTTTTGTGGCTTTCAGAACTGTGGGATTCCTGGACAAGTCCAGTTCAGAGTCACAGAATCCCAGAATGGTGTGGGTTGGAAGGGACCTTAAAGATCATCCAGTGCCTGCCATGGGCAGGGACACCTTCCCCTGTCCCAGGGTGCTCCAAGCCCCGTCCAACCTGGCCTTGGACACTTCCAGGGATCCAGGGGCAGCCACAGCTTCTCTGGGAATTCCGTTCCAGCCCCTCCTAGGCTTCCCGGCCAGGAATTCCTTCCCACCCTCCCAGACAGGAATTCCTTCCCAAGATCCCATCCATCCCTGCCCTCTGGCACTGGGAAGCCATTCCCTGTGTCCTGTCCCTCCAGGCCTTGTCCCCAGTCCCTCTCCAGCTCTCCTGGAGCCCCTTTAGGCCCTGCAAGGGGCTCTGAGCTCTCCCTGGATCCTTCCCTTCTCCAGGGGAACATTCCCAGCTCTCCCAGCCGGGCTCCAGAGCAGAGGGGAGCCTTTGGAGCACCTCCCTGGCCTCCCCTGGTCTCTCTCCAGCAGCTCCAGGTCCTGCTGCTGTGGGCCCCAGGGCTGGGGCTGCTCTGCAGGTGGGGTCTCATGAGGGCAGCGTAGAAGGAGAAGCCAAAGGAAGGTTGGGGTTTGCCCCAGGGATGTGAGGATAAACCCCGGGTCGCCCCGCTGGTGTCATCCCAGGAATTGTGCAGCAGAACATCCTTGGCAAATAACAAACCTGGCTTTGGTGCTACAAAACCCCTTTGCTTAAAGGTAGAAACTGTGAGGGTGCCCTGTGGCAAGGAGAACACCTGGCTTGAGGAAAACCCATGGATTTTAATACCGGAATAGTTTTAGCCTGGAGTTCTCAAGAAGTTTGCAACAAACGAAGTGCTAAAAATCCACCTCTTCCTGCTCGAAGAAATCACAGCTTTTTGTTGCCTTTATAACCTTTTTGACTTTTAAGAGTCCTTTTTTCTGGTGTCCTGCAGGGCTGGAGGAGCCTGAGGGAAGTTAAATGTGAGTAACGGGCAGGGAGTTGAGGAAAATAGGGATAAATATTCCTTAAAGCATCAAAGCCCCCGCGCTGGCTGCGGTTTCACGTGCACCGCTGGCACCCGGGGGTGTTGTAGCAGGGAAAGGAGGGAGTTTGGAGGAGGCAAAGCAGCTTCCAAAGGCTCGGAGGCAGGGAGGGACTGAGCTGAACTCGCTGCCCACGCGCCGGGAACTCCGTAAATCCTCGGGCTCGGTGTTGCTGCGAGTGGAGCTCATCTGCCTTTGTAAGAAAATAAGCATGAATAACCATCAGTTGCACTAATGGAGGTGATTTATGTTGCAAAACGCTGCTTGCAAAGACTTCAGAAGAATTCACGCCTCTGACACCTCGAATTTCAGCCGCACGATGATGTAAAGCTCTTCACAATGGAAAAAAAATCAAGTGTCTGAGTGTTAATCTCATTTTTAAAACACCTTTTATCACAAAGTATGGTGAATGATTTGCTCAAAGGCAGGTTCTTTGCTTAGGTGGCAGAGCTGGATGATTTCTTTTTTAAATGTATTCAGGTGTGGTGTTTGGTTTTCCCTCAAATTCAGGATGTTTTCTCTGGTGGTGTTCTTCACCTGCAGACAAGTCTCGAAATAAGAGAGGACAGATCCTTAGAAAGGACTTGATTCCCCATCATGACCCTCAACCCATCTCTCCCTTCAGTTGTAACCCCCAGATAAATCCACAGCTTTATTTTTCCATGGGACATTCCAGGTTTCTACTCCTCTTTGGGTCAGGGCTGCTTGCTGTATTTTCAGTGGAATATTTTGAGCTGGAAACCTCATTTTCCCAAGCTTGTAACTAATGTTAATTTGAAAGAAACTTAATGAAAGAATCTTTTTTTTTAGTTAAATGTTTGCCAGGAAAAAGCCACTCAACCCTGTGAACAGACAGACCATCTGTAGGCCGTGATGTTCATCTGGGATTTGGGGAGATCTGGGTGTGAAGTCAAATCCTAACTAATTTTTTTTATTATTATTGCTGCAGGGGAAATCCAACCCTCCAGTGGTCGGTGGCCCTGCATGAGGATGAGGAAATGGGAATTTCACCCTGGAACAGGCAAATCCACAGTGGCCAGTTTGTCCTGACTGATGGGCAGGTCCTCGCACTCCAGACTGGAAAGGTTTCGTGGGGGTTTTGTCCTGATGTAGAGAAAGCAAAATGCTTTAAATTGCTTTTTATTCTGATTGAGGAAACAATTTCCTGTGAGTTCAAGCCTGGAAGCAGAGCCTTGATCCCAACAGAGAGCTGGGATGTTCCTGTCGTGCGAATCCACGGCTCTGTTGGCCTTGGAGCTCCTGGCACATTTCAGGCACTGGATGGGGAGGCTGAAAAATTCCCTTGGCTCTGTCCTAGCAACCCTTCCAAGCTGATATTTGAAAACAAGCTTCCATAGCATCATCTCAATATTCCCAATGTTTACTGGCATTACAATTCTCTTGATACTCCTGGAACTAAGGTAGTCTATCTTCAGGTCCTCAGGACTCACTTCTCATTTCTGTGGCTGTTGAACGTAGAAACCTGACTCGTATCCAGGTTTTTCTCTTTTCCCTTGACTTTTCCACTGGCTTTTTTTGGCACCGGGTCCAACTGGCATCCTGAGGTGATGAGGAGATAAAAGCAGCAAGGCCAAAAGTCTTGGAAAGGATTTGGGTGATGGTTGTTAAACATTTTAGGGCGTGGGATGTGTTACAGGCTGGGTTTGTAGCTGTGAGCTTGACTCTGTGTCCTGCTGTGGGGACAAGTGCTCCTTCCAGGATGAACCCCTGGGATCAGGAATGTTAAAAGTCTTTATCCATGAATTGCTTGGTTTTTTGTAAATTCGGCTAATGAAAAGTGCACTGAGAGGGAATGTGGGCACAGAGGGATTGGCCTGGACAGGGTGGACTAAAAGGTGAGGGGGTTGTGGTTGAATTTCTGGGGGCTTTCTGCACGGATGCACATCAGTATCCGATGAAAGAGGTGGCTGGGAATTGCGGACACAAACGTAGCAATCCCGGGAGAGACGCGTGGAGGTCACCTTAACTGTGGGAATCTTGCTCCAAGTTCTTGATGCTCCTTTCCTGGCCTTTCCCGAAGCTGTGCTCAGTTTGCTGAAGACCTGGAGCATTTCTCCTTGCTGGGAGTTACTTGGAATCGCTGCAGGATCCGGCACCAGAACCCTGAATGCAGGAGAGGAGATTCCACGTGCCCTCGGCACAACTGGGTTCCTTAAGGATTGTGGATCTCCAGACAGGCAACTGCTACTGGATCCGAGCCTGCTGCTTAATTCCTGGCGTGTTTGGGACAGAATTCATCTGGGATTTGGTTGTAAGACTTTGGCCTTACGGAAAAAATTCAGTGTGAGCTGAGAGAACAGTTGGATCAGAGCCTGTATTCCTCACTGCCAGATACATCCCTTGGAATCATGGTGGAGCTTTCTCTGGGAATGTGGGCTGGACACTGCTCTGAACGTGTCAGATCCCTTCTCCTGGTCCCCTGTGCTTATTCCTTGTGCTGCTGGAGGGTTCTCTGGGACAGCTTTGTGGGGTGGAGGAGCCTGGAGCTCTCCCTCAGATTCCTGGTTTTCCCAGAGTCCTGGCTTCTGCAATCAGTGTTTCCTTTCCTGAAGAATTTCTGGAGATGGAAAAAGCTTGTAGGGTGGGAATGTTCTTTCTGTAACAGCTCTGTGCAGTTCTCCCAGGAGTGCTCTCAGCTGTTTTGTTCGTGGGATTCCAAGATTTCACATTCCTGGGCATGTCTTCCATGGTGGAGAAGGGAGAGGGCAGATGGTTCACCCCAGCTGTGTTAGTAACTGAGGGCTCACCTGGAATTCACCTCATTCCGAGGAAAGAGGGCTTTCCCAGCTTCCTCATTCCTGCTAATGCACTTCCAGAGATTTCCCCTGTGTTGGTGCAAGGGCTTTATTGCTGAAATCTGCTTTATTTTCAGTCTGTCCTCAATTACTGAGTCAGGCAATGGTTTGGGTGGGAAGGGACTTTAAATATCATCCAGTTCCAACTCAAACCATGGGCAGGGACACCTTCCACTATCCCAGGGTGCTCCAAGCCCCGTCCAACCTGGTCTTGGAACTTCCAGGGATCCAGGGGCAGCCACAGCTTGTCTGGGAATTTGTGCCAGGGTCTCACCACCCTCCCAGGGAAGAATTGCTGGTATCATGTTGATAAACAAAGTGGTTGTTCCCAAACCTTTCATCCCAGTATTTCTCCCTTTCATGAACCCAATTCACTCACTGATTTTTTGATGGGAATTTTAGGTCTTTGCCACCACAGGGACAATATTCAGATATGGCCCTGTGTGGCTCATAAATACTTTTTGAATTTGGATTGAGTCAGAGTGTGGAAAACAGCTTTAATTTACAGTCAGCATTAACTCACAGATCTGAGGAGCATCCAGGCTGGGCCTGCTCAGGATCAGGCTGGGAGAGCTGGTTTTTATTAAGCAGGCCTTGATTTAGTCCCAAGTAAAACCATTTGTGTTTAACCTGCTCTGTGAAGCTGCTGCTAGTGTGAAAATCCTCCAGTATTAAACATTTTCTGGGCCATCATCGTACACAGCAGGACCGTGTAAGAGTTTGGGAACCTGGAATAGTTATCCGGGGGTACATTTCCTAAGGAATTAAACTTTAAAACTTCCTGATGTGCTACTGAGTGACGTGAAAAGATCTGGTGACAAATGTCCCTCAACATCGGCGCTGAAAGCAGCCACGACACCTCGTTGGGAGGCTCCTCTCCACAAACCTGGAGCGTTGTCGCTTTTCCCAGAGATTCCTGTTGGATTTTAGCAGGGAAATCACTTGCACTGAGGGCATTTATGTTTCCAGCTGCCCTTTGTGAGCTGCTCCTGGGTGACTGCCGGGTGCAGCGAGCTCCTTGCCACGGAATTTTTGGGGCAGAGCAGCTCATGCTGAACCGAGAAAACTCCGGAGCCAAACCAAATGGCTGCAAACTTTTCCCTCTCCCCATGAGAGCGAGGGGAAGGAGGTTGTTGTGTCCAAACCCTTTTGGAGCCGACACTGTGGGAAAAGTCTGTCCAATCTGGGAGCCATTGTACTTGAGGAACTGCAATAAATCCTGCCGGACCCCGCAGGTGGGACTTGGATCTCCTCACCCAAGCTGCCGGCCTGGAGTCGGCACCTCGGGGTGCAGGAGCCTCTCACAGCCCTTTGTGAGGCACCTCCAGCAGATTTCAGAGGTTGTAATTTAAGATCAGGGATCTGAGATGGGAATTCTTTGTTCCTGGTGGGTTGGGAATATTTCAGTGTGTGCCCAGGTGTCATCAAGGTCCAAGGGGGGGTCTGTGGAATTCCTGCAATCCTGGGCAAACTTCATGCCATGAAAGCAGGAAACCTTTTCCATCCGAGTGAAAAATCGTGGGGGAAAAAAAGGGGAATCTACCTTTAGTTCCCAGTAGCTGGAACATTCCTGCCAAGCTCCTGCTGTGATGTGAGGGATCTTATTTGAAATATTCCGTGTCTCCTTCTCTCAAATGGGAGCAGCCTCGGCGCTGCAGAGCTGAAATTCAGGTGGGAATAAACCTTTGATTTTCTCCTGCTTCCCTTGTAATTCATATCCACACTGTTGATGAAAGGGAATTGCTGTAGGATATTATTCCCAACCCATTAACCCTGATTCACAGCAGAATTCCTTATCAAGCTTCAGCGCTGAAACATCACCACTAATTGTCTTAACCGAGCCTTGCTTGGAATAAAGATTTCCTGCCTTTCCCATTGTATTCCCTTCTTCCCACTTGCTTTTCCCTTTGTATTCCACTCTTCCCGAAGCGCTTTGATTCTTCCAGTTGTTCTTTTCACGCCGCGCTCTCCCCCTTCTGTCTCTTCCCAAGACTCGGGAGTTTTTTTGGGGCTTGCAAGTCAAATTAACATGAGAGTGCCACGATTTGCATGGGAGCTGTGGGAGGTCTCCACCAGCTCCGGAGGCAGCCGGGGAGAATGGAATTCATGGGAGCAGAGACTTTGAGCATCCTCAGTGCATTTATTTCATGGAATTCATCTGAGCAGGGGCTCTGAGCATCCTCACTGCATTTATTTCATGGAATTCTTCAGAACAGGGACTTTGAGCATCCTCAGTGCATTTATTTCATGGAGTTCATGGGAGCAGGGGCTCTGAGCATCCTCAGTGCATTTATTTCATGGAATTCCTGGGAGCCAGGGACTTTGAGCATCCTCAGTGCATTTATTTCATGGAATTCATCGGAGCCAGGGGCTCTGAGCATCCTCAGTGCATTTATTTCATGGAGTTCATGGGAGCAGGGACTCTGAGCAGCCTCAGTGCATTTATTTCATGGAGTTATCAGAGCCAGGGGCTCTGAGCATCCTCAGTGCATTTATTTCATGGAATTCATGGGAGTCAGGGACTTTGAGCATCATCAGTGCATTTATTTAATGGAATTCTTCAGAGCCAGGGGCTCTGAGCATCCTCACTGCATTTATTTCATGGAATTCATCAGAGCAGGGACTTTGAGCAGCCTCAGTGATTTTATTTCATGGAATTCATCTGAGCAGGGGCTCTGAGCATCCTCAGTGCATTTATTTCATGGAGTTCATGGGAGCAAGGACTTTGAGCAGCCTCAGTGCATTTATTTAATGGAATTCTTCAGAGCAGGGATTTTGAGCATCCTCAGTGCATTTATTTCATGGAATTCATGGGAGCAGGGACTCTGAGCAGCCTCAGTGCATTTATTTCATGGAGTTATCAGAGCCAGGGGCTCTGAGCATCCTCAGTGCATTTATTTCATGGAATTCATGGGAGCAGGGACTTTGAGCAGCCTCAGTGCATTTATTTAATGGAATTCTTCAGAGCAGGGATTTTGAGCATCCTCAGTGCATTTATTTCATGGAATTCATCAGAGCAGGGGCTCTGAGCAGCCTCAGTGCATTTATTTCATGGAGTTCATGGGAGCAGGGGCTCTGAGCATCCTCAGTGCATTTATTTCATGGAATTCATCGGAGCCAGGGGCTCTGAGCATCCTCAGTGCATTTATTTCATGGAATTCATGGGAGCCAGGGACTTTGAGCATCCTCAGTGAATTTGTTTCATGGAGTTCATGGGAGCAGGGGCTCTGAGCATCCTCAGTGAATTTATTTCAAACATGTCTCTGGTAGGGCCCCAACGCTCTCCTAAATCCGAGCTCACGCCTTGCAGGAAGGGATGGAAAACTCAGCAGCTCTGAGGATTCATCCCAAGATTCCTCAGGGCAGGGGAGGGTGGGGAATTGGCTTTTACCGACGTCATTGTGGTGCTGTGGTCACTCAGATGTGTCAGGACGCTGAAATTCCACGTCGGGCTTGGGATATTTTGAATATTTGGGTCAATGGGCTTTGAGTAAATTCCTTGGATCCAAGTAAATGGGTTTTTTTTCCCGGATTAAATGTTTTTCCTTGACTTGCTGCATCAGGATTGAGAGCAAACATGAAGTCACAATCTTAGGAGGACTCAACGAATTTGTCGTGAAGTTTTATGGACCACAAGGAAGTAAGTTCGTGACCCAGCCCTTCCGAAAAACAAGCCAGTGGGTTGTGGTGGGGAATAAGGAGATGCCATTCCTGAGGGGAAGAGATGAGCAAATCTAAGGGGGATAGAGAGAAATCCAGGGAAGCTGCTTTCTGGAGGGTGGGGAGGATCCAGCTGTGAGCATGGACATGGATAGACCCCATCCCTTGGAGCTGGCAGAGCTGGATGCTGCCTCTGGAAACCTCCAGCCTTCAGCATTCCTGAGCTTTCCTAGACCCAGCTCCCAAGTTTTGCATCAGTCATGGGAATTTCTGTGGAGTTTGTCATTAAAATGGCTTTTCCACCTTAATTTAGCACCATCTCCAGAGGTGAGGAGGTTATCCCAAAGTGCCTGTTTTTAATCTGGTGTCTTTGTGCCGAGATCTTCTCCAGAATCAGCTCAAATCGTGTCAGGCAGAGCAGGAAAAGGGCTTTTCCCATGGGAGGTTTGCTCTGAAATCTCACTCCCAGCGGAGCCGTGTATTATTCCAGAGATGTGTTTTCCTTAATGCTCTGGTTCTGTTTATCCTCTCCTCAGCTGTGGAATGTCTAATTCCTGCTTTTCTTCCCTTTCAGCACCATATGAAGGTGGAGTATGGAAAGTTAGAGTCGACCTTCCTGACAAATATCCCTTCAAATCCCCATCTATAGGTAACAAATGCTCATTTTCCATCAAAATCCCCTGATTTGTGCATCAAGTTTGCAGGTGGAGTTGTACCAGTGCAATGTAAGACTTTTAAGTCTGCAAAATGTTTTTATCAGATTTCAGATCTCAAGCAGAGAGGAATTTTGGGCTTTGGAAGGAGTAGGAGCTGGGAGTGGGATTTGGCTGCATATTTGTGTGTTGGTGAATTAAATCTCTATTCCATGTGCTTTTTTTTAATAATAACTCCACTGGTGGGTGGTGGAGCAAAAACTGCAGTTCATGGTCTTGGGGTGAACCCAACTTTTGGGGTCTTCTGTCCAAAAGTGGATGGAAGTTCCTCCACTGAAACCTCCATCCTCTTGGAGCAGGGAATGCAAATGCAGAACAACTCAGGAGCAGGGATTTATCACCAAAAAAAAAATGCTGGCTTGACTGGTCAGGTTTGTTTCACCTTGGAAATTTGATTAGGAAATGGTTTTTAGCTTGGATCCATCTTTGGGGAGCAGGGAGCCACCTCAGATGTCTCCAGGTGCCCGACTTTATTCCAGTTGCCGAAGCCATAAATAAAATAACCAATTTTCCAGTTTTCTGCTTGGAAAAGTGGAGCAGGTGCAGGAAGTTTCAGCATCTCCCTTGAGATGGTGAAATGAGTGTCACCTCTGGGGCAGTGTCACCTGTGGGGCAGAGGGATGTGTTTGGGGCAGTGTCACCTGTGGGGCAGAGGGATGTGTTTGGGGCAGTGTCACCTCTGGGGCATTGTCACCTCTGGGGCAGTGTCACCTATGAGGCATTGTCACCTCTGGGGCAGAGGGATGTGTTTGGGGCAGTGTCACCTCTGAGGCAGTGTCACCTCTGGGGCAGAGGGATGTGTTTGGGGCAGTGTCACCTGTGGGGCAGTGTCACCTCTGAGTCAAAGTCACCTCTGGGGCAGAGTGTCACCTCTGGGGCAGTGTCACCTCTGAGTCAAAGTCACCTGTGAGGCAGTGTCACCAGTGGGGCAGAGGGATGTGTTTGGGGCATTGTCACCTCTGGGGCAGTGTCACCTCTGGGGCAGTGTCACCTCTGGGGCAGAGGGATGTGTTTGGGGCAGTGTCACATCTGGGGCAGTGTCACCTGTGGGGCAGAGGGATGTGTTTGAGGCAGTGTCACCTCTGGGGCATTGTCACCTCTGGGGCAGTGTCACCTCTGAGGCATTGTCACCTGTGGGGCAGAGGGATGTGTTTGAGGCAGTGTCACCTCTGGGGCATTGTCACCTCTGGGGCAGAGGGATGTGTTTGGGGCAGTGTCACCTCTGGGGCATTGTCACCTCTGGGGCAGTGTCACCTCTGAGGCATTGTCACCTCTGGGGCAGAGGGATGTGTTTGGGGCAGTGTCACCTCTGGGGCATTGTCACTTCTGAGTCAAAGTCACCTGTGGGGCAGTGTCACCTGTGGGGCAGTGTCACCACTGGGGCAGAGGGATGTGTTTGGGGCAGTGTCACCTCTGGGGCATTGTCACCTCTGGGGCAGAGGGATGTGTTTGGGGCAGTGTCACCTCTGAGTCAAAGTCACCTCTGGGGCAGAGTGTCACCTGTGGGGCAGTGTCACCTCTGGGGCAGTGTCACCTCTGGGGCAGAGGGATGTGTTTGGGGCAGTGTCAACTCTGGGACATTGCCACCTCTGAGGCATTGTCACCTCTGGGGTGACACCTCTGGGGCAGAGGGATGTGTTTGGGGCAGTGTCACCTCTGGGGCAGTGTCACTTCTGAGTCAAAGTCACCTCTGGGTCAGTGTCACCTGTGGGGCAGTGTCACCACTGGGGCAGAGGGATGTGTTTGGGGCAGTGTCACATCTGGGGCAGTGTCACCTGTGGGGCAGAGGGATGTGTTTGAGGCAGTGTCACCTCTGGGGCATTGTCACCTCTGGGGCAGAGGGATGTGTTTGGGGCAGTGTCACCTCTGGGGCAGTGTCACATCTGGGGCACGGGGATGTGTTTGGGGCAGTGTCACCTCTGAGTCAAAGTCACCTCTGGAGCAGTGTCACCTGTGGGGCAGAGGGATGTGTTTGTGGCTCAGCCACCACAGGACTCCAGGAAAGGGGAGAGCTCCCAAGGAGAACTGATGTGGAAACTCCACTGGAAGGGTTGGATGGGATGGGCCCTTTCCAACATCAGCATCCTCCTTTGGAGCTCACAAGCATTGGCTGCTGCCTTAAAATAACCCCTTAGGCTAAGATTTTATTTGAGAGCTCTGTGGGATGAGAAATAATCTGTTCCAAGTGGGAATTGTGCCTTTTGGGAGTGGGTGATGCTGTTCATCCGCCATCCTTTACCTTTTTTTTGTTGGTTTGAAGCCTTCTGTGAACCCCAGAAATGTGCAAAGAGCTGAGTGACAACAGAGAAATCGGCAGCTCTGAGGAGCCTTTTCTTCCTCCTGAGTCAGCTCTGGAGCTTCCTCTTGGAGCGTCACATTCCAAGTGTGAATTCCCACTATTTGCTGCCAGTCCTTTGTCCCTCCTCACTCCAAAGTGACACAAACCCATCAGGGCAGTCCTAAATCATGGAATGCTTTGGGTTGGAAGGGACCTTAAACCTCCTCCAGTTCCAACCCCGACACCTTCCAGAATCCCAGGGTGCCCCAACCCCAATCCATCCTGGCCTTGGACACTTCCAGGGATCCAGGGGCAGGATGATGTGCAGGGAGCTGTTCCCTGCTCAAATCTCTGAGTTGTTTTGACCCTTCTAATGTTGATTTTGCTGCCTTTTTTTAGTTTTCCATCCCTCACTTGTTTAAATCCATTGTGTTTCCACTGGTTTATCCCAGACCTCATGAGGAGCTTCCCTCACCCTACGAGTCTCTGTTCAAGTGGCTGAAAAAAACCTTTTTTTCTTCCCAAAAATCTGCCTCTTGCTGGAAAATCCCTTTTTTTCTTCCCAAAAATCTTCCTCTTGCTGAAAACCCCGTTTTATCTCCTCAAGCTCTTGCTGAAACCCCCCCTTTTTTCTTCCCAAAAATCTGCCTCTTGCTAGAAACAAGAGTTGGGTTGGATAAAGTCCTTGCTAGACCTGAGCTGGCTTAGCAAAGCAGAACTCTGGAAAAGCTGGGAAGCTCCAAGGGAAGTGCTGGGACTCAGGAAAGCTCCCAGGAAGCTGCAGGGAGGGGTTTGTTTTCCTTTGGTTCCTGTTTTTGCTGCCCCAGCCCAGCTTATCTGGGACAGCCAGGCCTGGGTGAAGCCTTCTGGGCCATCCCGATTATCTCTGGTTTGGACATTGCTGATAACTCCAGATCAAACCTTTGTCCCAGCTGAACTGGGAGCACTGGAAATGGTCCTGTTCTCTCCCATTCCACGGAGTGTCCTAACCCAGCCTGAGCTCTGGATAACTCAGGAATTCATTGGGAAGAAATCTCCTGTGGAAATCTCTGATTTTTAGAGGTGGAAGTGAAGGATTTCAGGGATTATGGAGCCCATAAATGGACGGGAGGTCCTGGACTTGTTTCTGTTCTCAGCAGAGTTCAAACTGTCCATGTGAGTCCCTCCTTGGAGAAAATATGGAATCCAGCAGCTTTTCCTTGAATAAATTCCACTTTTATGCTAAAGCTTAAAGCAAAAGCACCGTCCTTGCACCTTCCCTTGTTCCTCCAGGACTGGAGGCTGAACTATTCCTTCCATCCCTGGAAATCTTTGATCCTGGCGTGGACTTTTTGCAAAAAACTTGGAGGTTTTGGAGCATTTTGGGCTTTTTTTTTTCGGTTTTACCATGGAATTTTTTTTGGAGCAAATAACTCGACGGCTCGGAGCGTATCCGTGTGCTCCAGAAAAATCATGGCTGAGAGTTCCCTTCTAATCTGCTCCAACGGCTTTTGTCCCAGCGTGGCTCCAAGGATGAGATCCAGGGAATCTTGGTGTTCTCTCCCAAAGCACCAATCTGACTAGAAGAGGGTTTTCCAGTGGGCTCCAGAGTTGTCCCCGGGAGAGGTGTGGATGTTTTGGGAATCCCTGAAGGAGCAGGGATGCTCTTTGTGTCCAGGAGAAGCTTTTTGGCTCTTTTCCTGCCAAATCTTCGCTCCCTTCTCCCATCCACAGCTCCTTCCTCAAATAACCATGGCATTTATTCCCTGCCCTTCACATGGATCATCAGTAGTGCTGTTCCCTAAAATTGGCACCGGGAATGGCTCTTGAGGACCTAAACCATCCTGGAATCCGTGTGGAGATTCCTGGGACAGCTCCCAGTGTTCCATCACATCCTGCGGTGCCTTCCCGGTGTTCCTGGCACTGCCCGGATGTGCTGTGGAATCGGACAGATCCCCTATTTTGCAGGATGGTTTTTCCCAACAGGAGCTCCCCAGCTTGCAGTAAAAAGGGAAATGGACATCCTAGAAAAAAACCAGGAATCTAAACGGAGCCAGATGTGGGGCTGGCAGCTTGGCTCTGGGCTTGAGTGTTCCCATCAGGATAATTAAATCCCTAAAGATCCCAATTTTCAGGGTTGACCTGGAGCAGTTGCTCTGAACAAAACCAACTCCAGTCACTTCCTGATGCTGCTGCTCCCGAAGCTTCAGCCAATTCATGGGAATGGGAATATTCCTGCATTTGTGAGGAAGCACTTCCCTGCTCCATGTCTGCTTCCACTTCCAAAGTGTCTGGAGCTGTTTGTGATTTCACCGCCCCTGCTGGCTCCACTTCTCTCCTTTTCCCTGGGATTTGATATCTTCAGGGGAACTTCCTGCCTTTCCTGCTTTTCCAAAGGGGAGTTGTGGAGAACTGGAAGGGCTCTTTGGAGCTCCCAGGTCAGGAGGAAACGTGGTGTAAATTTGGTGTTTTTAATCACTCCCTGCTCCTGCCAAGAGCTGGAGATTCACTCTCTTTGATGCCACAAACAGGAGGAAATTCACTGGGAATGTCCTGCCCTGCTCGGATACAGGAGCAGTAGAAACAACCTGGGAGCTCGAGCTCTTCCCTGGAATTGATTTACTATTTAATTACTATTTATTAATTTCTATTATTTAAATTTAAATGTATTATTTCATTGCTAAAATCTGCAGGAATATTAGGCCAGCACTGGGTTTGTTCATAATCAAATCCCACAGCTGGAAAATTCACATTCAATGTGCCCAGAGCCTCGATTTCCGAAATAAATTCTATATATTCTATATATACTTATAAAAATTCTCTATATATTTATAAATTCTCTCTATATTTATAAATCGATATCTATTTATAAATTGATATCTATTTATAAATTTATATCTATTTATAAATTCTCTTTATTTCTATATTATATTATCTTTATTTATTATTATATGATATTATTATATTTTCTGTGTCTTCATACCCAGCTCTCATTTTCCTCCATCTCTGTCCCAGTTATCTGCAGGTGCCTTGCATTTCTGTTTTCCCTTTTTTCCAAGTGTTTTCCCAAACCAAACACCCTCTGTGTGCACAGAACATATGGAATATATATAAATATAAATATATATGTATATATATATGTATAGAACAAGGCATTGTGGCAGCTGGTACAAGAATGAAGCCGGATTTAACTTAATTTTTAAAAAATTTCATTTAATTCCAGCCAGGATTTAACAGATTTCTGCTGGCCTGTGCATAATTTATTGTTTTTGGGAAGCTGCTGAGATTTGAGTGATAAAAACTCCTCGTGTTAGTGAGTGCACCCCGTTCTGAGTGCTCTGAGAGGGCTCCTCAGCTCCAAATTCCATCAAAAACCAATTTGTGCCTTTGCCAAGGAGGGCTCCTTGACCTGACAGGGAGTGAAGCTCCGAGCTGGGAACATCCCTGAAAAATGGGAACGGCCACAGGCTAAACCAGTTGTTCCAGGCACCAGTGGGGACTGGGACAGAGGATTTGCTCTGGTGCCCTCTCCCCACCTCCTACCACAGCTCCTCAATCTTCTCGTGGTGGTTCCACAGGAAGGGAGTCCCTGAAATTGGTGTAAAGTGGGTTTAAAAATTTTAAAAATGGTGTAAAGAGGGTTTAAAAATTAAAAAAAATGAAAAATCTAAAGATTAAAACCCAGCTCCTTTGCAGGCCTTTGGGTGTTTGGGGAGGCAGAAGTGTCCAACTGGCCTCAATCCATGAGCAAATCCCTGTGTGGGGAGTTTGGGATGGGTAGGTGGATATGAACCCTCTCCATCCCTGGATCCAGTGGGAAATCCTCTTGAATTTATCCCCAGCCACGCAGCTGCGGTTGGAATTTCATTTTTCATGGATGTTTATGGTCAGTTTTTCCTTTTTATTGGTCGAGATAAACACGGAGCACGTCGGTGTTAGCGGGCTCTCCCTGGGCAAGGCCAGGAGCTCGGGATGTGCCTTTGGGAACGTCGCTCTTCCCTCTTATCTCCCAACTTTTGAGTTCTGCCTGGATGGTGGATGAACACCTTGGGATAGTGGAAAATATCCCCATGGAAGGAGCTGGAACTGGATGAGCTTTATGGTCCCTTCCAACCCAAACCATTCTGTGGGAATCTTCCACATTCCCCAAGTTCTCCAGGTTTTAGGGATCTGCCTTTTGGAGGAGAACTTGCTGGCGAAGCAACTCTCGACAGCAGCACGTTGGTTCTTGTCATTCCTCGTGGCCATTTCCCGGGAGTTGCAGTCCGGACGTCGATGTAAGTCGGGAATTCCTCCCGTTGTCCCTCTGTGGTTTTTGCTCACTTTGATCCCACTACCAAGGCAGTGCCTTGGATCTTAGGGTTAGATGGGATATAGGGAAGGAATTCCTGGCTGGGAGGGTGGGGAGGGGCTGGGCTGGAATTCCCAGAGAAGCTGTGGATGCCCCATCCCTGGCCGTGCCCAAGGCCAGGCTGGAGCACCCCTGGGACAGTGGGAGGTGTCCCTGCCCATGGCAGGGGTGGCACTGGATGGGCTTTGAGGTCCCTTCCCACCCAGCCCATCCTGGAATTCTGTGATTTTCCGACCCATCCACAGCTGGTGCTTGAGCACGATGAGAGAACCTCATTCCATGCTGGAATACATCCAGCTGCTGGAGCGTTCTGAGTGTTCCCGTGTTTCCAGCACCGAGGAAGACTGGCATCCTCTCGGTGAGCTGAGATTTAAATTTAACAATGCCCTTCTCCTCGAGGATTTTTGGCAATCCAAGGAATTCTCACTCCGGGGCTGTTGATGAAACATCACAGTTTTCAAGGTCGGCATCCACATGTTGGTTTTCCAGGGTGGGAACACCTACATCTCTTCCTGTTGTGGAATTCCTTTGGGATGTCCAGGGTTCTTCTGTTATCAGCCAAAGGCTTTTTATCCACGTGGATTTTATGCTTTGCTTCCAAAGGCAATCCTGGACCTCAGTGTCTCCATATGGAAAGAGGGTGGACTGTGCTGCTCACATTCTTCCCAAGCATTGGCTTTTCCAAGAGTTCAGTGGGAATTTTGGTTTAAAATGTTAAGTGTTTGCAGTCAGTCCAGCACCTGGAATCGCAGGCTGTGACCTCGGCTTCACGCTCCAGGTCATGGAGAGAACCCAAAATCCCGATCCTGTCCGATGGAATGCTCACCTGGAAATCTGCTTGCATTAATTGGGATGTGCTGTGTTCAGGCCTGTGGCACTAAAATTCCACTGCTGGGAATTTTTTTCCCTCCTTCCTAGCTTCTTTTTGAACTTGGAATTTCGTTTTTACCTGGATGTTCATGGGCGCTGTGTCCTTTTTATCTGTAAAAATAAACACGGAGCAAGTCGGGTTTATCGGAACGATGTCGGCGCAGGAGAATTTACATTCCACATAAAGGAGGAGAGAATTGCGCTTATTCCTGGATCAGGGAAAAGAAGGATTTCAATGGAGCCTGAGCAGTTTGTGTCCATGGAATGAGGCTGGGGAATGAGTCCTCAGAAATGAATGTGGGGAGAGGATGTTCCTGTTCTTCCCTGGAGAACAACTGTTCCATTTGGGAAGCTTGAACCCAAGCACAGTGTGAAGGAAGGGATTATTCCCTGTGTCTTCCCCACCCTCTCCATTCTTCATTTCACTGTTTGGTTTTTCCCCCCAAAGAGCCAGGCAGGATTTAGGATTGGAATCGGTGCTCGCTGCAGCTCAGCTCCGGCAAAATGGATCCGTGACCTGATTTAAACTTGTGGGAGCTGCAGAACGTAAATATTTGATGGAACTACAGCTTCCCTTTTTAAATCTGCTTCAGTTTTTCCAGCTAAATCCTGCCAAGCTCTTCCTGAAATCCACTTGTTAGCGTGGAGATGTTTATGGAGTTCTCCCTTCTCCTCGTGGAGATTGTTCTGGCTTCGGGCGTCGTCTCAGCCTTGCGTTGTGTTTGTGCAAAATCCCGCGGTCCAAGGAAACTTGGAATTCCCTTTGTGTCAGAATCCATGGGAAGGAAGGGAGTTCAACCCCTATGCCAGCTCTGATCCCAGCTGGGATCCATCACTCAAACTGGGATTGCTCCTTGTTTGGGCAGGGATGATACTCCAGTGCTTGGATGAAGGTGGGGGAGGGTTGGGAGCTTTTTAAATGGTAAATGAGGAATTTTTTTAGGCTTTTTGGGGCTGTTCTGCAAAGAAAACTTCGGTGTGTTTTGAGTCCTGGAAGGAGCTTTTTCAATGGATTGAGTCAGTATCCCAGACCTGAATTTCTTCTGTTTTTATCCTCGTCAGAAGCAAGAGTTGCTGTTGGCTTTAATGGATTCCTGCAGAGTGCAGGGAGATTCCCACCTGGGCCGTGTTTGTCGGAATTTCTGGGCTGTGGGATGGTGGCACGAGAGGGGAAAAGGAGATTTTATTACAAATTCTCAATAAAAAAGGTGGCACAACAGGGAAAAGGGGGATTTATTTCAAACTCTCAATTAAAAAAGCACCACCAAGGTTTGGAAGCAGCTTCTCCTGGTTGGAGCCGCCCCTCTGGGATTCATTCCATCCCCGTTCCGTGTTTGTTTCGTGCCCCCATCCAGATATTTGGGTTCTTCCTGTTGAAGAGTTGGGATCCTGGATCCTGCGTCCACTCTCAGCCATCATCAGAAACATTTTTTGGGGTGGATGCGCTTTGCTCCCACACAGGCTGAGGATGGTGCATAATTCCATTAATATCTTCATTTCATCATTATTTATGGGGTAAGAGAGGAGTGTTTGGAGCTTCCAACTGTCTTGAACTTGAGGCTGAAGTTGGCAGCTGGTAAACAAAATTTACCTTTTGATCAAAGTGTGGGGCTCCTTCTGCTGGGACATTGGGAGTCTTGAAACCACGGGGGCTTATTTAACAATTTAATTTACAACTCAGAACAAAGAAATCCCTCTCAAATCCAGAAATCTGAAATGTGGACAAAGCCACATTGAGCTCTCTCCTCCTAAACCTCGTCTGAGCTGTTTTTAGGAGACCAGAGGCACTAATAGGAGAATTAATTGTTGTTATTGATGAAAAATTGGAATTATTACCTCCCTGGCTCACAGATGTAGATTAATGTTGTGATGTCGAGCTCATAGAAAATCTCTGTTGGGAAAACTGCATTTAAAAAAACCCAAATGTTGAGCTTAAATTTGTGTCCAGTGTTTATTTAAAATTCTTTAAATTAGAAATACAATTCAATACATATAATTATAAATATAATTAAAGTTATATAAATTCAGTGTTCAGTGTTTATGTAAAATTCTTGCATTTCTAAACCCACTTCATCAGATGTGGGAGCTCCGCTGAGCTCGTGGAAAGGAATTTTCAGGCTCCAACAAAAGCTTTGTGGTTGCACTGCAGAGTTTTCCTGAATTTCCTGAATCCAGGTTTGCCTGGATTTTGAGGGAAAGGCCGAGGACCCCGGGCTGGGAATGGTGCCTTCCTATTTTAAAGGTTACACAGCTATTTATAGCTCAGGCTGGGATGGCTCTGAAACCACTCCGATGAATCCTTGTTCCATAAATCCCAGACTTCTCTTGGGAAAAAAATTACATTTATTTGGGATTTTTCTGCTAATTTACCTCTGTGTCTCCTTGCAGGATTCATGAATAAAATCTTCCATCCCAACATCGACGAAGCGTAAGTGAATCCCTCCTCCGTGTCTGTGTTAAATCCTCCACAATTTCCCGTATTTTCCCTTTTTTTTTTTTGGTTGTGCTTCCATGTCAGTAAAATTCCGATTTATTTTCTCGTGGGCAGAGTGGGAAGATCGAGGAAGTTGATGGCTGTTGACCATAAATAGGAATAAATCAGGGCTTATCCCAAACCCTGGGGAAGGGGTAAGGGAGGATTTTATTCCATTCCCGGAGTGTTTTCCAGTGTTAATTCCGTCTTTTCCGTGTGTTCCAGGTCAGGAACTGTATGTCTAGATGTAATCAATCAAACTTGGACAGCTCTCTACGGTGAGTTGGGCATTTTCCTCTGGGTTGGGGGGATTGATGATTTCAGGCCGCTTTTTGGGGTTTTTTTCTTTGATTTTGGGGTTTTTACTGGATTTGAAACTCCTCCCTGAGCCAAGATCTCGTGAAAAATAAGATTTTTTTGCAGGTTAGGAGGTGGCATTGCCTCTGATGCTGCCGAGTGGTTCCCTTGGGCTCATTTCTGGTTATAAATCTCCTTTTTAGAGATAAAACAGGTCAGCTGAAGCTCCTTTAAAATGGAATTTAGGGAAAGTTGGGCTTGTTGGAAGGAGCACAGCTGAGTTTGGTCCAGGCTGCGTTTAAAAATGGGAACTTCAGATATTCCAGTTACGCTTTGTGAAGGAAACCCAGGGAAACGTGCACATGAAATCCCTCAGGTTCTTCCCTGGAAAACTGATTTTAGCTATAACTCCTCATTGGAATGATGGAATTCCTCAGGCAGTTCCTCAGGGATGAGGGTCACAGCGTGGATTTGTCGTGGGAGATCAACTTTGCCACTTTTCTGTAAAAAGGACAAAAGGATTCCAGTGGTTTTTGTTCCAGCATTCCGGGTCCTGCCTTGGAGCTGCAGGGGGACCCTGGGATGGCTGAATTCCCTCTGCTTCTTCCCTCTAAAGTCACCAGTCCAAGATTCCAACACCACCTCTCCCCTTCCAAGGCTTTGCCTCCTTCTGTGGCACAAGGAAATGGAAAAAGGGGGAATAACATTCCTTTGCTTTCCGGAGCGTTGCCCCTTTAAAGCAGAGCATTCCCAAGCTGGCAAAGGGTCTGGGTCAGATAATTCCAGCAGCAACCAAGGTGGGAGAGACCTGGAATATCCATCAGTAAATTCCTGAGGACCTCGTGGTTCAATTCCTGCTCCTTCCCTGAGGAAGCATCAGCTCCTCAGTGCTGTGGTTGAACTTCCTGCACGTGTTCCTCCCGTTCCCGCTGAACCAACACAGAGCTGGGGGGTTTGAGAGAAGGTTCCTTCAAGAAAAAAATCATTATCCTGGGTGTCCTGTGAGCCAGGGGGGAATTCCAGGGCTCTGCTCCCTCATCCTCAGGAGCTTTTAGTGGTCAGATGGCCACAAAGAGGCTCCTGATCCCAGTGGAGACACCTGGCCCAAGTTTCACAAACTAAAATCAACTTCTTGCTGCCAGTGCCCGAATCCAATCCCCAGGAATTCCAGCTACCAAGGGCAAGCCACTGCCATGGCAGGGAACACTCTCACAGAGCATTCCTGCTGTTTTCTGGCATCTCTTTTTTGGATTAAGATCCTTTTTCCAGGTGCTCTTGTGCTCCATGCCAGGAGCAGCTGCTGGCTCTGGGCTGCTCCGTGTGCCAGCCGGGACAAACCCAGGCACCAACATCAGTGCTGGAGCTGGAGCCTGGAATTCTGTGGCTGCATCCCAGAGCTGGAGGAGCTCTTTGCACAGGGAGAGCACTTGGAGATCTCTTTCCCCTTTTTTGGTGAATTTTTTGGGAAGTTGAGAGCTCTGGGATCGCTGCCGACCAGCAGTGGTTCAGTGATGACTCAGGAATGGGATACACCCTTTTTCCAGGAAAAGGGACAGGTTGAGGTGGCCAAACTGCTCGTGTGGTGTGTCCTGGGCAGTGATGGAATTCCCTGGTTCTGATCCATGCAGGAGGGGACCGGTGATGCTCATCCACAGGCAGGATTTTCCTGCCACAGGGAAAGAGAGACCGATAAAAGATTTATAGAACATTCCCATGGGAAACACCCCCACAAGGAACATTCCCAAGGAGTTCCTGCCCATCCCCACCACTGGAACGCGGAGTTTGTCCTCTCAGGGATGCGGGAAGAGGGGTTTGTGTATCCATGGTCACTCATGGGCACCAGGAGGAGGTTTCCTGTTGTGGATTATTTGGTGACAGATTCCCGCTGGCACCAGGGTTTTAATGGGAGCTCTGCACATTCCCTGGATTGTTTGGAGTTGGAGGAGTGGTGGTTTCTATTAATGAGACCATTAATAGAATGCTCAATGGATTCAATTTTTCAATGGATTGAAAAATCCATTGGAAAAATCCATGGGAAGCTGTGGAACACGCTTTGTGCCTTCCGTGGAATCGTGGAATGGTTTGGGTTGGAAGGACCTCAGAGATCCTTGAGCTCCAAGCCCGCTCCATGGGCAGGGAGCCTTCCACGGAGCATGAGACATTTAAACAGAGACTGGAAGAGGCAAAGAATTCAGGGAAGGGCAGAGCACAGCACTGTTTGTTTGGGGTTTTTCCTAATTCTTCAAGCCAGGATTAAAACCCAGGAAAATTCCATCCCCTTCCTTGCTTAACCCATGGATATCTTCATTTATGTGTCAGGATGAGGAGTTTGTGAGGAGCTGCAGCAGCTCTTCCACCAACCCTTATTTTTATTTTTTATTTTTGATTTTACTCCCTTTATTTTACCTTTATCCCACACTCTCCGTGCGTTTCCCCTCGGAGTTTGTGCCGCTGTTCCAGGATTTTTGGGATGGCTCTGGCTCTGGGGACGTGGACACCGACTCTGTGTTTGCCTTGCAGATCTCACCAATATATTTGAGTCGTTCCTGCCCCAGCTGCTGGCTTATCCCAATCCTATAGATCCTCTAAATGGTGACGCTGCAGCCATGTACCTCCACCGACCAGAAGAGTACAAACAGAAAATTAAAGGTGAGGCCTAATTAACAGAATCATTGGGATTCCATCCTGAGGGAATGATGGCTCTGATGCAGATTTGGGAGTCACCGCCTGTTTTTTCCCCTTCCAGTTTTAATGATGTGAAGGAAGGAGGGATGAGGTGCTGCTGTGTTAGAAATCATCAGCAGAGCCTAAACAGGGAAAGCTGGGAAGGGACCTGGGTTAGGATTTAATGGGATTTTGGGAGATGGGAGAAATGATTTGGGAAGGAGAGGTGCGTGACCAAAAAAAGGCAGGAAAAGCGCCAATCTTAAACATCCAGTGACACAATTAATGGATAAAAAATGGTTTGTTGGAAAGTTCTGAGAGCAGCAATCAGGGAGCTGGGGATGCTGTTGCAGGAGGTGGTTTTGCACTGTGCCAGAGCAGGAATTTATGGAAAATGCCAAATAATCCTTCCTTGTTCCTTCCTAGTCCAGCCAAGGCTTCCCAGATCCATTCCTGGTTCAGGGAATGCCGTTAGGAAGCTGCAGAGAAATTAGTAAAGGCTGGAAGATGAGGGGAAGAACTGGAGGACTTTAAACTGAAGGACCAAAGGGGTTTAGGAGCTTTGGCAGATCAAAAGTGCCTCCAGAAAAGAAGGGAATGGTTTTTCCTGGAAGCAGGATGTTGGTGTGAGCAGGAGGGGGACTCCACAGTGACTGGGGAGGGTGGGAGAGCACTGGGAGAGCTGGAGCTGCTCCTGGAAGCCTTGGAAGGACAAAATGGAGTCAGAAGCTCCTCGGGATCAGGGAAGGCTCCCAGTAAGGACCCCCAAAATACTTTGGATAAATAGGAGGACTGTCCAAGCAATCTGGCGAGTGAGACACACAAACAGAATTAGTCTTGCAAACATAAGAAATGAGATAAAAATTAGGAATTGTACTTTAGATTTGCCTTCCCTAAAATCAGCAGGGCCCCCTTTCCTGCTATGCCAAGCCTATGGCAAAGCCATGGAGTTTATTTCTCCTCTGATCCAGCGAACGCAACCAACATTTCATTTCCTGGTGGGAAATTTCCAGCCTTTGGCCCGGATTTGAGCTGAGTTTTTAGGGGAGCTGAGTTTTTAGGGGAGCTGAGTTTTGTTACTGAATAACCAGGAGACTCTTTGTCCCTGGGAGCCCTGCCAGGTCTGGAATGGGAACCTCCATGAGCAGCAGGAGTTGGGAAAGCTCAGGTATCCCAGCAAAATGTGGGATCAGCTCTGCCACGTCACCCAGGAGTGGTTAAACCTGGAGTCACTCTGTTCTGGTGTGAAATTCCCAAGTTTTGAGGGTGGAACTCCAAAGGAGCCGTGATTTGAATTGTGAATTATTTGGGCTGATTCCTCTGCCAGGATTGTGGGAACTTCCCTGCTCAGTATCCCCAAGTCCATTCCCTGCTTTTTCATACGAGGCAGCTTCCAGGCAGAATGGTTTGTCAGATAAAATCTCCAGTGCCAGCACTGAGAGTCCTCTGAAAACAGCCTAAAACCCAAAAATATCCTTGGAAAAAAGCCAGAAAAACTGATTCCAGCCAAAGGAAGATCTGAGGACACCCCTCAGGATAAAGGGATAGCCTCCTCCCTCATTCCCATCCAGGTACAGATGATCTGGAAGGAGCTTTGAGTGCTTGCAACATGTTCCATAAATCCCAGAGTCCTGACTCCGCCGGCTCTTCCCGGGATCGCGTGACAAGTATGGGATGGAGCTGAACTCTGTCATCCCTCATTTTAAAAAATAGCCTTGGACACGTTCAAATTGCTGCAGAGGATCCTGGCAGCTCCCACGCTCTGGGAAACTCGGGAGTGCAAATCCATGATTTATTTATTTATTGCTGCTGTTCCCGGTGTTTCTGTCGTTGGGAGCGCAGGGAACGTTTGTGTGACGTGCTGCTTTGGGGAGGAGCCCACAGGCACGGACACGTGGCCCAGAATTGATAATTCCTGCTCTGCTTCCTCTGTGGGAGATTCCCTAAGAAATCTTCCTTTGGGAGGGTGAGGAGCAGCTGAAGGAGATCCAGGCTGAGTTTTTGCTGGGAGCTCAGGACGTCTCTGGGAGCGGTTTTCCCACCCCACGTGTCTGAAGCTCCGGTAGAATCCCTTGGAACACCAGGGGTGTAACCACAGCTTGTTCCTGTTGCTCCAGGGTTTGTAAACAGGTGAATCCAGTGGTGTTTTCCTGGCAGGACTTGGTGCATGAGGGTTCCCCTTCCCAAGCACTCTTCTGTGGGAGATGCTTTGTCAATATTAAGATATTTTGGGTGTTTTTTCCTTGATGGCCTGAAAATCCCAGTTCAATGCAACATTCAGCATGGAAACTCCCTGGAAACTTGACTTTTCCTGGGTTAAACCTTCCCAAAAACCCAGCTCAGGAGCTTTCCTGGATAAAAAGTGGCATTTTAAGCTTGAAGGGCTTCAAGTTTTAGCTTAGGCTCAAGGACGCCTTTTCCACCAGCAGATTCCATGTGGGAATGTCCTCTGGAAGCAGCCAGTGAGGAAGTGCTGGTGGCCGCCCGTCCTGCCAGTCCCTGGCTGGTGGCTGCTGTGTCTGGAAGCTCCCAAGGCAGCTGCAGCCAATGTTTAGGTGGATTTGGGATAATCCCAGAGGGAATTTCTGAGGTTCCCACTAAGGGTTTTGACATCCAAAGCCTCACAGCAGCAGCCCTTGGGTTCCCTTTGCTGGAATGTGCAAGGAATAACAACTTCCTTGGGTGAACACCCCTGTTCCAGAGGGAGAGAAATTCTTGGAAAGCTCTGGGAAGGGAGCAGCAACCTCAAGGATGTGGCACAGAATCATGGAATGGTTCCCATCCAATTTCAACCCCTGCCATGGGCAGGGAATTTCCACCAGCCCAGGTTCCTCAGAGCCCCATTCTTGTCCTGTCAGCATCCCAATTCCATCCATTTCTCATATATAATAAAGAAAAGAAACAGTGCAGCTGTTCCTGGAGTAGTTTTGTGCTCTGCTGTCTCTGTCCCTCCTTCCTTACACTTGGCTTATGCAGGATTTAGTCTGGAATTTTAGTCTGGCTCTCAGCTTTGCTTCAGTGACGGTTCTGTCCCATCAGTTTCGACTCAGCTCTTCATTTCTTCAGGTCAGGCCCCTTGAGGGCTTTTAGAGCTGTCCTCAAAGTCACCAACTGTGGCAGCAAATCAAATCCTGTCGTATTCCACGAGTTACATCCCGCTGGGAAGGACTGGGGTTGTTTCCAGCTACTGACCCAGGATCCTTGGGATCTTCTTTCCAGGTTGCACATCCTGGACAGGGTCTCCAGCAGCTGTTTTCCCGTTGCTGGACAATGCTATGTTTGGTGTGAGTAATGCACGATCCCACGCTGGTTTGGATCGGAAGGCATCTAAAGATCATCCAATTCCAACCCCCTGCCATGGGCAGGGACACCTCCCACGGGCAGGGACACCTCCCACTATCCCAGGGTGCTCCAAACCCCATCCAACCTGGCCTGGAACATTCCCAGGAATTCAGGGGCAGCCACAGCTTTTCTGGGCATAGGATAATTCACAATTTATATATTATTTATCTGATTTATCAAATGTGCTATGACCCCACCTCCTCCAACTGTTGGTTATCTATCCCTAAATGTCCTTTTTTTTTTCTCTCCCATCCAGAATACATCCAGAAATATGCAACAGAAGAAGCACTAAAAGAACAGGAAGAAGGCACCGGGGACAGCTCATCCGAGAGCTCCATGTCCGACTTCTCGGAAGATGAGGCTCAGGATATGGAATTGTAGTAGAGGAGGCCACCTGCTTTTCAGAGAGACTCTAATTTCCTAACCATGAGAAGCAGACTATAATATTCATATTTAAACAAAGCAATTTTTTTTATTACTAAACAAGGTTTTTATGAATTATAGCATTGATATATATAGATACATATATATCACCCTTTAGATCTTGATTTTCTCGGTCATTTCCCGATTCCCGAGGTGCATAGCGTATTCCCAACATTCCATTTTGGTAGCAATATGCAGCCCGGATGCATGCGTTGAGATTCCATTTGGCCAAGTCAACTTTGGTGTGTGCTACCAAACAGCTGCCCTGGGAGGGAGGGAATTAGCAAAAAAAAAAAAAAATAAACCACAAACGAAAAAACAAACAAAAATAAAGAGGGATTTGCTCTCGGATCGAGGTTTCCACCTGGGATGTTGGAACAGCGTTTCCTCTGAGTCTAACGCCTTGGGGATGGTAGAGCTGTGTAGGGATGGAAGGGGCTCCTCCAGGTCGTGTTTTACATGGAGTCACATTAAAAAAAAAAAAAAGAGGGATTTAAGTAAAAAAAAAACAAACAATCCAAAGGCTTGGAGCTCCTCACAGCATTGAAGCTGGAAAATGACTTGGAATTTCAGTCTGTTCTTTCTGTGGACTCCTCCCTGCCCTCCCGAACTGTAGGGACTGACAACCACTGGTCGATTCCCTCTGGGGACTTTGGAAAAGCTGGATGTTGTTCCCTTGCTTGATCTGGATTAGGAGCTGTTCCCTTGCTGGGAGGGAAGAACCACCCGGAACCCCACGGATGATGCTCTTTGGACAGTGCTGGGTTTGACCTGGAGCACATGGAAGTCAAACTCTTCCCTTGTCCCAGTTTGGAACCTGCTGGCCTTGAATGGCTTCGAGTTGGCTTTTTTTTTTTTAGTTTTTCTTCTTTCCCCCTCCCTCTTTTGCTCGAAATGTGGTTCAACCACCTGCCAAACACTCACCGTGTCCTGGGAGCTCCTCTGACCAGATGGATTGGCCTTGCCAGAGCTTCAGATCCACGGAATTGTCCCGTTGGCCGAAGTCCACGAATCCATCGGCACTGATTCGATTTTCCTTTTTTTTTTTTTTTTTAATCTTTCCTCCCCCTTCTGCACCAGCTTGGTTCCCATCTGCTTGTGTGTGTACAACAGGATAAAAATTCCTTAAGAGTTAACAAAGAATATGATCTTAGGAAAAAAAAAAACAAACATAAAATTTGAGCTGAATAAAAAAAAAAGCCTAAAAAGCACCAGTTGAGGAAGCAAATGAATTCACTCTTTGGTTTTTCGTTGGTTTTGGTTTTTTTTTTTTTGTTGTTGTTGTTGTTTTTTCCAGGATGTTTGGGAAATGGAATGTTGGATTTCTCCTGGTGTCTTGCAGCAAGCTGAGAGATTTTTTTTTTGTTGTTGTTGTTCCTAGAAATCGGATAGAGTCAATGTCTCCTTGGGATACTTGAATTGGGATAATTGTGCATCGCAGATTCAAACTAAGATGGATTTTTAAAGCTGAATGTTACCTGCTGTTTTTCTTTTGGGGATTTTTTCGGAGGGGTTTGGACAAGATCTTCTCATTTGTGATGCGACCTGCAGGAAAAATCAACCCACCCTGAGCGACTCTGGAGCAGAGTTTTGAATGTCAGACTGGTACATTTGTCATTTGCCCAGAATTATTGGGGTTTCTTTCCTTTCCCTTCGAGACGCCCCCGAGTTGGGCGACTCCAACCCTGTCTCTGATTCATAAAGCACAATCAGTTTATTTTCTTTTCTGTTGCTTTGGGGAAGAAAACAAAAACTCCATCAAGTCCCACTTTGCTTTGGCATGATTTTCCTTAATAAAAAACCTACCATGAATTTCCTTTCTGTTAATTCCGGGCACGAAGCAAAGGTTTTCCCTCTCCTTTTTCCCATTCTTTTCCAGCAGTGATGTAGGGCTGTGGCTAGTACTGTGCTGAAGTTCTCTATCTAGCATTTGTGGCTTGTTGGAGGGTAATATTAATTATTTAACATGTAATGATGTAATTAACTCTTATCTAGCACGTTGTTTGCTCATTAATTTGGGGAGGGAGGGGCCACATTTAACTCGCTTTCCTGCTGCCCTGGCAGTTTTGCTTGTGCTATAAACCTTTACTTGTAGGTGCTACTTAAGAGTAGAGTCAAGTGCTGGGTGGTGATTTCAGTTTAAAAAGCTTCAAAAAAAAAACCAAAACAAAAAACCAACAAAAAAAACAAAACAAGCAAACAAACAAAAAAAAAGGCAACCAAAAAAAAATCACAATAAAAATTTGTATTTTTTCAATATTGTATAAAAATAGTGTTCTAATTCCCTCACCCCCTTCCCTTGCAGGGTTTTCTTCTCCACCATTTCCTCACGTGGATTTAGGGCATCCAACTGATGGAGTGTCCTCCCTGTTCCTTTTAGGAAACGCTAAGCTGGGATTCCCAAAAAAAAAAATATATTGGGAAAGCACAGCTGGCTGTGTGAGGACACGACAGGATGGATTCACGGAGCTTGTCCAAGCTGCTGGCTCAGTGTGTCCAGAGCCACAGAAATGCACATTCCCAGCACTTCCCAAGCCGTGACAAATCCCAGGGTTGTCCTGGGAGGAAAAACCCAGCTGCCAAAACGCTGCTTGGAAAAGTGTCCTGGGTGAAGGTGCTCCAGGGGTGAGGTGGGTTGGGGTCCGCTCCTGTCCCACCCCCTCAGACCCCGCTGCTTCTTCCCCTCCTACATTTTCCACCTCTTTTTTTTTTCCCCCCTCAAATCTCCCTTTTTCTCCCAAAAGAATCTTCCCCCCCACAAAAAGCGTGTGTGTAGAACTTCACCAACCTAATCTGGATGAAAAGGTGGAGCCGTGCTGGAGCAGGAGAGCTTTCTTTGGTCACCTTCAGGGTGTTTTTGTTCGTCACAAAGCAGTGGTGGTGTCACCTTGGGAATCCCCGTGCCAGACCCCGGGATGAGCTTCCCACTGCCAAACTTTGCCACAGCCCTCGGAGCTGCTTTGGGAACAACCTTTGCCTTCTACCCCTGTCCTTCCTCCTTTTTCCCTCGAGGTTTCCCGTGGAATGAGAAGCGGAGTGGACACGTCCCCATGTCCCTCTGCCCCGGCTTTTCCCAACCCAGGGATCATTTTGGCGGATGCCAAAGGATGCTGGCACAGGGAGCAGAGCTTTGCCACCAGCCTGGCTGCTCCTCCGTGCCTGAACCCCACCCCATCCCTCAAACGTGCCACAGGGACGGGGCTCCCCTTCCCTCCCCCCTCCTCGGGAAGGCTGGGATGTGGTTAACAATTTTATAATTTTTTTTCCTTATTTTTTCCTGGCTTTTTTCCCCTCCTCCACATCCTGCTGCCCCTTTGCAACAGCCACGATTCTCCCACCTGTGCTGGGTTCCTGTCGGGTGGCACCTGAGGAGATCTCGGGGTGGTTTTGCCCTTCGGTTGAGTCGGCTCTTTGTTATTTTTCCCTTTTCTCCTCTTTTTTTTCTGGCGTTGTCGGTAGCGTGGCGCAGCTGCCTCTCCTCTGGGTATAACCTCTCCGATAGTTGTATATAATTAAAGAACTGTAAACTTCTTCTTTTTTTTTTTTTTTTTAAATAAAATCTGTATATACCTTGAAACCTGGCTGGTGTGTGGGCTCGCAGGGAAGACCCTGGACCGTGCGGCATCCATCGGCTCTGCGTCCCACCAGGACCAGCTGATCCACAGGGATCACCTCCCAAAGCCATCACCGGGCATTTTCCCACCTGGGAATGACCAGCTGGAGGTGGTTGTGCACCCACCGAGCTGAATGTGGGGAGGTTGATGACCTTGGAGTTCTTTTCCAACCTCAACAATTCCTTTTCCAGCTCTTTGGGTGATGTCCTTCCATGCCCAGTGACCACAGCCACGGCACCAAAGCTGATTTTTAGGATTTCGGGGCTGGCAGTGAGGGACCGCAAGGCATCCATCCCTCCCATTCCTTCACCTGTGGATCCCAAGGTCTCCTTGCAGCTGGAAAAGTTGTCCCAGGTGAGGCTGCCCGGGATTCCACGGGAGCCCCGTAATTAATGGATGGTAATTAGGCAGAGTGGCTGTTTTCTGGGTAATCACTCCTGATTTTGGCGCGGTGTTGGAGAAGGATTGGGATAAGGCGTGCAGGGAATGTGGCCGGGAGTGGGAGCAGTTCAGGGGGTGTTTGGGGCCGTGGATGGGCCAGGGAAGGTGACAACGGCTGGCACGTGGCTTGTCCCCTCTCCTCCTGCTGTACCTTCCTGCAGCTTCCGCCCCAAATCTGCTGGAGCTGAGCCGGACCTTCCTCTCCATCCTCCTCCTCCTCCTCCCCGACTCCTCCCTTGCTCCAGCTCGGGGCTGTTTGTCACCAGCACCTTGGGGACACGGTGGCGGCTCTGTGTCATGCCAGTGCCACCTGCTGCCAGCGCCCAGCCCGGCACCCGGAGCACCCTCGGGTGCCGCTGGGTGCGGGGGGTGGGACACTGTCCCCGGGCCACCTCCTGGGGCCACCAGCGCTCCGGGCTCTGCCCCTTTCCCTGCTGAGGGAGCCGGGAAGGGGGGGGACAGTCCCACACCCCCCTGGCTCTGTCCCCCCCCTTCTCGGGGGCTCTTAGGGCCAGCGGGGGGGGTGGCATTGTCCCCTCTGCCCAGCAGGTGGCCCCCGTGCCACACCAGTGGCCTCCCAGTCTGCCCAGTACAGGCTCGGTGCTGGGTGCCCTCCCTGTCCCCCGGCAGTGCCCCCGTGGCTGCTCTGTCCCCACCGTCCCCTGGGTGCCAAGTGCCACCCGCTGTCCTCCCTCGGGGCGCCGGGAGGTGGCTGTGGTTTGGGGCTCACTGCTGGGGTGACATGGGGGGACAGGGACACAGAGCCGCTGGCAGGGGCTGCTCCTGCTCCTGGGAGCACCCAGAGGTGTCACCCTGCCCTGGGGGCACCCGGAGGTGTCACCCTGCCCGGTCTGTGCCCATGTCAAAGGGCAAACCCTGAGCGTGAGGCTCCCTGGGATGTGGGTGACACCTCACGGGGCTCTGGGAGCCATCACTGTGGGGCTCTGGGTGACATTGCCGTGGGACTCTGGCTTTTACCACCGTAGGGCTTTGGGTGCTGTCCCCAAGGAGCTTTGGGTGCCATTCCCACAGGACTTCTGGTGTCATTCCCATCGGGCTCTGGGTGCTCTCCCTGTGGTGTTTTGGGTGCCATCCCAAAGGGGCTTTGGGTGCCATTTCCATTGGGTGCCATCCCTAAGGGATTTTAGGTGCGGCCCCATGGGGCTCTGGGTGCCAGCCCATGGAGTTTTGGGTGCCATCCCCGTGGGCCTCTGGGTGCTCTCCCTGTGGTGTTTTGGGTGCCATCCCTACGGGGTTTGGGTGCCATTTCCATTGGGCTCTGGCTGCTGTTCCCATCTGGCTCTGGTTGGTGCCATCCCTGTGGGGATCTGAGTGCCATCCCTACAAGGTTTTGGGTGCCACCCCAGTGAAGATCTGGGTGCTGTCACCATCAGGCTTTGGTCGGTGCCACCCCCAAGGGTCCCTGGGTGCCACCCCCATGAAGATCTGAGTGCCACCACCATCAGGCTTTGGTCAGTGCCACCCCCATGAAGATCTGGGTGCCACCACCATCAGGCTTTGGTGGGTGCCACCCCCAAGGGTCCCTGGGTGCCACCCCATCAGGCTCTTGTTGGTGCCACCCCACAGCCTCACAGCCCCTGTGACAGACGGGGACAACCCAGCGCTGGCAGGTGCTCAGGGCTCTGGTCCTGGGGCTGCTCCTGGTGGGAGCAGGGCATTTCCAGCCCTCCTGGATTTGTCCCTGTGCCAGATGCCAGGACCTTCCACCTTGGGAACAGCTCCCCGTCCCCCTTGGAGATCAGAGCACCTTGGATCCCGGTCTGGCTGACGGGTGCCGCGCATCCATCCGGATGCACCCCAAGCCCCAAGTGGGCACCGAGACGAGACGGGCCACTCGTGGTGACCCCAATGTCCCTGGAGGACACCTGAGCCTCTCTGCCTGCCCCGCACTGGCTCCAGTTACGGCCCGAATTGTTCCTCCCGGCTGGAAGAAATGCCGTCAGCGCCGGCGGATCGGTGGCCATTACTAATGCATGACATTCCCGCGGGACACGGCCGTGTCCGACCCCCCCGCAGCGGGACCGGGACCCCCCCGAGCTGTCTGCACCCCTTGGGAAGGGCAGGAGGGGCAGGGATGGGTGTGGGGAAGGGTTTGGCTCCCTCTTCCTTCATCCAGACCCCGAATGCCGGCTCAGGATGCCTCAGGATGTGCCTGTCCAACGGAGCAAGCCAAGGCCTGCGGAACACGTGCGTTCCCGGCTGGAGCATGAGCACCGTGGGGCTGGAGCCGGAATGGACCTTCCCAGATGGATCCCAGTGTCCCTGTCACATCCCAGGACACCCGGAGTGCCCCTGCAGAGAGCACTCCCAGCTCAGGGCCCGTTTGGTGACAAATATCTCTGTTTCCCCGTAACCAGTGATTCCGAGCCTTTTGCAGCTGGCGGTTCTCCCTCCCTGCTTTGCTCCTTCCCAATTTTTAGCTCTTTTTCCCCAATTCCTCCCTTCATCCCCAATTTTCCTCTCCCCACTTGAGCACAGCGATGCTGAATCCAACAGCTTCATCCCGTGCCCACTGCAGCCCGAAATCCCCCCAACCCACTGGAACGAGACGGGATGGGAATGGGATGCTCATCCCTGCACATCCCAGCTCAGGGTGACACCCAGCAGGACGAACAAGGCGACCCCCTCCCTGTCCCTGCTTCCACCCCAATTTTAAGCCGGGATCTCATGGAATGGGGGGGATTTTGCCATAGAATGTGCCGGGGAAGGTTCCCTGGCTAATGCACCTCGGCTGCGCTCCCTCATCCCTGCACATCAATATTGCATTATCCTTCCATCCCCCTCCGAGCCCGGCCAGGAGCTGCAGAGAGAAACCCAGCCCCGGCAGAGCCCCCACCCAAGCGCCGCTGGGGCGGCCGTGCCCGACCCTCTCCACCTTTCCAGAGGCTCTTCCAGGTCCATCCACATTAAATATTCGGTGGAGGAACAAAAGAAGACGATGTAAATTTTTAAACAGGGCCATTTGCTCCGCTCGGTTTACTCGGGATGAGGCCTCCGCGAAATTTTGTCCGCACCTTGGCGGAGCCGAAATATTGATGATGCCGGGGAGAGGGATGAGCCTGGTGCTGAGGGACCCATTGCGTGCTTGGGGTGGCACCAGGCAGGCCATCAAGATGTCCCAGCTTTGGGATCATCCCTTGGCATGGGCACCATCACAGGTGCCTCCTTGCTTGGGGACCATCCCACGGTCTTGGGGTCCGTTCCAGGTGCCTCCATGGTTGGGGCCGTCCTGGGAGCTCAGGGACCACCCCAGGCTCTTGGAAATCTTTCCAGGTTTTTTCTTGCTTGGAGACCATCCAAGGGTCTTGGGGAGGGATCATCCTGGTTTGTGGGGACCATCTGGGATGCTTTCCATCTTGGGGACAGTTTTGGAGTCCCGGGAACCATCCTGGGTTGGTCTCAGGGACCATCCCAGGCTCTTGGACACCATCCTGGGGTCTTGAGGATCATCCTGACTTCTGGAGATCATCTGGGGTGCTTCTCTTCTTGGGGACAATCTTGGAGCCTCTGAAAGTGTCTTGGGGTCTCCAGGACACTCTTGGGGACCATCCTTGCACCTGGAGACCACCCAAGGTGCTTCACTGCTTGGGAACAATCCTGGAGTCTGGGCACAGGAACCATCCAAGATTCCTCCTGGCTTTGGTACCAGCCCAGGATCTCAGGGACTCTGAGATCTCTGAGAATATGGAGCATCCAAGGTGCCTCCCTGCTTAGGGACCATCTCAGGATCTCCGGGACTGTCCTGGGCTCTTGGGGACAATCACTGCACCTGTGGGAACATCCAAAGTGTCTCCCTGTTTGAGGACCATCCCTAAATCTCAGGGACCATCCCAAGGCTCTTGGCAACCATCTGGATTGCCCCCATGCTTGGGGACCGTCCCAGGCTCTTAGGGACCACCCCAGACCACGGGAACCATCCCAGGCTATGGGGACCATCCTGGGTGCTTCCCTGTTTGAGGACCATCCTGGAATCCTGGGAAGCATCCAATGGGATGTAGGGACCATCTCAGGTGCTTCCCTGCTTGGCAACCATCCTGGGCTCTTGGGGACCACCCCTGGCTCGTGGGGACCACCAGAGGTACCCCCACGCTTCGGGACCACCCTGGGCTCCCTGGGTTTGGGAACCATCCCGGTGGGACCACCCAGGACCCTCCTTTCTCCAGCACCACCCCGGGGTCCCACAGAGCAGCATCCCAAGCGCATCCCAATCCCCAGGATCCACCACCTTCACCCCCATCCCAGCCCCTCCTCCTCCCCTTGTCCCTCCCTCCCCTCTCCCCCCATGTCTCCTGGGTGGCTGCCCCTCCCCGAATCCCCTCTGCTCCACGGCCCAGGGGGTTTAACCCCCACCAAAAAAAAATCCCGGGGAGCACCGACCGGCGTCTCCCACCCTCCATCCCGGCGGCCGGCGGCAACCCGATCCCGGTCCCAGCGGGCAGCCTGGCCCCAAACTGGTCGGGCTGGTTTGCGGCGCTGGAGCCCGGCGCTGCACACGCACCTCGGGGGCGGGGGGGCGGCACTGACCCCCCAGAGAGATTTATATTTTTATAGATTTATAGATTTATAGATTTATAGTTTTAGAGATTTAGGATTTTATATCTGGTTTGCACCTGTGTGGTTGCGTTGGGGGAGTTTGTGTGCGATTTGGGGCCGGGGGAGGGAGGGTTAATCTGGGGACAAGAAAGGGAATTTTGGGGGGGGGTGGGATATAATTTTAGCAGGTTGGGGGGGGGGAGGTGTCCATCCCCGTGGCTGCAGGGCTGGGACAAGGAGGGGACCCCTCCAGAACCCCGGGACAACCGGGAAGCGATTCCCGCCCCCCGGTATCCATCACCCGAGCCGTGCCCCCCCCGCATCCACCGCCCGGGGGTCGCGCCCCCCCCTCCATCCCCCCGCCCATCCCCGTCCCCTCGGGGCGGGCGGCGGCAGCTGCGCCTCTCGAGTTGCGGTGCGAGGGGTGCGGGGGGGCTCGGGATCGGTTTCCTTCCCCCCCCCGGCCCCGCCGGGGGATGTGGGGGGAGTTTAGGGAGCGGGAAACCGGATCGGCGGCGGCGGGGCGGCTCAGGTGCGCGGGGTCCGGTGTCCGACAGCCGGTGAGCGGCCCCGACGGCGGCCCCGGGGCGGGACGGCACCGGCTATAAAAATGCCCCCCCAAGGGGAAGGAACCGCCGGTTGGGGCTCAGCCTTCCCCGGGCCCTGCCCGCCGCCGCCGCCGCCGCCGCCGGGACGGAGCCGCCCGCCCCGAGGCCGCGGGGATGGGCGGGCACCGCCTCCCACCCCACGGAGCGCAGGGAGGGATGAAGCGGGGGGGGTCTTCTCCGCCTGTTTAGGAGCCCCCGCTCCGTGCTCAGCCCTCGGGGGGTCCCGGCATCACCCCCTCGGGGTGGCCGCAGGGGTAACGGGGGGCACGGACCGCGCCGGTGGCCCCGGCGGGGCGGCCCCGGGGGTGGGGTGCGTGGGAGGGGGGGGTGGCCCAAGGTGAGCCCGTCCCCCCCCTCTCCGCCCCGGGCCCGGCTCCACCTTCCGGGGCACCTGGGCCAATTGGGAGCCGCAGGGGGGGGTCCCCCGGCCGGGCTAAGGCCGCCGCCGCCGCCGCTCCCCGCCACTTGGGCGAGCGCCGGGGCGGCGGGCGGCGGCGGGGACCCCCCCGGGGGATGCGGGGTGGGGGTGGGGGGTGTCCCGTGTCCGTCCGTCCCCCCAGCCCCACGGTGACCCCCCCCCCCCCTCCCCGTCGGGGCCCGGTGTGGCCGCCCGGAGCCGAGGCAGCGCCCGGAGCAGAGGTAAGTGCGGCCCTCGGCCCCGGGGGGGGTCGGGTCCTGCTGGGACCCCCCCGGGGCTCAGGGACCCCCCCCTTTGAACCGCTCCCTTCCCCCCGCGCCCACTCCCGGCAGGACCCGACCCCGGCGCGGTGCGTCCCCTCCTCTCCCCGTTTTCCTCGACGTGAGGGTCCCCCGAATCCCTTCGAGCTGAGCCCCCCCTGCCTCGCCGCCCTCTCCCAGCGCCCCCCATCCTTCCCGGGGTCCCCCAAACCTCTGCCGTCGGGGCGGTGTCGCAGCGGTCGCATCCCAGCGGGGCGATGCGAGTGACAACGAAATCGCGGTCCGGCCCCATCGCCCGCAGCCGCAGCTGCCCCTCGGCCTTGGGGGGGTTGTTTGGGGGTTCAGGGGTGGCCCCCCTGCCCCCCGGGTGCGATCTGTGGCCGCTCTGCAGCCCCGATGGCAGCTCCGGTGTCACCAAATAGTGCCGGTAACGAAAGCCCGGCCGAGGGGGACCCCGTAACATGGGGGGCTGCCTCGGGGGCTGTCCAAGCCCCCCAACCCTCAGGGTACGTACCCCCCTGTCCCCCCCTGCCCCGCCCGGTGCTGCGGAGCGTGGAGGGACCCCCGGCGGGTCAGGCGTGTCCCCAGCCCAGCTTGGGGACACCAAATCCCAGTCGGGGCTGGCAGGGTGGGGTCCCGCCCCGGGCTGGGGGCTACTGTGGGGTGAGCGGGTGTCCCCCGGGCTCTGGGGGGGGGGGGGCATGGCCGGTGTCGCGGGCACTGCGGCACAAATCTGCCCGGTTTAACCCCAGAATGGGGCTCCCAGATGCACACGGCAGCTCCGTCCCTGTCCCCGTCTCTGTTTTCATCCCTGTCCCCATCCTCATCCTCGTCTCTATCCCTGACCAAATTTCTGTCTCCATCTCTGCTGTCGACCCTGATCCCGTTTCCATCCCCGTCTTTATCTGTCCCCATCCCCATCCCCATCTCCATCCCCATCTCCATCCCCATGCCCGTCCTTCTCCTTCTCCTTCTCCTTCTCCTTCTCCTTCTCCTTCTCCTTCTCCTTCTCCTTCTCCTTCTCCTTCTCCTTCTCCTTCTCCTTCTCCTTCTCCTTCTCCTCCTTTTTTCCTTCTCCATCTCTTTCTCCTTCTCCTCATTCTTGTCCTCATCCCCATCTCCATCCCCATTCCCATCCCTGCCTCTGTCCCCATCCCTGTCTCCTTCCCTTCTTGTCCTTGTCCCCATCCCATCCCCATCCCCACCTGGCGGTTCCCATGGCCTGGGGACCTGCAGCCACCCGTGCCAGGGTGCCGAGGGCGGACGGGCACCCACCCCCACTGCCCCCCATGGCAGGGCAGACACCGGCAGTGGCCACATCCAGCAGCCACCACGTCCCTGTCCCTCGCCGTGGCAGAGGCAGTGGCCGAGCACCATCTTGGTGCTGTCGGTGCCAGGAGCATCCGCAGGTGACTCTGGCGGCCTTTTGGGCTTGGCGATGATGTTTTGCCTCGTTGGCTCCCAAAACGTGGCAGGGGGGCCAGGGGACCCCGACATCCCTGTGCTGAAGGTCTCGGGCCTTGCGGCAGAACCCTCCGGAGCCCTCGGAGTGGGCTGCGGGAGCAGGGCCGGGGGGGCCCCGGGGGGGCAACATCCGCAATGCGGCAGCTCCCAACGTCATGAGCCGGGGTGCGGCGGCTCCGCAGAGGGGCTGGCTCAGCCCCGGGCCTGGGCTGCCGCAGTGGCCTTGGGTGGAGGCGGGGGGACAGGGACAAAGGGGGCACCCCAAAGCCGCCGCCGCCCCGGGGATGTCGGGGCGCGGGCGGCCGGCGGGGAGCGGCCGGGTCCCACCTGGCGCGGTGCCGGGGCCACGCGGGCGACGACGGCGCGGATTAAGGCGAAGCCGTCGCGTTCAAAGTCATGCCAAGGATGGCAATGGGCTCGGCCTCGCCCGCGTCCCCCGGGGACCGGTGTCCCCAAGCCACCGCGGCGCCAGGGCGGTGTCCCCCAGGTGAGGACGGTGCTGTGGTCACGGGGGGCTTCTCTTCCTTCAGGGCTGCTTGGCTGAGCACCACGGGGTTTTGGGGCTTCTCCAGGGGTTT